>BOPP01000012.1:12454187-12469179 GCA_017312745.1 Gryllus bimaculatus
CCGAGAGAGATCAAATTGTGGAGTAAATAGGAAACCCAGCGATTGAACATATTACTAAATTAAGACATGTTATGATACCAGTCAAGGGACTTTCAAAATTTCTCGGGGCTACGACCCTGCTGTTGCACCTTGCGTATGCGCTCCGGCAAACGAATACTTGTGGTGATGTAGTTATGAAAGCGGAACAATGAGTATTGCAAGACTATTGTAGATTATTAAATAAAACTTACTTTTGGTGAGAGGTTGCACGATATGTGATGGATTGGAAGGATATATAGAAGAGTGGGTATATGAAGTAGAGATTGGGATAGAATATAGCCTGTCGTAGTCGTAAACCGCGTGATACAGAGTGAGACATATCGGGGCGATACTTATTGGTGCAACAATGTGAGGTTATTATAGGATCAGAGGAAAAAGGTTCATATTAAAATTTTAAACTATTTTGTTTCCTTAATATTCCATATGGCTTAATAATTCAGCGAATAAAAATATAAAGAAACGTTCTCCAAACGACTTCTCAAGATATATACTAACAAATCCATCTAAATACATAAATTTTTGCTAAAAAACAATATGTAAAAAGGGAGACTCACTTTATAAGGGCTCCGGTCGCAGCGAGCAATAATCTGTCTGGCATGGTTAATCAAGCTTGATCTACCTACGATTAGAGAATAGCAGCCTTTAATATTATAAAGCTAGTTCTGCAACAGAGGTGTTCATTGTTAGATGAGATATGGGCAGGGAATGAGTCTGGTGGCGGGTGTGCGGCGGGAATGCAGACAGCCGCCGTCGTCGCCTGTGCCCGGAAGGTTAACTGCTAAACGCTGCGCAGCATCGGGAAGCGTGCTCCGGAACTGGAGAAGATGGAAGGGGGAGGAGTCCGTAAGCATCTATTCTACTACTCTTGCCTTTCTCTTCCGTCTCCTTTCCTTCCGTATCCGCGATCCGTAAAGGTGCCCGCGTCGAAGCCCGCCGACACTGGCCCGAAGGTCCAAACGCGCGTCTCGAAAAGAGCTGGAGAGCCTAAACTGATTCCTCGAAATGCAAAGTCATAAGCATAAGATTATAGTCTAACGAGAAGGAGCTACGTGTTGCAAATGATTGAAAAATACAATGAATCAGCGTCAGCATTGCCGCACTAACACGAACGTGTGGATAGAAAAATGAAGACAAAAAATTAAATCAGTTTGAATGCCTTTAATATGTGGTGCTTACAACTAACATTTGTACGATGATTCTTGACTTGTCCCACTGTAAATAAATAATTAAGTGAACAGACAACATGTAAAAAATATTTAACAAATGCGCATGTATTAATACGTTCATATAATTTTAAATAGATAAAACCGACACAATTTAACATTTATCATCGCATATAGTGTAAAATCAGTTTAGGAACTCTGCACACGAGCGTGGGTTGACGTGTGTTAAGTAACCTCATCGTAAGAATACACTGTATCTTAATGTAAACGGCACATGAGTTGCTTTGTGGTTTTGTGCATAAGATACCAGTGTATCATCTACGAACGCGCTTACTTAGCGCTCTCAAGGAGTGCTTTGGACTCACTGGCGCAACGCACTGGCTTTGAACGCTTTGTCGGACGCGGCCACTTTCCCACAGCCCACGCCCTGGAAATCCGAGTTGCCTGTTAGATCGTAGCTACTTTTGCTCTTATGTAGTTACTTGATTGGACTACCGCTGCCAGAGAAGAGACGGAACGTTTTAACGTCGAGAGAAAGATGAGTCAAACAACGCCACCATGCGGATGTGAATAATATGCTCTTGGCACCCCAAACGGAAGCTTAAGTAGAACAAAGAATCTATTTGTTGTCTTTGTTGTTCTTTTAGAAATTATTTTTTTACCACTTGAGTTCTTTACTCGTGCAGTTTTTTTTATCCCCAACTTCGTGTAAGTAATCCCTAGGTATAAAGATTCTGTCACCCCATTAAAGTGATTCTAACTGAATTATTTTATTTAGTTCAAAGTTTGGTAATATATAATTGAAAATGCCGCTGTAAGGCGCCCTCGTAATATTGACTTATTTTTGTGTGAAGCCATTTTGTTACCAAAACCTAACTTTTTGCAATATTCAACAGTGTTTTTCTAAACGTAATTGGATGTACGTGAAGGTTTCATTTTATGGTATGGCTCGGTCCGCCTTACCAACCAAATTATACGTACATAATCATGCGTTCGCGTTGACCCGCTTGAAAACGCATCTTTAGTCAAACTAAATTTTTGATATGTAAAAAAACGTGGATGCTGCTTTTGTTCTGGGCAAGGAAGACTGTCCGTGAATTGTTGCGTTAACTTTTTCTCGCTCTCGTTCTATCCGATCAGTGACTTCCGAAAGAATGCTTCTAGGCGGACTGGGCGTGGCGCAGGGTAGCACGCGCGTCGCCTTGGCGTTTTTTGCGCTCGTGGGCTGGGCGGGCGGGGAGCACGGCGCGGGGCCGGGGGCGAGGCAGCGGGCCGCGTGTCCGGCCTATTGTGGAGACACGATGACATCGAAGGGGAGGGGCCGGCGCCGTGTTCCGGCTGCGCGGGCAGGGAAGACCTCATTTGCCGATGATAATGCGGCGTGTCCCTTCCCCTGCCGCCCCCGCCCTCGCCGTCGCTCCGTTGGTCCGTCGGCCCAGCGCCGCCGCTGCCTGACAAATTGGAGGGGCTGCTACTCCGGACCCGTCGCGTCGCCGGCCGCCCGCCCGAGGCCGCCCCGCCCCGCTCCTCTCAGCTCCGCGCGGCGCGCCTGCCGATCGTCGTCTAGGTCGCCGCCGCCGCCCCCGCGCGCCGGTGGAGCCGAGGGGTTCATTTATCTTGGGGCTCGTGTCTCCTGGAGGCGGCGGACGGCATAACATCGCCCCCGGGGCGCCGATTAAATGTGGATCGCCAGCCGCGCTCCGACCTCGTCCGTCACCGGCGACAGCGCAGAGACATCATTGGGTCGGTGACAGTTATAGTCATGTCAGCGTGGTAGCCTTCGCGAGCCACTTCTGGTCTCAACGGGTTCACGTGAAAGTACGGATTTAACTTTGGAAAGCGATATATTTTTAAGGCAGAGTTGTTGAAATATGTCATCCCGTTTTTCTCATGATCTTGATCTTATCTTTTGCATCTTCGATAATCAACTAGCAGTTGGAAGTATCCTTACGTATATGTGTTCACTCCTCGTAATGATGTAGGAATAAGTTCAGAAAGAAAAGGATGTTATGTTATAGTTGTTATAGAAACAAAAATATTAAGCAAAAAATGTGAAGCAAAATAACTTCTTCCTACAACACTACTTAACGCCTATACTTTTGTAAAAACAAACTTGCATATCATGCCATCTTGAAAAACAGACGAGCAAACAAATATTCTCTGCAAGCTAAAGTGTTGGTCTTCTAATCCTACTGCATGTGTATTTCTGCCTGAACAATGAGTCTCTGCCCCAATTAGCATACAATCTGAGCACTGTACATGTAGTATAAACATTTTCAAAATTACCAAAGAATAATACCTCTGCGTATCATACGATGGTTTCATAAGATTCTGAATATTATTTGAATAATCCAAAATTTAAAGAGAGAAAAAAAACATACATTTGTTCCACAGAAAATGGTGTTGATTTGTTGGGCAAGTTTCAAGTACAAGATACACTATTCGTAGTTCTCTTGCCAGCGCGCGTCAGGCCGGGGGTGCCAGCGTGTGACCCAGTTCCTCGCTCCGACAAGAAACTGTTCTCGCCCGCGTGAGGAGGAAGCATCCAATCCTCCCACGTCTGCCCCGTGTGGGCCCGCAGCGCGAGGGCCCCGCGTGCCCGGGCCGAGTGCCCTTTGTTCCGTGGAGAGCTCCCGCGCCGGCGTGTATTCTTCGCGTGCGCTCTGCGGGGCGCGAAGGGCGGCGCTGCGCGGGGAGCGTGGCCGCGGGAGGGGGGCGTGGTTCGGGCAGAGAGGCGTTCGTCGCAGACCGACGCGACGGGAGGTGAAGGAAGCGCGGCGCCTTAAAGAATTCACGTCAAATCAGAGCGCCGCGACGCCGACGCCGACGCCGCCGACGTCGACATCGCCGCCGCCGCCCCCGCGTTGCTGGAGATGGCGGGCGACGGACCTCGTCGTGTCGCGACGCGGCGCTTCGCCCTCCCGGGGCCCCAGACGACGGCGTGAAGCACTTGTAAGCAAGCGGCGGCGGCGGCGCCTCGCGTTGTGCCGTCGCCCGCGTTCTCGCTCACGCACACGTTCGCGACGGCGCTTTCGTTCTCAGAAACAAGAGGCGCGACCTATGCAGGTTTTGCCGCCTCCTCACAATACTGCAGTGCCTCGGCTGCTGTGATGCCCCTCCGTCGAGATCTCTCGGCTTTCATTTTTCTCGCCTTCTGCTTCTTGTCGCAGCTCGTTTGTACTGTTCTTTTCTCGAAGCGTATTGCTTATTGTCTGCAATATTTACAACTTTCTTCTTTTTTCTTGATTGTGTATTCATCATGAATGAAGTCGTTTGTTCTGTGTTATCGGAATTTGATCCATGTTCTAAACCTTCGAAGTTCAGTTCATTTCAGATTCTTTGTGATCATCTTCTTTTTACCATCATTAATGGCAATCGCCAGTGCTACCTCATATTCCTTCTGGCGAATAATCATCCAACTCTCCGTATCGGTAACTTGTTATGCTACACTCGCAACACTCCATCACTATGTTCTTTCCAATGTGTATTTGAGTTCTCCCTTTCACCTTCACCTATACAAATTTTCTTCATAAAAAACTAAAGATGACGGGTTTTTGTTCTCCTTGCTTCAATCGTTATCATTGCTTCTCAACCATCGAATTCTGAGTGCGTCGCTAGCGCAGCGGCGCGTGCGCTACTCTCTGAACCTAGGAACTTCAAGCTGAGCCTGCTTCGAGCAGGAACTCCATGCGGAATCTGCCTCGAGTAGAAACTCGACACGGAATCAGTCTCGAGCAGAAACTCCAAGCGGAATGTGTCTCGAGCAGGAACTCCACGCGAAATCTGAATCGAGCAGGAACTCCTCACGGAATCTGCCCCGAGCAGGAATTCCATGCGGAATCTGCCTCGAGCAGGAACTCCACGCGGAATCAGCCTCAAGCAGGAACTCCATCCTCAGTCTGTCTCGAGCGGGAACATCACACGGGATCTGTCTCGAGCGCCGCGCCCGCCGCGCCGGTGCGTCTCGATCTTCCTGCGTCTTTCACCTGGAGCGCGCCTTTGTGGGCGCGCTTGTGTCTGCGCGTCGCAGTGCGCAATCGCTTTGGGAAGACGCGCTCCGCGCGAGGCCCGCTGCGCTGGCGCGAGGTTTCCGAGGACTGGCTTCGTGAATGAGGCCCGCGAGCGGAGCGTGCAACTTTCAACAAGTCGGCGGGCTGTTGCGGCAATTGAAAGCAGAAATAGACCCCGGGACTCCGGCTCGAGAGAAGACACCGAGTCAGGCGGCATGCGAGAAATAGTTTGCGTGGTGGAGACAAGTTTTTGCGCGGGGAATGTGCCTTGTACGACTTCCTGGAAGAGAAGGTGAAACGATTATGAGAATGTTAGTCTTGTCTGAGACAATTTCACTCTGAATTTTTCGCCTAATAATGTTCCTAACTTCTACTCATTTGTAGGGGTTATATTATAAGCCGACCAAACCTTTCCAACTAATCTATTTATTTTCGTTTAGCCTCTGTAATCGTGAATACGTAACGCACTGAACCCAAAACTTAAAACAAAATATTGGAAAATGTAATAATTCTTTATTGTTTTTAATAACGTCATAGATCGTCTAGAGAAACAGTGAATAGAGGCTGATTCCTCGTCTAATAAATGGGTATGTTCATTCCTGTTGCTTCTGAAGCTCCTCAAATAGAGATGGAAATGGCCTGCGTGGCCCTACCGAAGGAGTTAACGCAAGCCTAGTAAGTTGTTGAGCAGCCACGGACGGAGGAAGCCCCCAGAGTAGCTCCCGGAAGTACTTATAGGGCGGAATTAGCTGTTTAATCTACTTAAACGCGCTGGTGCATTAAGAGTTTCCGTAGAGGGACGAACTTGCGTGGCATGTTGTTTTAGAGGGTAGCGAATGAAGGTGTGTTACCAAAAAATATCAGAATTGCTTAGTTCATGTACTGAAATGGTATAAATAAACGATTGTGAAACATTGTAACAATTTGATATGTAACGTAATGCAAACACGTGTAAAGTCAGAATATAACTGTGTAGCCAAATCTCGAACATTACGACAAATTCAGCCGATAAATTGACAATGCAATAAAAGTATTATGTTACATTAGCGTACCATCCATTTTAAGGTTTTGAAGGAAACAAATTATTTCTAACTAATAATGTCAGTAATTGATTTAAACTGCAATACACAATGTGTCTTGAAAAAGTACCACACTTTTTGTTGTTCGCAGTTCGTAAAAATGCACATTATTGCACTTTCCAGCAGGAGATAAATTCAGTTTTATATTTCACTTCGGTTTACTCTACATCTTCAAGATTTAACATTCATATCTCAGAATATTGATGAGAATTTGCCATTGTACTTCGCTTATCAATCACTTGGACGCATCAATCGCATGGACAAAAGGAAGCCTGATTTTCAAGGAAGTGCTACCTACCCTGAAATATACTTTCCCCAGAATTACAATAAGAAAATAGCTTATTTCTGGGGAAATTAGCTTGTAAATATAAGACATGCGTAGTTCTATAATTATCTTCGATAAAATGTTGACGGCATACGACGTCTGATAATGTATAGCCGGAGGAGAGGATGAAAATGTATAGCTGGAGGAGAGGATGAAAATGTATAACTGGAGCGCAAATAGTCGCACGCGCTTCGACTCGTCCTTGGGCTCAGGTGACCCGTTCCCATGAAGCGATGAGATGGGCCAAGGAGGCTCGCCGCGCGGGATGAATTCAGCACGGCGTTCATTGCCCCCTCCCGCGCCGTTGCGTCCATTTCGGCGTGTTCGGCGCCACATCCGCCACTTCCTCGCGTTTAAGGTTTTGATTAAAAAGCGACCATCCGAAGGAAAACGTCACCCCCCTGCTCATTTATCTCCGGCCTGTTGTATATATCCGCGCACCAGTCGTGTTCCAACGCCGCCAAACCCTTTCCCCTCGCCCTTCCTTCCCTGTTGCCACATCTTGGATGCCTCCTTCCCGCCTCCATCTCTGCCTCTTCCTCCCGGCCCCGGCCCCTCCCTCTATCCTTCTTCCAGCCTGAGCTGCGTCGCGATGAGTTCTCCCTCCTGGGTGAGCATTTGCCCCTCCCCCTCTGCCGCATTTTCATCTTCCCTTTCGCCAGATGTCACGCCGCCGCCGCCGTCTAGATCGCAAACAGCGTTAGGAAGGCAGAATTTGAGCATCGAAATCAATAAGAAGAGAAACTGTCATTTGGTTTTTCATCTTGCGAGCTCGTCCCCTCTGCTGTTTCCTCAGATCGGGGTTTATCATTATTTCCAAGCCGGCGTTCCGAATGGGAGGCGGCCTGCACAGAGAGATATACGTACTATATGTTGTTAGATTTTCTCTTTGAAATTATTTGTTAGAGGAAAAGCTGCAGAGAGTGTATATGTTTTCCAAACATCACATTCTTTGACACAAATACGAATAGTGTCGAAAAACTGTCATAAAAAGAATATGTATGGTAGTATATTCCTTAAGGTTAAAGCTCGAAGTATGGATAATTTTAGGAGGGATTAATTTGCACATAAACCATACGGTGTGAAATAAAGCTGCATGCATGATAAACAATGGATCAATTTGCACTTTTTGTTATGGTAAAAAGTATTTGGCATAAAAATGCGTTGGAAATTTTGTTGTACAGACTCGAGATTGTTTTACGTAAATTGCGAAGATCGAAGTCGCCAAATCAAAAACGCGAAGCGAAATCTATCTCTGTTTTATAGTTTTAAGGTTCAGTTAGTTGGTAGTGTGAAAAGAGAAATTTATAACTGATATGGTAGCTCAAAAAATTACTCACTTTCGTCACTTCTCTCCCTAGCCTTAATTCCCCCCACTTCCTGATCTCTCTTTATCTCAATATATTCATTAACATTTTGGCGTACATCACTTTTCTGATAGGGTACAATCCGCTTCATCCGACGTAAGTTTATTCCAAGCAATTACTATGCCTCTCCATTTTTAGCCACCACATTTTCCAGACTGTGAACATTAAGCTGCTAATTCGGAAATTAGCTAGATTTACTCTTAAGCAGTAACATGTACATTTGCAACATTTATTTTGCTTAACTGCTTGCTTATTTTGCTTTGCTGCAACGCACTCCACAATCATTTATGGTTTCTTCTAGGGTAGAGAGCGTAAGGTTGTAGGTGTTGTAGTAGCTTAAAGGCCTTCGTCCTAGCCACATAGTATCAAGTTATGCAATTATATATAAGTACCTATTAAATAAAAAATAATAGTTTATTTTATATTTTAGTAATATTTTTGAAAAAACAATTTATTTATATGAACGATTAATAAAAGACAAATACTAATTATAAAAGTATTTTCAAATGTTAGTTAATATTACATGATTAATTAAAAACAGACGTAAATTGGATTCTTAGTGTTTAACGGAAAGTCAGCCACAGGTAATAATGGAAATTGGTATTTCGTTTGTAATTAAATGCACTTGTAAATCTCAGCACAAATAGGGGCCACACGACACAATTATTGGAATACCTAGAAAGCATTAATGCTTTATTTTCTAATTCCCTGGATGGCTTTGAAAGCGCTCGTCTGCCATTACTTTAATAAAACGATACAACTAGAATCAATATGTTATAAGGTATTTTATGAATTCATTACACGCAAAATGTTGAAAATTAGAGGAGTACTGTAAATTGAATTTTGCTACATTTTCTTCAGTGGACAATAATTACAAAATACCTGCCTGCCTTCAGTACTTTGAGTTTGTTTAACCTTCTTATTGCCATGCTAAACCATTGTTCAAATTTATCATAATGTTCTAAAATAAAATTGTTTAAATCTTAAAGGAGAGTTATTGACTTTCTGACTAAAACCTCGGTTATATTTTTTTTAATAGTAGAACCATATTACTCTACTTTACAAGAGTTGGAAAGTAAAATATTATATCTACGTTCTTGTAACATGTTCAATGGAGAAGAATGTGAACAATTGTGACGTTTTTTCGGATGCCGTGAGCATACATCAAGATTTAAATATTTCTACCTTTCTTCGGCACACCCTCCCCAATGAATGCAGGGCTTTGCTTTCCCTCCCCAAAACACCTAGAACAAATAGTTGTAATGTTTCATAGAAGCCGCAGCGAGAAACGTAGCAGGGCACGTCGTCGCCTGCGCCCCTCCTCCTTCCCCCACCCCACCCCGGCCGGAAACAGAGACATTTGAGGAGGGCGTCGACATATCGGTCGGTCATTTAAAAGATTTACCTCGCGCGGGGGGACGCAAAAAGCTAGACGCATGGCCCGCCATAATCCTTTTACCTCGCAATAGGAATGTTGTGTACACACTCAATCTTGGCCCGCGTGCGTTTCACACCTGAGACTTAATGGGCCCAAGGAGCAGGAAAAGGCCCCTTTCACCTCGAGGAGGAAGCCGAGGAGGGGGCGGGGCGCGCGGGGGAGCTTCGAGGCAGGAGATGAAAATGGGCGCGGTACGCCCCATTTAATACGGAACTATATTTTTGTGCGGCGTATATCATGATTTCCGCGCGCGCCGCTGCGAATTTTGCGTGCGGCGCACCGCACCGCCGGCTCCGCTCCGCTGCCCCGCCTCCGCCCCCGCTCCTCCCACCCCACCTCCTCCCTGGAGATGGAGCCCGCCGCCCCGGTCAAAGAGGGAAACCTCTTAATGTCCGCCGTTTCCAATTATTTCGCAGCCGGCAACAATGTGTGAAGTCCGGAATCCTTTTCTCACTGTGGAAACATTCTTCGCACTGCACGATTAATTTTACGTGCTCCGGCGACGGGTTGCAGGGTCGGCGGAGGGGGGTCTGGTACGAGGACGGAGACGGGGAGAGAAGCAGGGTCGCGCGGCAAGGCGAGGACGCCGGGGTGCGAGGCGGCCCCTGCTGGGAGTTTCTCGCGGGGATAACGACATCCCCGGGTGCGGCGGGGTGGCTCGAACCGCTTCCGCGGCCGCGGCGCCGCGCCTCTGCTTCGGTCGCAAGCTGGCCGGTAAGACACGCCCCGCCCGCCTGCCCGCGCAGCAACCGGCTCGCTTCGCGTGCCCCGCCCGCCTACTCACAACTGCTGCGCCTTCGTCAGCTTCCTCCTTTAACGTCCGCCCTCATGCCGGTAACAAGCAAAGAAAGTATTTCTCTCACTCAAGTGTCGCCTTTGTTTGTATCAATTATAACTTTGGTAATGTATAACTACATTTCTACGTCGTTTCGCTTGTATTAGTTACTTTGTGGGTTCTCGCATATTCTTGGTATTGATCATGGCTTCCGTACTTAAACTCATTGCAACTATTGCTAGGCCTACTGATTATTGAATAATACTGAACTGTAGAATAATAAGTGAAAAAAAATCAGATAAAACGCATACAAACAGGCTACGCCTGTGTTCATCCAGAAATTTCTTGTTCGACGACAGATCGAGAGTGTAATGACCGACCTCGAATCGTTCTGCCATGCCATCACATTATACTATTTATCATTAGATGAGTTTAAATGTACACCTATCTTGGTTAAGATAATTATTAACTATCGAACGTATGTAACTACGAACACGTTAGAACTTCCTCCAATCTTCAATGTCCTTCCACGTTTCTGTGCAAACTCCTCGTATTCTTCCGATTTCGCTTCGAAGTTATTGATTATGCATACAGTTTTCCTCCCTCCTCCTCAAGACTAGTCCCGTCACCTTTACTGAGTTCTTGCATCCTTCAACCTCAACAGATTCCCTCCCCAGCATCCTCCCTCTTCCAACCTTCACAATCCAGCCAGCTTATGCCTAAAAGAGCTCGAGGTGCATGCTGGCTGGCACGCGTGCGCTCCGAAAGCGCAAGCAAGGTGGAGGGCAGGGCGCAGACACGAAGCGGAAGCACCTGGGGGGAGGGGGAAAAGCTCCTTCTACCGGCTTCGTCTGGCGCTCCGCCACGCAAGCCTCACCGCGACGTAATCCGCGCCAAGTTCATCCAACTCGCTCACTCGCCCCTCCCCGCACCAAACTCCCACCCCACCCTACCCGCCCCCCGCTCGCTCCGCCGGTAACCTCGCGCTTTCTACGTAAACGGCTGCTCTGACGAGATCGGCATGGAAATGAAGAGGGCTTCGTGACGCCGACCATCCACACTAGTACGCACTCCGCCTCACGCGTTGGGGCGAGGGCGGGGCGGGAGCGGGGACGATCCGACACGCGCCCTGCGAATCGATCCTTTAGCATGAACGGCGCTCGCCGGGACGTGGCCGGAGCCGGGGCGGACGGCGTGGTGGCGGGCGCTTGTGGGGCAAAACAGGGTTCCGGGCGGGCGGGGCGGGGCGGGAAAGTATTGCAGTGGTTTTGCGGTCGGCGCAGCCCCCGATGATGAGCTCCATGCTCGTTGATTGAAGTGCGTTTGGCGAGTAGTGATGTTTGGGCATTTGACTCGACTACCCTATTTTCTCGAGATCGGGGTCGAATCCCGATTATCGGCACTGTCAGCTGAGAGACGTTTGCGGATATCTAGTTGTGCGGATTATATCTTCGATAAACAACTAGCACGAGCGCAAATCATTGATTAGTCCCATTTTATAAAAGGAAAGTCGAGTCATTGAAGAACTGAAGACAAAAAAATCACATCTTCTTGCAAATTAACCTTCATATTATAGATTTTTTATCCGGAATGAAACACGGAAAAATGTAACAAATGAACTTAAAGTGCTGAACAATGTCTATTTCATTAGAATGTATTATAATTTTTCATCACTACGGCTGTAGTGCTACCTCAAGGTTTTTGCTTCGAACAAGAGTTCTTACATTAAAAATTTGACGGGCTAGACCCAAACTTAGATCTTCATTAAAGTAACGAAGCCGTTTGTAAATGGAGTCAGAATGAAAATAAAGATTTCATCCCTATTTTGGTATATATATTTTATATTTCTTAGAGAGGGTCAGGTAAAGAAGAGCTGCGCGTTTCGACAACGTCGCGTCGTAACGAGCTGAGGAATACACAAATCGCGAATGAACGGCTGGCGCGGGCGCGGCGCATCGCGGCGCACGCTGACGCGGGTGAAAGGAGTTCCTGGAAGCGCGCCCCGCGCCGCTTATCAGCAACGGGTTGCAAAGCGCCTATGCTGCGAAGCTCCGGCAATCAGGCGTGCAGATCGCGCTTTGAGCGTAAGACACTGCCGCCATGCCCCTCTCCATTCTCGCCCGCTACAACTCGGCCCGGTCGCTCCGCCTTGCCCCGTTTTCTACCGACCCGTCCCGCCTCACTCAGCCCTGCCCCGCCCACTCCACCCCACCATGCCGCACCGGCCAGTCCCGATCCATCTTTTACCTACCCAACACCAACCGTAACACACTTTGCCTTCCAAGCTCACCCCATACCGCTGTTTCCCGCTCCACCTTCCCCATTCTACCTTTTCTCTCTCCCCATTCTGCTCACTCCCTGTCAAACTCACTTTTTCTGGCCTGTTTCACCTTCTCCTACTCCGTCCCCCTTTCTTCACGCCTGTGCCGCTCTCTTCCGCCTCGTTCCGTTCTCCCTCCCTCACCTTTTCGTTTTGCAATGCCCGACGCTGCAGAAACGCAATGCGATAAGGTGCTCGCCGGCTCTGAAGAGCTCCTTGAGACAGAAGGGCGTAATTTTCGAGATCTTACGACGTTCCGTCTTGCTTAGCTACTTTGCGAATTCTGTTCCACATTTTAGTCCCTTCGATATGAGGAAAATACACCGTGTTTCTTCTTTTGGTAGTGATGTGATAGAAGAACATAATACGTGTTACACCTACAAGCTAATTGTGTCACTTGAGACACCTTCAAACTGCCTACCTCTTCTCAGAAAATTATTTCCCTGGAAAGAAACAAAATAACGGAATGAATAAACGGCGTGATAAGGTTTCTTCAAGTACTGAGTTGCGTCTCTTAAACTTCAAAAGTGCTAATTCAAACGTTTACAGAAATAGAATGTAGTATAGTATATTTTCATTGAAGTTTTATTACGAAGATGTATAATCTTTGTGTTCAGAACTCTCCTCGTACTGTTATTATATATCATTTAGAAATATAATTCTCGGACACTTAATTTGTACCTGCCAACTAAGACTTCGTTACCGTGTTTCTCAAACAGAAACCATTTTTAGTAGATTACATACGAGAAATAATATTCAATAAAGTAATTAGCCATACACTCGGCGGAATAATCATAGATTATAATGTCACTCTCGTAAAACTTTTACATCTACGAGCAGTAAAATTCTTATGTGAAGTCTGCGCTTAAGCGAACGCGGGCGGGAGTGCTGTGCGAGGGGATAAAGAGACAAGACCGAAGAAAGGAGAAAGGCGAAGGGAGTCTTATCTGCACACGTAACCACCACGCCATGCCGCGCCGCGGTCGACTCGCGCGTGTACAGATTATCCTGCAGGGGGCGATGTGAGGCGGCGGCCCGGGCGATGGGTCTTCCTGCCCGGGACAATCCAGCCAGCGGGCCGCGCATGAACCGCGCGATAATGCAGGTCACGCAGCCGGCCCCAGCGGGGGGCCTGCGGACGCTTTGGCGGCTGGCGGCCGCCCCCGCCTCCCTCTCTTCCTCTCCCTCTCTCCCTCTCTCTCTCCCTCCCTCTCTCCCTCTCTCTCTCACTCTCACTCTCTCTCTCTCTATCTCTATCTCTATCTCTATCTCTATCTCTATCTCTATCTCTATCTCTATCTCTATCTCTATCTTGCTTTCCGTGCCCCTCACTGCACCCCGTCGGCTGAGGTCTTCCTGTTCAGCTCTAGCATTTCTTCTAACCTCTATTGTTTAGTAGAACCTTAGAGGAAATTTGAATGGGTAAAAAAACAGAACGGTATAAGTGACATTTTATAAATTCCGAGAAATACTGTTTATTGTAGGCTATATTTCAGTTGTAATGTAATTTCGTGGTTTTAATGCACAATTGAAATACCGTGGTTTTAATGGTGAAACGGAGCATCACGACTTAATATTGACTTAAGTAAATAGATTTCTCTGAATTTATAGAAAGTCACTTATACCGTTCTTGTTTTCACTCATTCATATAGTCTTTCCACTTCGATAGTCCCTCTTTTGTAGTTATCGTCGCTTTTGGACGGAGTCTGTATCTTGAAGGTTTTTTAAACCACATCACTTCATATTCACACATTGTTCAAATTATTATAGATGACAGCAACGCGCGAACACAGCTATGCTTGGCTTCTATGGGTTATATTCTTTCTGTAGCCCGTACTAGCCTAGATAATTTTCAAACAACTAAAAGTCTTGTCTTGAGGAAATGAAAAGAATTAAAAAGGAATATTGCAAATTCCGTGAGATTCGGGTGTTTAGAAGCTCATTTTATTTATGTAGGCCGTGATTTCTAGTTGCACCATTTAATTCCCACGTAACGAGCCTACGTGACAATTCTTCTCCCTTGGTCACCACGCATTCGACCAGTGTCAGAAGTAGCAAAGTCAACATAACAACATGAACATGCAAACTTAGATTTTGTATGACATGCGGATAACTAGGATAAAAGTGTTTTAATCTGATGAAAATTTCAATCAGTATCATTATTTGCGTTGCTTGAGATTTTGATATTAAAGAAATAAATATATAAAAGCTATGACGTTTTCTGAGAGAAACGTATGAAATACTCCAAATTTGGACGTTCTAATCTTAAATAAATCCATCAGCATTCATTCAAATCGTCCTGTTCTCCGGAATGCGCTGCATGCGGCGATTGTGTGTCGGCGTGTGCGCGTGTTGCGCACTGCAGAATCCCGCGTCCCACGGTGGGCTAGTAAAATGCAGCGCGAGCGGACTATTTGCGCAGTCCCGTGGGCACCCGCACACCGGCACGCGTCGCACTCCCCCCTTCCCCTCCCCT
>BOPP01000012.1:12469355-12516574 GCA_017312745.1 Gryllus bimaculatus
GCCGCCAGACCCCCTCCTCCCCCGGCGCCACCACCGCCGCCGCCGCCGCCGCCGCTCCCGCCGGCGCGCCGGGAGCCCATTACCTGCCTCATTAATCAATATCAGGGCGCAATTAAAATATTAGCGGCGGTCGGGGCCCCGTGGGGTCCGGGCCAAGCGGCGGGAACGTGGAGATGGAGACGTAACGAGCGGCTCCGCTGGTCACGTGGGGGAGGTTGCGGAACGCGATAGCGGTCCCGGTGCTTTCGTGATTAGGTGGCGGAAAGGAGATGGAGATATCGTTCGTGAGATAACAATTCCAATGGCGCCAATAGACAAACTAACAAGTGCTGATGTTTAGTAGACAAAACATGCATTGTTATAATACAAACTTTTTTATTAAAAGCTTTATTTTACATCGTTTAACCCTTCTGCTTTTTAAGACGTTAGTTGAAGAGAAAATACTTAACACAATACTGACAGACAAGAAAAATATAACTGTTTAATATCGATAGGGAGAACTCAATCAAACACCGACAATTTATTTAATGATTTAGGAAAGGTGTGAGAAAGGAGTAGAGAGGGTACCTGTTTCTATATCTCGGGGTAGGGGAATCCGTGGGACCTTCTTGAAAATGTAGGATGCATTTTGGGTGTTACGGGAATCTTCCGCTTTTAAAAAAAGAAGTCATCGATATGGTGTGTAAGCAGTTTTGGACGAAGGTAATGTTTAAGTCGGAATGGAAACAGTTGTTTCTTCCAAACCAATGTGACTTCGTGACTATTCTTGGGATTTAATTTTGGAATATTTGGTGTTTGTATACATGGGTAGGAACAGCATTGTAGCAGACGGTTCAACAATATAATAACGGAAGTCGTAAGATTGTTTTGTGTAATATATGTGTACATACCTTCATTCCACGGACCTACCTCGCTTGCGTCACTCGATTAACTTTTTCTAAGCTTTTACGTACTGCCCCATAAAACATAACGCGACCACATCCCGTTCGGTTTCCACGTCGCTTCAAAGAAGTGCTCTTTTGGGTATTAGAGTTTCGAAGATTGCCTTTGTACTAATGCACCTTTTAACATTCATTTTGTGTTACTATTGTGTTGGACTTCTCCGATAGATGTGTAAGAAAAGCTGGTTATTTTTTAATTAAATTGCATCCAATAGTCTTAATTTGTTGAAACAGGTATCTAGTGTAACCTGGACTACTTTAAGGAGGAAGGTCAAGACAAAGGGGACATATTTTCTCCCAAAACATGTACAATTAAAACAACTATGTTTTAGTTAAATAGCATACGCAGTTCTGATAATTGTGCCTTGTTCACGTCTGAAAGGAGTTTTCTCTCAAATGCAGCGAAAACATATATTTTCTTTACTCGTGAATGGGAACTAACTACATTGTTACCTCTTTTCCGAAACTCAAAACAACGACTTGCTTGAAATCGAAATATGCCTTGTCAGGTTGACGCAAGTGAAGGAGATCCGGGTGTCAGGAAGAACTACCCTAATCTTGCGCATCCTGATACTCGTAGTCACTCCAGATCGTGTCTCTGTCACCGCACCAAAACCACAGAAAAGAGTTCATTTGGTACGTCTGACGAAAAAAACCTTGAGGGGAGGAACACCTGCCATCAGAAGACGAGAGCTTTAACTCCTTTTTCCTGCCCGCTACAAATATCTTAGTGGTAAGTCTCAGCTCTTCCGCATAGCCACTATTTCTCACACACTAAACAACCCCCCTACAGGAGTTGAGTAGGATTTATGTTTGTATTAACATTATTTGCAACATCGTTTCTAAGCGCCCGGAGATATCGCGCTGACATTAAATCACTCGCCTGCAAGCCGTCGCGCCGGATCTTGGGAAGGAACAGATTTATGGGAGCGTCCACGTGCCCGGATGGCCGTCCGTTCTGGTTTTGTCGAAGGGACATTTCCGTGAAAGAGACCTCTCCATTGAGATCCGCTCGGGCGTCTGGGTTCATCACTCAAACGTCGACGCAGAAGTCGGCGAAGGCGAAGGCCGTTCTGCTGCTCCGTTGCCGGCGAGGCCGTAATAAATGTGAGGCATTCTGCTCGCGACAAAGGCCGCCGAGGAAACGGTGAAAGTTTTCCCCCCTGCACTCGAGCACGTGGTCTCAGCGCCGTTCTCTTGTCATATTCCTCTTTGTTTCTCTCTGTCTTGCCTTTGGTTTCCTTTTAGCGCCTGCGCGCTCTCTTCTTTCCATTCCTCTCTTTCTTTAATATTTCTTACTGTTACCATTTTTTATAAATGAAGTTCTGTTTCTCACAATGCAGCGTTCTTTTTTTTCATTTCTTCTGGTGTTTTACTGTCTTTGGTCGTTGCCCACTCTTCAATCTTCTCTCTCGGTTTACTCGTATCTACCCTTCTTTGACTTTTCTCTTGGTTGGGGTGCCATAACGTTCTGTCCCTCACTCTGACGGTCCTTTCGTTCTCCCCTTCTTGATTTTCGCTTTCTATGCCCTGCCTTCTCATTCCTTTCTCGACACTCTTAAGCCCGTGTTTTCTCTCGCTCGCTTTTCCCCCTTGTCTCGTGTCCTCGCTCTTCCCACACTCCTAATACGTCACTGTGTTTCTTTCTCTTATGGTGGGTCGTGACAGGGAGCCTTGGTGGTAAATTCGGCACATGCATCATAGGTTTAGCGCAAATGACTTGTGTCTCCGAGCAAAAGCGCTACCGCGGGCCTTGTGAGACTCGCGCGTGAGTGTGTAGAAACGAAAAAAGTGAAGCGAGAGTGAACACTGCGGCGAGACTAGCCAGCGTGATAAAATCACGCAATCTGAAAATATATACAATTTCGATGCATGTCTTTAAGTAAAATAATTCCTAAAAATGAGTATTGTTCGAGAGCAAACTGAATGCGTCCTCATAGCGAATGCTAGGAATGTATTAAATTAATTTCGTATTTCTGATAATAAGTCATAGTTTGCCTTCATCGGATTTTTCGCTATTGCAATGCCAGTCAGACTGCGCTTGTGACACTATGTTGAATGTACCTGTATACAGCTTAAGTGCTTTGAATTCTTAGACCTTAAAGAAGGAAACTTACTATTCAAGTTTTGAAAATTGAGCCAGAAAACTGAATGTCAATGGAAACATTTTATTCTCACTAATATTTTACATTATTAAAAATGTATATTCTAGCTTGCTGTTATTTATTTAATAGAACAGTTAAAGAAACCTCGAGGTCATAGGTTATTGTGATGCTACAGTCACAGCATTTACTTAATACGATGACTTCTGTGTGGTAGAATCACTGCAAAGAACACACAACACAGCCTCTGCATCTGCAAACGCAGATCACACGGAAACCGTTTTTCTCTCCCTTTGTGAATCGGATGAGGAAAGATATCTCTCGAATTTTGCCTCGTCTCAAAACAACCAGTGTGCTCTTTTGCTTTCACACTCTTGCCCCCGCCTCCCCGCCCCCGAGCTGCTTTTGCTTCGTATCCGCGCCGCCCCCGCTCTCCTCGCCTCCCCATCGCTCCCACTCCTCGCACCAACGCCCCACCCACGCATCCCCGCTCGCGCGAACTAAACCCTCTCGTTAAGTATCTTAGCGGGTCTAATGTCATTAACTGAAATTAACTCTGCATTCACGCCCTGATGCGCGCGTTGCGACACAACGCCCAATATGTTGACATTAGCATAAAACGCTTTCCGTGTTTTTAGCGCGTGCGACCTCTACCGCCCCCTCTCCCCGTCTCACTGTTATCCCCTCCCCTCCCCTTCCCCTCCACCCCCGCAAAAAACCCGCGTCGCGCGCGCGCGGTCCGTGAACATAACGAGCGCGGCGCGTGTTTCGCGCTGTATCATAGCTCATGATGGCTCTCATGACGCTCAGATGATAGAGCGCCCTGCTGCCACCGCGGTTTAGAGCCCGCGGCTGCAAGTGTCGCCAACCGCTGCGGCGCTAAACGGCCGTGATGAAAAGGGCGCGCTGTCGGGTCCGGTATTTTTTATAGTCTCGTAATTGAAAGATAACGACGCCTCGCCCGGGGATGATGTGGAGGAAAGGGGCCGGGCGCAAGCTGGGATTGATTAGGACGACACTGATTAGAGGGGGTTTGAGAGGTGGGTTTTAAATGACACGGAAATTGCTTAGTGTGGCTTTGAACCCTCATTGAGAAGCGGAAAGGTTCAGAAACATGTGTCGACTATTGAATAACAGCTAAACTCATGGAAAGAATTGTCAACGGGCTTGAAGAAAACCACTGAGAAAGTTTTTCAATCCATTGCATCTATGGGTCATATCCTAATTATTACAAAGTTGTTGGTTGAGCAGTAATATGAAGATAGCAGCTAATTTGAATTATATTGATGTGTCAAATTTAATTGAGAAATACGCTCACTCGTGGAAATTTACCATGATTTTTAACGTTTAAAATTGAAAAATTCTTTTAAAACAGTTTTTACTGATATTGAAACTAACAATTATAGGTGTCAGTAGACGTCTCGTTCATGCTGTGACATCAAACAAAATTGAAAAGCAGTGCAATAGAACACCTGTATCGTTTTACGAATGATTATGTGAAGTTTACTGGCCTGTCAACTGCTATGGCTATTAGTTCCGTAAGTGTAAAGAATGTTTTATCACGGAAAGTGGCAGTGTTCCTCCTCCTTTAGATGTGAGATCCGGCACCGACCTACACATACGAGTAAGCTTGCGGGATTTTCCCCAACCATGTGTGTCCTACCAGCGGAGCACGTCCTCAGTCAGAACAAGCTGTGAGCTCCCGGATGGCTTCCCAACATCCGTGGCAATGTAGTGCGTGTAAGGGAAAGAGTGTGTAAGTTAGGGGGTGAGGATTAGACCAGGAAGAGGAAAGAAATATCGCGCGTGATCCGCGGTCTGTTTGTTACGGTACTATTCGAGCATTCGCCAGGTATTGCTCGGAGCAATCGCGGAAATTTGCCGAGGCAAGAATTCTCCTCCAGCTGCCCGCTAGAATTCTCCTTCAGACAACGGCTGACTTCGACCTACCTATTTAGCCAGATTCGAAAATCCTAGGACCTCCCGGCACTGCAACGTCATCAATTTTGCCCCGAGTCAGCTTAGCCGGTCAGCGTTTTAGAGAGACAATGAGGTAACAAAATCACAAAGCGATCGCATGACGTGCGCGGCGCAACAAACCGCATGTGTCGATTACCTCTGCACTCGGGGCTAATAACGAAAGAGCAGCGGCGCCGAGACCAGGTTTTCGCCGCGGCGTAATTGAAATATAACAAGGGCGAGGGGCCTTCATTCCAACGGAAGCAGCCCGGGGCGTGGCGTTGCGCGGCGCGACGGAGTCCCGCACCGCGCGGGAGCGGCCCCATCTCAACCCACGCGATACGGAGCTGCCCCCGCAGCTACTGCTGCCGCCGCCGCCGCCGCTCGCCGTAGTTTGAGCGGGGCTGCGCCTAGGTCCTCGTTACCCCGTGTTTATATTGGGTCTCCCCCCTCCGCCTCCCACAGGGAGTGCTGCGAAGTGGGCGGGGCGCGGCAGGGCGAAAGGGCACGCCGCAGCGTCGTTTCGCGGAGCAAGCGGAATTCTTCGACGCGCCCTGCCCCCGCCCAACGCCACGACGCCCGGTTTGCTCCCCGCCCCCCACGCGCGCTCCCATGTTGTAGACAAGCCGGTAAGTTGACGCTCTCAACTCCGCGAATTACAAAGTTTGAAATCCCCCAATTAAACCGCGACTACTGTTACTGCGAGCCCGTTGCTAGTGCATGTTCTGTGGGCTGGCTCCCCCGAGACCCGCCGCTGACTCGGGGTGCCCTGCATCACCCCCTCCTACCCCTTACCCGTTGCGCTCATCCTCCGTCACCACCGCCGCCGCCGTCCCGTCGCCTCCACGCGGGCCCTCGTCAGGCTGAAAGAGCTCGTCACGAGCGCACCCAGGCGGAAACGGGCTGGTGCGTGGGGTGAGCGAGGCGACGAGAGCGTGCAGAAGCTAGCGTGTGTGCGAGAGAGAGAGAAAACGAAGAAATTGGTGTGTTGTGTGTGTGTGAGAGAGAGAGAGAGAGACAGAGAGGAGGAGGAGGAGAAGAGGAAGGAGAGGGAGCTGACAGGCAAGACGCGAACGTGTGAGGGGGGAGGTATCTGTGAGGAACGAAAGCGTCGTGGTACCGGAGCCTCCCTCGCTTCCCCTCTCCTCATCCACCCCCCTTTCTCCGCCGTCCGCGGCGCCACTTGCAGCGGAAGCGCGGCCGTGTCGGCGGCGACGCCATCGCGCAAAAACCGGCCGCCCCCAACCCGCCGCCGCCCGCACACCCCCGCGCCGTCTCCCGCACTTCAGATTCCGAGCGCTGCGCGGCGTCGGGACGAATGTTCGCCAACTCGACGCGCCCCTCGAGCCGAGTGCGGGCCGGCGGTATCGCGTTCGCCCGCCGCAAAAGGGCTGTCCGCGTTCTTCCTCCGGTTTTATGGGAGGCGTTCGTTCTACGCGCGTTTGAATGTTTTGCGAATTTCCTTCAAGTGTTGAACAGCTCTGCCATTTTCGGTCATTGTGACTTTGATAATTGCTTCTCTTGCGTGGTTTCTTCGGAGTGTAATGCTGTGATTAAACTAAAGTGGATTTCTCTACTTAGTTTTTCTTGGTAAAAGTGTATTTCTGTTCAAACTCAAGTTGAGATTACTACGATCTTACTAGACTAACTTTACGAAATGATTTTCGGTAATTTTTAGTCCTGTTTTAAATTTTGTATTCATTTTGAAAAGTTAATAAATGCAATGTTAATGTGAGTTAACGTTGTAAAGTTTGTGGAGTAAAGCCATCTAATTACGTCTCTTGACATCACCAATGTGGTTTGAATATCTTCGGTCGTTACTGTACAATCATCAAACAATGTTTTTACGATACACAAGCGTATTACGGGGCATTGGTAAAGAATTATGTGTGAATTATTGTTGCTCTCATCAGTAATTTGATTTCTGCGATCATCAACATAAACGCTCTTTTCAAAGCACGTGGCATTAATCGCACGCCTATGTCAATCGACGTTTCCCCCTCTCCTTTTTTACTGCAATTCATCTCCACCGCGCTCATTATTCAACGCCCGCATTCACCTTTGTGAAACACACACTTTACAAAATAGCAATAATTTCACCACTCGTTGCAGTTGTAATCGCAGGGGGGACAGCGAAATGGATGTTGCGGTCTTCAACGCGTATTGTCCGAGCCGCCCACTATCAGCGCCGAGCTAGACCACGCCCGCTGTGCCTATCGCATTCACTGATTTTGCATGACAAAGGCGCGACCGGGGTTTGCGGGCGGGGGCGGTCCCTGCACCGATGCGTGGCCGGCGGCGGGGGCGGGCGGATGGGTCGGACACGCACTCGCGGGCGGAGCACGGGCGACGGTTTGCACCTCGCCGGGGCTCGGCCTTACGACACCAGCTTCGTGCTTCCCTACCGATGATCGGTGGCCATCCTGATGCTTTTAAGAGTTTATTTCAAGCAGATTTTTATCAAGTTGGTCATGTAGCGACCACTGTGATTGGCTTTAACTGTAGATTGGGAACTGTAAGTAGAACACGTAAGGACAACACGAGCACACACAACCATGCATTCCCGAAACGGGATTCGAACTCTCGACCTTTCGAGGCGAGTCAGCTACAGCCCTTCAGCCTTAGCGACCTCCGATATCCAGGTCGTTTATTAAGATATTTATGTTTTTGCGTTGATTGCAATATTAGGGACGACCTGTTTTGTTATGGACACACCGCTTGCTATTCACCTCTTGGTGTTTGGTGTAACTTCTCCACTCCTCGTATTGACTATTTTGGTTTAGGATGATTGTTTTGGGTTCATATATTGAACCCATGACCCTTCACTCTGAGAGCGCCCTACATTATCTGCTGTTCAAGACTCTCGTCATTCTTTATCTAATTTCAACCATTCATCTCATTGTTGGTACTTAGACATCGTCATGTCGTAAGGTAAATATTCAAATGTAATTATTGGCTTCGTGAATTGAATTCAGGAATGGAACCAGCGGAGGAATAAATGTGCGGTAGCGGAGTATAGAAAATAAACTGCACTATATCCCGAATTGTAGTTTTTTCACTTCTTGAGAAACTCTACGTTGAATCACATAAGTCCAAGTGTAAAAGCGAGCAATCCCCTCAGCTATCTTTATCTGTATTTAGCTGCTGACGTATACTTTAAGAAACTCCGCTGAGCTATTATACTTGGTTTAGTGGCGCTGTAAAAGATGTCCTACACCAACTATGTACTCAGGTTATTATCACTTGCAGCATAGTCAAGCTTAAATATAATATTGTGTACTGAATTGATACTATACAGTATAGTTGCTTCTACAACTATATGCCATACGGCGATTGATGTGACATCAGTTGCATGATTACTACGGCACAGATTAATTGATGTTTCTCTAATAAAAAGAACACTGAAAAAGAAAACAGTTTGTTAAGTAAGAGTATGATGATGCATTTTGTACCAAATAATTATCAAATCATGAAAAACCGTTTTTTCAGTAGTGTTTCTCTAATTATTCACTTACTAGCCGCTTCTTCTGAAATTGTTGGTGACAAAACAACTTTATAGTGTAAGTGTAAGAACCTACGTGTAAGAACCCAAACATTTAATTTAGAAAACAACAGATTCCTAATATTTTTCTCCTACAGTTGAGATACAATTTTACTGAAATATTTTGGGAAATACAGTGACCTCTTAGAAGACTTCTCTTCCGAAATATGAGTTTTCAAAATTATTATTTAAATCCTTCTGTTGTCCATTTTAATGCGCAACATGCTTATTTCAGAGTAGTTAGAGAATATCGCCATTAAAAGAATTAGTGAAGCAACAAATGTTTTATTTCATTCCATTGTAATGAATAGAGGGCACTTTTATTGGAGGCCATTTATCGATTCAAGTTCATCGGAAGCATCCTGGTCGCAACCCTTTCTTGAATTCCGTGCGAAGCAAGTGCAGCGCGAGCCTGGAATATAAGGCATTTACCAGCGGTGGGCGGCCGCAGAGCGAACCAAATTCATATTGAAATGGCGTGTTTCGCCCGCTTATGCATTCATGAGCGCAGGGCGCGTGCGGCTGCACCCGACGGCGTGTCGCGCCCTTCCCGGCCGTGCCGTGCCGTGCCGTGCCGTGCCGTGCCGTGCCCCGCCGCCTGGGAGCCGAAGCAAGTCGAAGGAAAAGGACGTGGGGACGAGACCAAGGGTGAGAGAGAGAGAGGGAGAGGGAGGTCGGTGAACTAAGTTTGAAACGGGACAAAGAAAGCTGTTGTTCGAGTAGATGTAATCAGGATTCGGAAAGTGCAGAAAAGAGAGAAACGACTGTAACTGAATGCAAACATACAGAGGTTAAAATGAAACACGCATAGTGAATTATTTTATGTGAATTTTGGTCAGTGGTAGGGCTGAATTTTTTATTTAATTTGTAATATTATAACAATTTGATTTTATTTATTTATATTTATATATAATATTTATATCATATTATAAATAAAAGTCAATGTTTGTTCCTATGTTTAGTCGATTGAAAGTATTAATTCGGAATGAATAATCAGAAAGATCTATGAATAAATGTATTTCATTTTACAGTATATTACGCTTAATTAATTAGTTGATTTGAATACGTAAATATGCGCTGACAATATACGTTCAGCGTTGGAAAGAAGTTTTAAGAGTAAGACAGTGATTTTAAAAATATTATTGGGCTTTTTGAAGAAGCCAGGAAACGTGACAGCAAATATTTTAATTTTTTTAAAATACATATTTAAGTTGGGGCAACGAGTTGAAAATAACTGTTCGTTATTATGTGCAGTCTCACAAACAGAAAATAAAGACATTTGTGTAAGCACAAAATATGATGTTATTTAATTCACTGAATATATTATGGCTCTGAACATATGTTTACATGTAAATGTCCACAGCTGCTTGCTAATATTAACTATTAAAACTGTGTCAACTACGACTTGTTGTATTATCAACGTACAAATATTATATTATAAATATACACAATGCGGTTTTAATGTAGTGCTTGCTTTGGACATTTCTCCTAAGTCAGACATGCTTTTTTCTATTAAGTTTATTTGCAAAGGAATATTCTCCGCCAATTTAACAGGGAATTTTACATTATATTCCTAGTTGTGGCTAGCATATTCATTTTAATTTTTATTTGCTATTTCGACTAGGGTGATGACTGTCAGTATGAATATAAAGACAATACAAGAGAATCATGAAGGAGAGGAGCATCAAATACACAATTATTAAGTTTGTAAATTATGAATGTTCAATTTCTCGAGTGAATTGTTCTGTTTTTAATACACAGCCAAATAAGTTGAAATCGAAAATTATTACAAACATTTGCGATAAATTGCATCATATTTTGATCAAAAAGCACATCTTCAAAATATTAATGATTTAGTTTCCTAAGCAATGTTGCCCTAGCAACCTAACTTAAGAAAACTAACAAAAAATAATCGGTGGGTCGTGAGTTCCCATCCAGTAATTATCGGGTTAAGATTTAAAATATTTCAAAAGATGTTAACTGAAATTCTGAGAGACTTTGGCTTACGGCACAGTTACAGCAACTCACTCTAGGGGAAGGTGGTAAAAGAACTGCAACCGCGTGACGACAATACACAAACGCGCAACGGGTTGCATAGACTAAACGCCTGAATTTCATTGGGAAGTATTTGATTTTGTGATCTGGTGGGAAAGTTCGGGCCAAACTACAGTTCACTTTACAAATGCAAAACTGTACACAAGCGGTCATCTTCATGAAACTCCCATTATCCGAAGACATGTGAAAATCCACTTTTATTCAGCCATTTTATCTCATGGCCTGCAGCCAGGTACGTTTTGTAGATCAACCTACAAGTATGTTAAGCGGTCAGAATTTACTTTCATTTTTAGGAGATATAACACAAACTGGGACAGAGGTATAATGGTTCTTGATAGTCTGACTGGAAGCATTTTGATAAAGGGGGAAGAGATTTGAGGATGGAAGGAAAGGAGGAAGGTGGACGGGTGTCAAGATAATTTGTACTCTTGTTTGGGATTGCAAAGACGTACGCCAAGCTATATGGTGTGAATAGAAGCAAATAGATGGAAATAGATACGAGTATAAGGTTGGGAATACTCGAAGAGCAATGAGATGTTAGGACGTTCGAGATGGAGGGGGAGGAAGCATAGCAAAATGGTCTTGGGAAGAAGTGGAACGAGCGCGGTTAGAAAGGGTCTGTATGGGAAAAAGAAATACAAGATTTCTGAAGAGAAAGAGTCACAGAAGAGTTAAGAATGTTTGGAGAGGGACGCTGAGATGTGAATTCTTAAGAGAAAGAGATAGTGTGTAACAAAGGCAGGAGTGTTTGAGAAATTCGTAACTCTTTATATAGTGTACAAAGAAATAAGTCTCAAAAAGGGCAAAGTATGTAAATGGAGCAAGATAGGGAAACAGGGAGATAATGATGAATTTAAATTAGATATTGAGATTAGACGCAGGAAGCTCTCAACGTACGGGGGGGGGGGGAGAAACGTAGTATGTGTGGGGGCTGAAGATATCTAGGAGCATGTAATGAACGAGTGTAATAGAGGTGTGAGAGAACAGGGTGGAAGGAATATATATTATAGAGAGAATAAAGCAGGTTCTACGGGATTATGAGTGGGGTAAAACATATATTAAATAAATTGAGGAGAGACGAAAATGACAGTGAAGGATAACATCAGGGAAACATGGTTATTGGAAAAGGTTTTTAAAGAAGTTTTAAAAAGCGTAATATTGAAAATAAAGTAACGAAAATATTGTAAATAAAGCGAATAGGATAAGGTTCAGATAAAGTAATGCGTGTTTATGTAAGTGGTAAACATATGATTAGGTTAGGCAAAGGAATAATACAGGAAGATGAACGTGAATAAGTTTTAATAATCATGTTTAAGATATTTGAATGGTATTATCTTCACAACTGTTTTTCATAGAGAATCATTTTGAAATAAACTTTAACTAATTTATTTCCAATTGTAATGAGGTGAACCATTTAATGATTACTTATATAATTTATAATTGTTGAGTAAATTAAACTATTGTAAATTCTCTGACGACTTGTCTGTGGAAACTGATATCGTGGTGTGTCTCCCGCAGCAATTGTACATCTAGTGTCTCCGCAGTAGGTTGCTCTTCTAGCGTTGTTGGAACCTGACGTTCTAACGAAGTATTGTCTATCGATTGTATTGATTACACAGAAAGACGCCCGCGAGAAATCGTTTGTGGAAAATGGCTTACATCCGGCGTTTGATTACTTTCATATCCATTACCAGTAGAGGCACTGAGAACCTCTTCAGCCTAGTCAATAATTCTGAACTTATTAAACCAGTGTTGACGCGTCCGTGTATTTTACAGTTCGCTAAATTTACAGAGAAGTTGATGCGATATTGACGACTAAAATTAGGACCCTACATACAGAAAACAATAAACCACAACCAGGATTAATATACGCTTTTCCGTCTAAGCCGTCACAATTGTAATTTTCAAATGTATAGTATATATATATATATATATATATATATATATATATATATATATATATATATATATATAGGATAATAACGTTCTTGGACGAATATATTTATGATATAATAAAATTGGTAGAGGAAAGAATCAGAAAGGTAAAATGTTATAAAGGAAAGATAAGCTGTTCACATAGTTAATAAAACAACGGCACATGCGAAAAATTTACGTAATTATGAAAATACTTTTGTATTACACTTACTGTGAAAATCATTATTGTCATGTTTACATAGAAAACATATTTCCAAGGAATTGTGACAGACTTATAAATAATGAAAAATATTTTAGAAATACTCTTCTTTATTCGCACTGCACTTTTAATGTGACGAGTACATTGGGCGTAGATGCTCAAGTACGCGTGGCGCCTCGCCATTGATCGAATCTCCTATTAAAATTCTTGCTCGCAATTATCTGGAGAATGCCAGCGCTGAGACTCGCGTCCCTCACCCCGGCCTCCTCCCTCTCCGTGCCCCCCCTCCCCGCATTTCCCCATTTTCGCCCTCGCGTACGCCACTTGGCGATGACGCGCCAGCAACTATTTCCCGGAATCTCCGTCTCTTCATCGTCGTCGTCGTCGTCGTCGTCGTCGTCGTCACCGCCGCCGCTCGCGTCGTCAGATTCGCGGCAAAGAAAATTTGCTTATGCGCGAATGTGCGGGCACGCAGCAGCTGTGGCGCCCTCTCAGGAACGAGCAAGCCGGCACGCAGGCAGGCAAGCGAACGCGCGTACAACGCATACCGCATCCCGCTATTAGCGCTCATCCGCCGTTCAAAGCGTGCGACGCGCGGTGGCGCGCGAGAGAACGGGGAGGAGGGAGCCCTTCCCCCTTTCCGCGGAGGAGGACGGAACGGCGGCGGGCGCGAACGGGGCGCCCGCAAGAAGCAATTGCTTCTTGTTAGCGACGCACAATGGGACCCCGCCGGCCCCATCAGCGTCGCGGCGATGACGCCGCTGCATCCATCATCATCAGCCGCCATTGTCACTCGCCGCCGCCCACGTCGACGCCGCAGGCGGGCGGGGCGGAGCGGAGACCGAGGAGGCGGCAGCGAGGGCGTTCGCGTGTGGGGCGGGGGAGCAAGCGAGAACCGTGCAGCTCGCGTTGTTAGAGAGGTTGCGGGAGGAGGGCGGAAAAACGGAAGGTGAGGGGTTGGGGGGTGGGGGTCAACGCCGATGGAGCGTGGAGCGTCCTGGAATAGAGAGAGAGAGGGAGCTTTCAAGAGCGAAGTGTCGATGGTACTGATATTGAGTGGTTTGGGATTTGTGCCTCGTAGGGAACGATTGAATTAGAGGAATGCTTTTGGATGCTAATAATAGACTCTGTTCAATCTTCAATGTGTGTGGGGTGTGACGAAAAGATACGGAGAGAAAATCGGAGTGTGTTGTTCGGCGGGTGGAGATAGCGATAAAAAATATCGTGCGCGTGTGAAGTGCCAAAGCATAATAGATTATAAAGCCTTGCACCTCCTTCTGAGAATAGGGCCTGGATTGATAAGCATTGAAACGTTATCAATGATGTCCCTGAAAAGGGAAAGGAGTTTTAAGAACGCGGAAGGATATCAAAGGTACAGTAATGATGGCGTGCTTAGCGTATTTGTATCCCGCAAAGAGAGTGGCGTTTGGAAGCGGCAGAGCGATCGCGTGATATTTCGCTTTCGTGATCTTCAAAAGGTGGTTTCTTATCTCAATCGTACGTTCGATTTCACTGATTCAATATTTCTTTAGAGAACTTCATTTTAACGCCATTGGATCAATAGACTATTAAATTTTGAGTTTATTTTAATTCTTTTCGCACTTAAAAAGGAATGTTTAAAATAAGTAAATATTTTGATAACAAAATAACAGAAATAAAAATAATATCAAATTGTCATTAGTATGCAGTTTATATCGCTGTATAAAATCGGTTCTGCTATGCTCTACTGATTGTCACTTTACAGGAATGTGTTGTGAATCGTATTTACATATGATTACGGATTAATGAAAGATCAGAAACAACACATTTACCTGCCATAATATTGATACTACTTTCATTGACTGCTATGTTTGCCGTTGCTGTGATTACGAGCATGACGGGAACTCACAAACCCGGGTAAATACAGAACTTTGATGATTTTGCGATTATGTTTATTCAACAGAAAACGAATTAATGGTCAATGATTGTTAATTGAATATCATGAGTAATTAGAAATTTTCAAAGAAAATTACCTTCATTTTCTACGTGTTGATATGTAAATTGATAATCGGAATTTTATTGAAATAAATAGTTCACCTAATTCATTTTTTTCCTTTAAAGGGTACACCACATAATTTTTACACCCTATCGTAATAAATATATTTCTGACATTCAAATGTTTATCGCGAAACGTACCTTTATTGTTCATTTATGTTTTTCTAATCATGGTATTATTCATCTACTTTCGTCTCCTTGTTGTATAACATACACAAAGTATGTTGGCTCACAATAATTTTTTTAGAGGGTATTTTTAAGTATTTTTCGTGAGAGTGGCGTTTGCTGATACACTTCATCTCATCGTGTCGCCTCGAGTTTATGCTTCTGGACTTGTTTAAATCGATTATCGAAGTAAAGAAGCGATAACCGCAGATTCCGTGTTTCCGTCTCTCTCAGCTGCGCCGCCACTCGGTTTGCTCTCGTACGGCGCCTCACGTACAGCGCCCCGTCCCCTCACCCGTGCGCTCGGCAAACGTTTATTCTGAGGTATATTGAAATTTTTGGAGGCTATATTGATAGAAAGGCATTTCCGATAATTACGGCAACAAGAATACGCAAGGCACATGTTCCGTTAATTGGAGCGCCATTGACTGCCTCGCTTTGAGCCACTTTTCAATATTCCCGCAGAGTTCGACACTCGCAGCCAGGCCGCCCCAGTGATTGCCGGCGTTGCGGCGCGGCGATCGGCTCCGCCCACGACCCCGCCCACTTCCCCGCCCGCGACCCCTCGCGCCCGCCGTGGACCACCCCGTTCGCAGTGCCACCTCCTCATCCATTCTTCGTGCTCCGGTTGCACGTCCTCTGTCGCGCTCTTTCTGCTCCCCTTCTTTGTCACTTCGCCGGGATCTGCCGTCGGGATGGCGCCTCCCCCTGATACCTGATCGCCTCTTTCATCCCTTGCTTCGCTCTCCACTTCCCTGATCCCTCCCCCGAGCCCTATCTTGCCACACAGCGCTCTACCCCGTGTCGCTCCGCGACCCCGCCCACAATTGAAACTCTTGCACTACTCTCTCGGACATCGCTTGTGAACGTCGTTCCTTTTTGTCCGTTTCCTTGATATATTCAGTCCTCAGATAGCCGACTGTTCTCTTGTACCTGAAAATGAAGTCCTCTTTATTAAGCCAGTTTTTAATCCTGGAATTTAATATATTATTTTCAAAGCAAACAGCGGTTCGTACTTTATCGAAGCTGGCTTTAAAGAGGATGAGTTCAACGAAGATTCATCTCCTATTACAATATAATTTGCATATAAAGCAGCGACTGCCGGCGCGCGGTCGTTCTACACTGCCGTAATAAATTACACACACACTACAATGGGTAATTTGGATTATGCAGCATTAAATGCTGTTTCGCTCTGCCTCGAAGAGCGCAGGAAATAAGTAATAAAGGGAGTCGAAAATAGAAATTTATTCTTCCCTGATACGAAAGTCTGTGAAACAGGATGCGAAATAGAACCAGCTACGCAACAGCACACGGCAATTCATCACGAAAGAAGCAATCCGCGGTTTGCTGGCACCTAATGAAATTGTGTCCCGCGACCGCTGTAAAGAACACGCTCCTACCTGCCGCTGCCGTATGTCAGCGCCCTGGAGACGTCCGGGGCCGAACAAACGTGCGCAATTGGAAGACAGAATTTTGCGAGCGTAAAGAAGGGCGGAAATTGCAGCCGCACGTCGGCTCATCAAGCCGTACAATAGATCGAAATTCAAAACAAACTGCGGCCGCCCGCCCCGTCGGGGCCTCTTGCGACAAAGCCTTCGGGGCGTGGGGCCGGACGGGCTCTTCGCCCTGGTGGGCGGGGCAGCGAGGTGGCGTGGGAAGCCCCGGCGGAGGCGGGCGCGGGCGGCCACCACATTTTAGCATTACAAAAGCGCGTGTTTGGCGGAATATTTCTGCGTCCTCCTCGTCTAGGGGGCCGCCTCCGGGGAAATATTACCCCGGAACCTCAAGGGGGAGGCGCGGGCGGCGGCGGCGCTGGCGGTCGGGAGCGCGGGGGCGGAGGAAGGCGTGAGTTGGGACGACAGGGAGCGTTTCGCGCAAACAAATCGGCCGGGGCGACAGCTGCGGCAGGTGCCGCGCGAGACGCCCCCTCTCCTACCACCCAGGGGGTCGATGAGGAGGTGGAGAGGGATGTGGGCGGGTTGAGGCTCTGGCGGTCGGAGGCGGCAAGGTGTCGTCAGAGTGAAGGAGATGTGAGCAGGCGCGTTGGTGGAGGGGATGGAATGTTATCGAATGATCGAAGCGTAGAGGGTAATAGGTAGGTTATTCCACCGGGAGAGAACGGTCTCTGGAAGTGGACTGGTTAAGTGACGCAGGTGGGATCAGGTTGACGAATTAGGCAAACGTCTGCAGGAGGTTAGCGTGAAGGAAGGATGGGCAAAAAGCCTGGCAGAGGTCGTAGAAAGCAGGAGGGCTGCGAAAGGGTGGTAATGTATAGGTCGGGCTCCGAGGCTGGCGGGGGCGGGGGGTGGGGAGAAGGTCGGGCGAGCGCGGCGGGCACTGGGCCGCGTGTTTGCAGAACGTGCGGTGGCCGTGCTCCGCCCGCGCCCCGCCCTCCAATCCCCCCTCTGCCCAACCCACCCTCCCCTCCTCGAGCCTTTCCCGTCTCCCGCCACCGCCCCTCGCGCCGCCGCGGGATTTGCGCTGTGTCCGAGTAGGCCGCGCCTGCCGCCCTGTTTGCTCGCGCGCGCACGCGCGTTCCGCCGGCGCCGGCACCGCACCCAGACGCCTGGCCCACGCCACGCCACCCCGCGCCGGCCCCCAGCGCAGCACAAAGCAGAGCCCGCTTTGCCACTCTTCGTCACGCCGCAGCGCGCGACAGCGCGTGGCGCCCGGGGCAGCTGGGTTCGCGCGCAACCTAGATAAGCGAGCGCATGCTTACGACCGCACGTGCGTCCATTAGAGCATATGGACGTAACATTTGTTATCTCTGCACCGTCGCCGGGCGAGACGTTCCTAGGTTCGAGACTGACGGATTTTCCATACTAACTTGGTAGCTACGTAGAACTTAAACCTGTGTTGAAGAATGCTAGCTGCTCTGTCGGTAGTGTTTTATGGTTACTACTACCAATACCAGGAATGACGAAGCAGTCACTTATACACGAGCCATGAACCGCACGCGAGATTCCCTTGCCTATCTTTTTCCCTCCTCCTCCCGTTACACACCACACACTCACTTGCATGCAGTATACTCCCATGCGTGTCGGGAGAGCAGTCCAGAAGCTTAGAGCTTATTCTGTCGAGGGATATGAGAGGTACCTGGAGAGAGGATGTTCCCGCAACGACGTGTAGATCAGTGCCCGATCTGGCATTCCATCATGACGGAGACATCGTCCTTTCCCGGGTTATAAGTGCATTACACTCAAGGGTCTAGTTACCACAGCAGTTGACAATATACTTCATTAGACTTTCTCTTTGAAAGCATTTGATTGGCGACGTTTTTGAGACGTTTGCAATATCGAGATTGTTTCAGTTGACTCTACCAATAGCTAAATGTTATTTAGCATTTTCAATTTCCATTACGTGTTTTGGGACGTAGGTGGGACGAAAAAGGAGTAACGTAAGCAATAAAGAACAAAGAATGAAATGATGTACGTTGTTTCTTTACCTTACACCAATGGGAACACTCAAATAAAGAAGAATTTTCTCAAAGGTTATGTCCCTATTGTTTTATTTGCATGTTAGGATCTTCGTGTCAAGAGTACAGAGAATTTTCTTTAGTACAGTACAGTATTCGTCTTGTGATATTTTTTGTTTGATTCAGTATTGTCTTGCTTCCGCAAATGATATGATATATCCTCGGAAACGCTGTTTGTCGAATAAGACTTTGATTAGAATAAAAAGTTTTTTAATAACAGTTTGTTAAGAGAGGAGCTTCATGAAAGCTCAAATAGTATTATATTTGGCTAAGGAAACTAACTGAAACAGCGCGAATAATTCGAGACGAGAAAATACTAACTTTCACGTTTAAGGAAACTTTTAAGAGTAATGCTCGTCAAAGCAACTTCATCCTCTTCTCTGCATGATCACTATGCGCTGCGATGTCGGGCACTGGAGGGCGAGCAAAAAGCTACTCTGGCCTCTGTCGACGAGTCGGCGGGCAAAGGAGCAGCGGGTGACTTCATCAAGAAGCGCTCGCGCTGAAGGGGCAGAAAAGAAGCTCGCGCTGCCGGGAGCCAGTCGCAGGGCGCAGGCGCTTAGGAGGTCGCTATTTTATTTAATAAAACGTCGGTACACTTGGCGTGGATTGGCGGTTTCCTTTCATTATGCTCGCCCCTTGCACACGCTGCGAAATGAGTTTTAGCTCGCGAGCCTGTGAAATCGGATATCGCCTCCAGTCTACAGCGACGCGCGGGAGCGAGAGAGTGAGCCGGAAGGAGAGAAAGAGAGACGCGGGCGTTGCGAGTGGGAAAGGGAAGGAAGCGTAGGGGGAATGTGCTGCGGCGGAGTGGGGAGTGGGGGTGGAGGGGAAGGCGGGGGCGGGAGTGCACTGGTGGAACGCGGCGACGCAAGGCACGGAGCAAGGAGCAGGCGTCTCAAACTTTCATATATCATTCGAAAGGTTTGGGAATTACCGTCGCGGAAAATCCCTTCCTTCTCCCCAGCTTGCTTCCCAACCCTCCCTTCCCGGTGCTTCGCGCCCTGCGGGAGCTTCCCGCTGTTCCCAGTGCGATGCGCTGCGTGGCCGGGGCGTGGGGGCAAGAAGCGGGCGGTGGGAGGTGGCGGAGCGGAGCGGGGCGGCGGCGGGGCGGGGCGAGGAGAGGAGAGGAGAGGCGAGGCTTGGTATGGTATGGTATGGCATGGCGGGGTGGGCCGGGCGGCGTTAGGCGAGGTGTGGCAGCCGCATGTGCTTAGGTGCATGAGGCGGCCAGGCAGCGATGGGATGAGTTCATCACAAAAAACACTCACTTGAGGAGTTTTACCAATAAATGATAAAAGTTAGAAGGTATAAAAAAGATTCTGGACTGCTATTCCGACAGCTTTTTATTTATAAATGTTTCACAATTTCTGGTATTTCGTTCATGAATGCGTATTTCGGATTGCTGTCTAAAAGTTGCAAATAAAATGTGTAATATATGCAAAGCTTGTTCTCTATGCCAAGAAATTTTGCTGAAAAATATGTGCTGGGCAATTATTTTGGAATTACAGTTGTTGTTGCAATAATTAGTAATAATATGTCTTTTAATGAAATAACTGTTTATATATAATAATAATGATTGTGTGTTATAATAACATTAACAATACAACCTACAATTCTAGAAGTGTTTATACAATGCTACTCTGCACACAACGATGTGTTTCAAATTAAACTATACGAACATGTTTGCGATAAATACCAATTAAATTCATTATAAAGGACAGTTTTAAATAGTGTGTGTTTTTGTGCCACAGTATTTACGTTAATAACACATCTAAACTTTTGTCATAAACTAAGTATAAACAATAATGTTTATGTTGTCACAACAGCGTATAATGTCAGTATCTAACAAAATGTTTCAACAATACAATGAAGAGATCTAGTTTCAAAGATAAATAAACACTCTAGTAACAGGAGGTTCATTTGATACTCAAGTCCTTTGTTTTGTTCCAAAGATACGTTCATTATAGAATTCAACCAACGCGTTAATTAACTTCATTATATTTGTTTTTTCAATTCAGCAATTACATGTTCACTACTTCATCTATTTTTAATTTGTCATTTATTAACTTTTCGAACATAATATTTCAATTTCATAATATGAGAACGCTTGAAAACTTGAAATCAAAGAATCTTATGATTTCACCAAATTAACCTATGGTAAAGGATTTTTTGCCGTCATATTTACGCGTATATCTAAACGTTGTAATAATGTTATAATAAAGTATTTAGTTTAGTATTCTATTAGTGAAGAACCAAACGTCCTAGGTTTTTTCATCTAACCTCACAAGATGTAGCAGAATAAGCAGCTGAGCAGAGCACTGCGCTATTCTGCTACGAGCACTACCAGCTGCGAGCACAAGTCCCTCATGTCATCAACGCGAGCGTACGACGCACATCAGCGGACTCGAGAACGTGTGTACTTTTTATATTCCGTGAGCCGAGGCCCGTCTCTTTTTCTCTCTTTTTTTTATACTAGTCGTAAACCGCCAGTTTATGATTCGATAATGGCTGGTATCAACAATTTGAGTCGATATAAAGGAAAGCGGAGGTGAAGAAACTGCGTTGGCGGTGCGGTGGAGTGGGGCGGAGGCGGGGGGAGAGCGTGGAGAGGTGCCTTCACGCGGTGCACTCCCTTACCGCGACAGCGTCGTGATATACACAACGCGGTTCGGTGGACCGGCCGGGGCTGGCGGCTGGCCGCGGCCGGCCGCGCACGGGCCGGAGCGGGTCACGTCGATAAATATGATCTCGAGCGCGCACCATAAAGCAGTAGCGGTGGTCGTGGGCGGAGGTGAGTGGGGTGGTGTGGAGGTCAGCAGAAACAGCGCCGGGGCGAGTCATCGGCCGAGAGGAAGCGGGGATCGCTCCACCTCGGCTTCTGTCAGCTGTACGTCATAGCCTGCCGTCATAAAGTCTCGCATCCCCCCCCTTCCAGACTCTCCGCCGGTTCGGTTCCATCTGCCTGCCCGCCGTTCCGACGCAAACGGGTTCGCTCTGCAGTATCCTGGGTGCCTACCGTTCACCCCCGTCCCTTCCCCATCTTCACGTCCCCCCCCCCGAGCTAATCCTCCTCGGCCGGACATACCCTTCGATGCGAAATTGAGCCTTTAACATCCGAGGTGCAGTAATATTGACGACGTATACGTGTCGCATTCGAGACGGCTGATGTTCGATACCTCGTTCCTCAGCTGGAGTGGGTTGATGCTCTGTTCACGACAGTGGATGCACGGATGCATCGCGGAGCGCTCTAGACGCGACACATGCTTCGGAATGCCTCGCAGACAGCAAACTGTATCCTCGTAGCTGTATTACGTTCGTCGCATTCACGGTCCTGCCATTCAAACATTGAAGAGCGCGGTTATAGGACGTGCACGTGACGGGTTCAGATAGTCGATGTTGCGCTTGAATCTGCATTCGAGCAATCGTTGGAACCAGTGGAGTCGACAACCACTTACATCAGTCGTGGAGTGTCTGCATTTAGTCGATTATACGAATGAAATCTTTCATTTCGAACTATCAGTATTTTAGTATTACATGTTGAGTACGGAAAGGTGATTTATTTTATACGTCCATTTTTATGAAATATTAACGTACTCCCTTGAAAATGTTAGCGACCGAGAAATATTTTTTTCTAGTCAACTTTAAGCAACAAGTTCTCGTGTTTGGGAAGCGGAATATTCCCATTCATTTTTTTTCATTCATTAAATTATAGTCTGTGTTTTAAATTTCTGGAACATGTTTGCACGTATCTTCTTTTCAGATGGATCGTATCTCATATTCCGACTGTTGAAAAATTAGAAAGTCTTGGAAATGTCACACCCATGTCTCATGACAATACTCTAAATACACGAACTGTTGTCGAAATATCATCTACTGCTGCTGTTTTGCTTCAGTATTTTTTGTTCCATTTTTTCCTCTTCTTGTCAAATATTTCACTCCGAGTGCCGTTGCTTCCACCGCATCTCTCCTCCCTCGAGTCATCTCAACGGCTTCCTTGCCGTCCGACGCTGACCACAGGTGGTTCCCTGCTGTTTCCGAGTATTTGGTCGCTTTCCGCATCGCTGAGACGTTGGTGTTCCTTCCCCCTTGCAATATCCGCAAAGATAGAGAGATATGGTTTTATTTCCCGAGCTTCCTTCAGGACGCCATCGATCTGCGTGCCAGACGCCGCCGCGGCCGCCGAAGGATCTTGCTGCGTCGCACGTACGAAACGTTTGCGCCCCGGAGTGCGCATTTTGTGTCTTGAACGGCGTTCCCGAATTAATTAGTATACTTTCTTAATGCTGTTCTGTTACATGAACATAGCGCAACTAAGCAGGTGGACGCAACGTTACTCTTGCGTGCGTCGTTTATGCGTTTTAACATACATCTGGCTGTTAAGAGCAATCGAAACAAATTATTTGTGGGAAAAGATAGCGTATTTTCACACACTCTTCCAAAAAGGGGTTTCTATGATATTCTCTGGTATCCAGGTTGTATTATTGAAAGTATTAAACTATTCAGGCCGATATCCTTAATAGCTGACTCGGTTGACTATAAACCTGAGCTTCGCCTCGATTTAGAAATGTAATTGCGTTCGTTCTTCGCTTTTTAGCGGCTTATTGACTGGCTTAGATGGCTCAGGACGTCGATGGATGTCACTGAAGTGCTTCTGACCGTGCTCCTAGATCCGACGCGTTCGAAGTTTTCGCACTAGCTCGATCGGGATCACATTAGCTTAGTCGCTGTCGGATGGAATTCTTACGGCCGGTTGCTCTAAGTGGTAGTTTTTCTTGGTTTCCTCCACCAGGGCCACGGAATGCGCGCGATCTTTCTTTCCTCTTTCTTCTCCTATCCTCATCCTTGCTTACACACGCCAGGAGACCGGTTGGGAGCTTAGTTTTTGTTCTGACTGGGGCGGTGCTGTGCAGGTGTAAAATGCTTGATTAGCAAAAAGAAAAAGAAAAACAAAACAAATAAAAAAAAGGAAGCAGACGTATTTCGTCGCCGGATCTTACCTCCACCTCCATTGATAAAAGCATGCATCAGATTTACGTGATTAACTATTATGCGTCCGTAAACATGAAATAATCAATGAATTGGTCTCAATGCCGTTAATAGTAGCTACAACGTAGCAAGCATTGGAACGTCTATAAACGCAAACTGACTTCGAATCGAAGAGTTATAGCAGACTAAATCCCTCATCACACGAGACCAATTAGCTTAATATTCACATTGATTTTGGAGGTTTCATTTTGTTGCTTCTAATTTTTATTTTCTCGCTACGAAGTAGAGAGAAAGTAATATAATGCTGCGCGAAAAAACGGCGAATTTTCGACCGAAAAACACTTATTGCCGGGCCCTGGTAACGAAAAATTGGATAAATTCAGTTGATAAATTTAGAAAAGAATCCTCTAACTTGTGGTGTAGCCAGAATCCATGTTTTGCGGATCCTTGAGAGCCGAAAATCGATGGACGGCAAAACGTTTGTTCGTTTGTCTGTCCGTCTGTGAAGAACGCTAGCGGCTAAACCGTTCAGTCAATTTCCTCCCAAATTGATATTCCCCGATCGATCTGGCTGATGACGCGCTCCCTTGAATTTGAAATCGATATTTTAATTTTGGGGGAAACTTTGAGGGGTGTTCAACAATGAATAATGTATTCCAATATTAAGTAAAATTATAGTTAAATAAATTGTTAGGCTTAAATCTCTTCAAATATATCTCTGGCTTGTAAGAAATACATTTTGTATTGGTATTACAAAGTATAAGATGAAAATTAATTGAAATCAGAGTAAACCATAACTGTGGTTCTAATCATTTTCCAATGTAGATCATAACATTATTGTAATCGTCAAATTAGTTAAATAAAGTCGTAGGTTTCCGCGGCCAGAATCATGTGCGTGATCTTAGCTGTCCGGGTGACGCCTCGTCAAATTAGTTAGTGCCAGTTTGGGGTTTTCTTCTGATATTTCTATATTCCGTACCTATAATGTTAGCAAGATTTAACGTATAATCATTGTGCTGTAACAAGTGTTGATTTAATTGTATTTTCATGAATGATTAAAATAGTATTACTGTTTTTATTATTTCATTTTAAGCTTTCTTTTAGAAAATTGCAAACGCTTCTTGAAATACACGCAAGGAAAGTGCTTAATTTTTGAGTTAATATATTTCTTGTAGTAAGTAAATAATCATAAAGAAAGTCTCAAGAATACGTAATTATAACGTTAGAAGAGTCTAGCAGAACTTTCCAAGCTCATATCTCTCTAAAGAACCTCTTTGAAGGTTAGATCTGTGCACGTTCTCGTGAGAACGAGTCGCCATACATCCGTGGAAATGTCTGCGGCGGTTGCGGAGTCGTACTTATAAGTGGCAGCCCGTTGCCTTCCGAAGCGAACTTTGGTGTACAAGCACGTTGGTTGTTGCGGGCGCATCTCGGGCCGCGACAACTGAACAGTGCGACGTGCCCAGAGTTGCTCGGGGGAGTGGAGTGGGGTAACCTTACCCTGTCGGAGCTGCCTGTCTCCCAAACGAATCCACCGGTTGTTAACGTCAAGTTGCCATTCGGACGCTCCCCCCCCCCACAAAATTGAGATTTTGTTTATTAATGAGAGGCAGAGCGTTGCCATGAATACTGCGTCGGCGGTGGCAGAGAGGCGTGGAACAGGGTGGGATAGGGGGTGGGTCCCGCCGGGCCGCAATTAAAATTTGAAGCGCTGCTGAAATCCGGGGTCGTAAGGAGGAGCCACAGTTCCACAATTACTCCACTTCTGCCGCAAGCCTCCAGGGAGTTCGCGACGAGTCGACCGACCTTTTTGTTTTCGGAGGATTCCATGCGAAACACATACATGCGAGTAATGCCGTTCCCCTTTTGCCTCTTGGTACATGCTCCGTGGTTTGCTATTCGAAGGTAGTAAGTTGATGTATTTGTATCCGCAGCCTCGTTTAATGTGATGGTTTTTATTCATGGAATTAAGGATTGTTGATTAATGACATTTACTACATTTTTAAGATGCCTCTTATAGCGCTTGCATGCACGTGTGTGTGGTCTCTCATGATAATTGAATTTCTAGTTCACGCCATCAGTATTATGAAGTATTATAGGCGAACGATGTATCTGCTTTTTGATCGCCGTATTTTTAAGTTTATAAAAGGCAGTGATAAAGGTCGCTTCAACACAACAAATAGTTGTGTTGAATACGCTACAACTCAAAGGCAGTAACGTAAGAATGAGCACATGTACAGTCGATGTTTAAAAGGTTTATTTATTTAACTTTGTTAACAATTAATAGAAACAAAACTGCTTCACAGATTGTTTGTCATAAAAGTTATTTGCGAGAGCTAGTTTAACCATATTTATGAATGTGATTGGAATTGCACTAATAACGCATTAAATTGTTTTATTATATTTGCAGCCTAAAGTATTTTATGATAAAGTTTTTCTTAATATTCTGAGACTATTACTATTCTGCATTTATATCTAAATATAAATGTACATAAAGCATCTCAATTTCAAAATTTAATTCACTATTATTTCATTTTTTGCCAAATTAGGAGATCACTATTCATCTATTGAAATGATTCGTGCCATTACTGTAAAAATGCAGCTCTAAACGATAGTGCTAGTGTGATGTATTCTATGGTCATTTTTAATTATCATAATGCAGACAGATGAGTTATGATTATTAATTATATAATATTGATAGTTTGAGTAGAGTTTTAGCCAGTGATAAATGTACAGCAGTCAAAATTGATGTAATGGAGATCCATTAGCACTTTAAAACTCATAGAACCACACATTTCAACATATATTTGCATTCGTCCAATTTATGGTTTTCTGCATGCACTCTCTCGCATACATCTCACACTTTTGAGCCCTTTGTGGTGTCAAGAATAATAAGGTGTGTCAACGTAATAAGGTGTGTCAAGTCTTAGGAATTACCAGTCTGTTGTATTTGCTTGAACGAATTAATAATTTTTCCTAAGAAATTATTTAGAATAATAATAAACCCTACGGCGATGTATAAGGCTAACGGGGACAAACGGCAACCGTCCGAAAGCCCAGAAATTCTTCGTATTTGGGAGTTTTCTCGTTTCCGGTCGGTTGCGTTGCGAGTATCTCCGACTGGCATCTGCTGGCGACGGAGTTGTTGGCGACAGATGGCGAAGGCTGCGGCGATAAGGGCAACATCCGGTCATACTGCGTCAGTCTCCTTTTCGTGGACTTCGCAAGGGGGCTTCCATTCGAAAAGCAGTTTTTGAATTCACGTCTTCTTTCTGAGAGAATTTGTTTCGAGAAAAGATTCTTCTCCTATTTTTATCGTGTTAACTGATGCGATGGAAACATTGACGACTAAATGAAATATACCTGTGAAATTTTCAATGAGAGAATTGCAATTAATTAATTTTATGGTTTGATAAAATATTAATGTAGAACTGGTTTTGATATTGCAACACAAATTCTCGGTATTGCAGATTTTACTATTGGAAAAGATACTAACTAAAAGGACTCCCAGAATTCTTTAAATACGAACTGTTCCTCAACTTCACCGGCGATGCATTTTTTTGTCCGGGAAAGTTTTCTGAATAACAGGTGGGAATCAGGACGTGCGTTATTTTTATTACTTAGCTATTCCTTGTTTACTTTTTAATACTAACTTTACTTAACTTTCTTACTTTCTTTACTCTTATATTTTTTATAACACTCGGCTCAATTTGTCGGATGGACCGTCGAGACGCGTTGGAGCAACCAATTTCGGCGCTTGGCTCCACTGTCCGACTAACTACCCCATTTTTCAGTAGTGATCAGAATTTGAGCAAGGCAACATCTGAGCATTGCAGAAATCTGAGAAAACTGAAGCAAAGCGCTGTTGGCATTTTGTTGCGCAGTTATTTCAGATCTCAAAAATATGACCAAAATGGAAAAATGTTCCTCTTTAGGTTTTTTATGTTTACAGTAGTTTCCCCTTGTAGTCATAGTGTTAGAATGCAGGTAAGGGACTCATCGTTTCTATTCATCGTCATAGCCCAGTTCAAAAGTGAATGCACCAGCATTCTATTCCGGCAGTGAGAGTAAGGATGATCAGGTTATTAAATTTTTGGCGAAGGTTATGGGCACAACACGTAATAAAATACAAGATTTGTGTAAGAAAATACTGAATATGTATTAGTAATGCAAGTGAAAATATTAATGAAAAATAATTGCAATACTGTAAAACCACGTGTAGAAAATATACAATTGTGCAGTCAATTTGTATTTGGTATAGGCTAGTAACCTGTTTTGTTTTAAAATTACATAACTTGCTGCGTATCTCTACAACTGCTGAGAGATGTGGGAATAAAGGAGTTTTTAATGCTGTTTAATAACTACGGATTTTTCTTGGGTACGTAATTGCTATCAATTATAAATAAAATGAATTACTTTTTTAAATAGTGCATTCATTTTGATAATTATTGTCAAAATCCACTTACATTTCCAATTTTGAGAAAAAATTTGCACATTGTGACGTAGTTTATTTTTGTTTATCTTACTACATCTGCAATTTCATGTTTGAAATTTTCGGGTTCATAATTTTGATTAGCGATATTTAAAACCGTCATTTACCAAATAACTTTCTAATTAAACAGTTTTTTCACATTTATGTGAGCATTCTGAAGTCTAAAATCACTGTTGATTGGCCCAACACTACTACTCATTTCTCAATTCGACGAACCGTGTGGATGACATGCGGACGGAACCAACTAATTATCTGACAAAAATTAATGTTGGACAACTTACCTCCACCCAATACCATTTGTTGGTTAGGTTTGGCGGAGGTCTCGAGAAATTGGTACATGTGTAGGGATCCTCATAAAAGCTTGTTGTATTTTGTAATTTCAAAATTTTCGTTTTGAAATTCATTGAAGGTACATTATGCGATCTTACTGCATCGATGGTTGGCATTGTTTGGTATTTGCCATATTTTACATATACTGATTTCGTAAGTTTTACTTTATAATTTTATCTATATTTGCATTTTGTGGGTTCCTCTCTATATCCCTCTGCAGCTATATTTTTAGTCCATTGTCTTCCCATTCTGTGCAAGGTATGATCGAGCCATTTCTCGCAGCCCCCCTCCCCATTCCTCCCGTTCCCTTCTTCCCCATCCACCGCCATCCACGCCCCTTCCAGGCGAATGCAGCCGCCAGCGCCACCGCAGCAGCGGCTACCTTCGACTTAATTAACGCGGTCCGCTGGCCAGATTGCCGCCGCCTAAGCCGCGCCGACGCCCCGCGATTTATTCGTGCGTGTTAACGTCCGCCCCCGCCGCGCCCGCCGCGATGCCACACGCTGTCCGCAACTCCCGCCACCTCCCGACCCCCGCCCCGCCCCGGCCCGCGCCCTGCCTGGCCGCCCTACACGTGGGCGTCCACCGCAGACGTCGCCACCACGCGCTCACCTGCGCCGGCATCCGCGTCGCCCATTTTACGTTGCAAGGCCCGTTGCGGTTGGATCACTTTACGTGCCGCATTGGGAGTGGCAGCCGGCTTCCCGGTCGATTTGGTTAGCGACCTGATATATAATCCTTCAGCTAGAGAATTCGTCACAGTAATTCTCGTTGATTCGGCTGTTGTTTTCTTCTTCAGCTGACACTGATCCCGGGTTTCATAACCGTTTATCTCACTAATGAGTATTATTACATATGTTGCCTATAGTTTTTCTCTTGGGTAACCATCGTTCCTATTTTCAAGCACTGTGTTATTTAGGCCTTTGTTATTTCTTTTTAAAATATATAAATATTTCACAAATATTGACAAAAACTGCTAATTTACGGTAACTGTAGTATCTGTTAGGACGCCCTACACCGTGTCTTCAGCATATCATTACATTATACAGATCAGCTTATTACTTACTCAACACTACGACAGATTTCTGCATTGTCATTGGTGTCTCATCTCTTTGTTATACGCTTTACTGCAGCTCTTTAATGTACCTGAATTTTCCTTAAGTAACAAACACGTGCTACCAAAACGCAAAAGCTATCATGTCTCATCCACTATTTCAATTCGTATCAATACTATTGCCACCAATATCTCTCTCAGTTCCACAATTGTTACTACCTCCATCATTATTGCGTAACTAGTTTCCCAAATTGCGTAGACAAGGAAAATGATATGGTTGTTCTATCCTACAAAAAATGCTGCATTTCCTGCAAGGAGCATTTTATGTACTTTTTGAGTAATTCGGGTCTTACTTTCTGTTATCTTTTACATGGAGTTTTCAGATACACAATATTCATCTAAAGTACTGAATGCAAACTCCCAGGCCTCGTTCTTCTTGTTCATATTTTTATATTCATTACTGCAATTTTCACAAAATCAGCCGTTTCTCCATTACACTATCAATTATACTATCTACTTGATCCATTTTGAAAATGTATTAAAAAAAGTGAAAATCTAATTATTCGCTATAAACAATTCATTGACGTCCGTTACAATGCAAGAAGAAAAGATCGTATGTCCAGAAGACTTGAGAATCAAAGAAGTTACAGCGTCCGTTGTTGTGAGACGTTTGACGTCCGTCGACCACTAGGTGACGTCCGTTGCTTTCAACGAACGTCGGGCAGCACGCGTACCGTACCCTATTCGTAACTGTCAACTCTACAACGGACGCATTTTAACGTCCGTTACAGAGTGCTTGTGTTTCCCCAGTCTTACAATCACCTTTCCCATCTATATTATTGCTGGGACTAAAAACATTCGGGAAAACACCACCTTCACCATCATGTGACCATCATAATGTTATCCTCCCAGCCCCTGTCATGCCTCGAGAACCGCGTTGCGGACCGTATTACGCGTGGGCGGCTGGTGCGCGCCGGATGATATTGTTTGCTCAACTCGCGTAAATTCATGGATTATGCGGAGGTGGCAGCATCGCACCGGCCGGCTCACTGGTGTGTCTACGGAGCGCGCCCGCAGCCGTCGCCGGAGCAGGGAGGCGTCGAAGCCGCCAACGCGAGTGTTATCTACCGAAATATTTTCAACCAGATCGTACAAAATACAGGTGATTAAAATATCGACAATACACAGATGGTTAAATTTGTATTTAGATTTTTGAAACCAATCTTCATCACGCTATAGGTCCTGGGTGATATTCTTTTCTTTGGAACTTGAAACAGCATAACCAACACTAAAGAAAAAAGACGAACTCCGTGGTGACGAAAGTTTGACAAATACTATCAGATGCCGCCAGTTTGGCACTTGGAAGATAAATCTTTCCTGTAACAAAGCGATGTCTCTGGGGAAATGGCAAGAATGAGTGGTTGATGCCCATCGAGAAATTGCGCTTTGCGTTGGCTTCACGACACTCTTTGTTTTGCTGTTCCATTTACAATATCGTGCTCTTGACTTCTTAACTGACACCCTCTATACATTACATTTACATAAACGAGCGGCAATATTGTCCAGAATGTTTATATGGACAATGCGTACAGCGTAACAGATAATTCACTCGATCATTTTTATGATTCGTCTGAATTTATATTTGTGTAAAAATATATGTCTTTGAGAATGATTTAAGAAAAACACATCGGAATTAGGTTTCAACAAACAATATGTTTTTCGGATAATGTGCATTAATATTTAGAATACTAATTTTAAGGAATCACTTGCTTAGTTCAAATTGGAACAGTATGTCAGTAAGTATTATATCCCCGCATTAATAGACCTAAAGTGCAGTTATCTCATTACTGCTCGAGAAATTGTATCGGTTAAATAATTTGTTGTTAATGAGGATGGTTAATATTCCTCATCAAGTTTCAATAATGCAGTTACGCGTGAGTAATTGTCCATTAGCGTTATGAGAATATCGTAAAATATATTTTATCCATGAATAACATAGAAAATCATTAAATACTGTACTACGGGTTAGATTGCTGTAGACAATAGGTATTGTGCAAAGCATATTCGTATCCTGTAGTAAATTGAGGATGGTGTAATACATTTAGGATTGAAATTAAATATACATTACATTTATGACTTTAAAATGAGTTAAAGTAATTAGATAATTGTGAGAATGATTCTTGGAAACTGCATTTAAAATTATGAAACACCGAAAGAGGATGTATGCAGAAAACTGCGTTGATCTACGGATTCGAAAAATTGTTTATTGATAATGTGAGATTGCATGAACAAACATTTTTCCGTAATCGATAGCCATTTAATACCAGAATACTACAATTAAGCTGTTATTGATGATAGTATTATCTACTCGCTAAACTGTAATTCAATATGATAGTTCATCGAGAGTTTTAAAATTTTTCCTTTACAGAAGCAGTATTCAGTGCAGTTTTACTTTAATAAAGTAAAGAAGAAAATGAAAATAGTCATTGTTCACATGTTTATATCGTTTAAAAATATCACAAGTTTTCATAAAAATGTCGGCAAAGGTACAATTTGAGTAATGAGCCAGAGTTTCTTTGGTGTGGCAGACTGTGTGAAAGAGCGAAACCTTATCAGCACATCATTATAGTTGCGCGAGCATCCATTGCCAGTACGTCTCCCAGTGCCCAAGTCAGCACTGCGTGCAGCGCAAGTTCTGCAGTGAGCCTGGGTGACATGTGTGACACAGATACACTGGGGACTGGAAGGAGGTGCGATGGAGAGGAGGATAGAGATCCAGCGCAGAGGACACCGCTACCAACACTGCGCCGCCTGAACTAGCATCACCACCGCCCACAGCACCAAAGTCAACAATTCTAATAAAACTGTCGTTCCTGCAGCCTTCGACACATCTACTGGGGCCAAAGCTGTCCTGTGCCCCACCATTGCCACCAATATCACCCTTACCACTCTCGCATATGCCACCATTGCACTGGCCGTTTCTGACTCCGCAGCCGCCACCTTTGTCCGTTCTGGCCCCGTTCCTCCCTCTGCGGCTCTGCCCCCCCCCCTCCTCGCCGCCACGTCTGCCATCCTCTACGCCACCCTCATCGCCCTCGCCGCCCCCTCCCCGCCCCCTCGCCGCTCCTACGCCACCCCCTCGTCGCTCACGCCGTCCCCGCGCCGCTCTCTCCGCCCTCGCCGCCCACACCACCTCCGCCGTCCTCGCCGCTCTGTCCCTTCGCGCCGTAGCCAGCTCCGCGTTGCCGTTCTCGTCACAAGCTGCCACGTCGCACTACTGCCATTACCATCCTCGCGCCCACCTCTACCACGGTCGCGACCCCGGCCGCTTTTGTGATGCCGTCAGCGCCAGCGCGCTAACTGCAGGGGGTTGGGAGCTTGTGGACGGGGTGGCGAGCGGTCCAGGTCGGAGGACGAGGAGGCCCGGCGCGACGGAGGCCGGACCCGCTGGGCATAGTTGCTGTCACGGTTGAATGCGAGAGCTGGAATCTGGCGACGGCCCATCAGCGGAGGGTGTCGCCCGCCCTCGCGCGTTGCCACCTAGACCAGCGAGCGCAGGGATCGTCTGCAGCGCTCGCCGGGAGAGCGGAGGCGCACGGCACGGTTTTTTTTATTTGTGCTGACCTGCTGCGCACACGTACGCGCGTCGCTTTGCGGAAGCATCAACTGAGCGCCGCTACGGACTCGGAGCCCTTAGTGCTGCCTCAGCACTTACATGGCCTTGCTCGGCACCTACGCGACAATCTCCCAGTATTCATCCGGAACTCGCATGACACTCACCCCGCTCTCGCTCGGCACATGCCCGGCAGTCGCCAGGCACACGCCCAACACATTGAAAGATGATTTTACATTTTAAGCTAGTTCAAATGAAGACATTCTCCTCCTTTTCTGTATACTTCTCATCGTTATCGTCGCCATCACAGTGTACCCCACTATGCCGAACTTCACATACACAAATACTCAGCTTCGTTCCAACTCGCCACAACCCATCCCATCACTAAGTACATTCCATTCCGCTGCCACCCACGAAACATGCGCCTTTACATCATATACCTCCCTAGGTTCAGCAAAAGCACTTACACGTGACCCGCCACACACCCCCGCGCTCCGCGACCCAGCGCTGCGCGCTATCCCACGAGGCCACATCGAGCAATGCGCCCGGCGGGCCGTGCGGCATCACCTGGCCGCGAACCGCGAAAGACGATTATGGAAATTATGTTTCTGCCACAGCGTTTACCCTCGTGGACGTGTCACGCGAACCCTCCCTTATCTCGTGCGCCGCAGACTGTGACTAATGGCCTCCTCCTTGCCCCGCCCCCTCCCTGCCACCGCCGCGCCGCGCTGGTCGGGATGCCGACAGGTTTAATTTTAATTTTTGATCGTGCTCGCGGGTCGCGCCGTCGCCGCATCACTTGGCTAGTTCCGCGGAATTTCCTTTGTATATCCGTTTGCGCCGGTAACGGTATGGATGTAACCTTTCAGCCACGTCTGAAGTTTTAATAAAACACTGTTTTCCTGTTCTTTTCCTGGTGGAATTATGCGCTGTTTCCGGGCGACGTATGAAATAATTTAAAATTCTCTTGTCCTCTACGTTTGCGGGGATGCACGTTTTGCTTAGGGTGGTGAGCAAAAGGGTAATCTAATTTAAATATGTTTTTCGTACGATAAATTATTAAAATTGTAAATTATTGTAATATTTACCTTGTTTCGTTAGTGTAGTCTGAAAGTTCAACCGAGAAACTTGGTTGAAAATTTAATTAAAAGCTAATATTCACTGTTTTAATAGAAATGTGGTTCAAAGAATATTTTCAAACTGAATATCAGTAAGTGATGTAAGTTTTCATGATCAGAGCATATAAATTGTTCTAGGCTTTCCGGACGCCATGGCGCCGTAGGCTGATACGCTAACATTGCGAAGATTATCTAGTAATATTAACAAGGGAAGAAAATGAGTAAATGTATTAGGCAACATTCAGGAAGAAGGAGAATATAATATACTGAAGAAGAAAGCAATGTGCAGTAAAGAATACAGACTTATGATATAAGATTGAGATAGAAATACCCAGTGATAATAATGATATTTCGATTTTTTAAAATCAAATATGCCTCAGTTACGTGCAGTATATTTCACGGGCTGGATTCTCACCTGCGCGTAAACTGAACAGCAGGAGGGAAGCGGTTAAGTCTAGTGGGCCCCGAGGCAGGAGCGAGGTCATGGACCGACGAGGCACTCGCGGGCAGGGTGGCTGGCGCCGGGTCCGCGGTGGCCGGCGCCGCAATTTCGAGGTCATCGCCGACCGCATAAGCGGTTCCGCTCGCAATTGGAAAACGGCCATGGCGACGGCAGAAGCGGCGGCCCGTTAGCGGTGCACCTCCGGATCGCCCCAGCCGGCTCCGGGCGGCGCGGAGGGGTGGGACTGCGGAGCGCAGACCGGCCGTGGACATCGAACCCTTTGCTCTGCACGCCGTAGCAGGCCTACGCACGAGCTACTGGCCCGGCGCTCGTAGGTGCTCGAGCAACTTCCCCTCGCTCTGCTCGCACTTCCCCTCCAAATCCAGAAGGGGGTGAACCTGCGCAAATCGAAGCGGCGCGAGGCAGGGAACAGTGTCTTCACAAGAAAATATGTTTGCTGATATTTTTCTAACTAATAGCCGAGATTTGAATTATGATTACTTCATTTATTATTTATTACTATTTTTATATTTATTTTCTTTTTAAATAAACCTTTTGCTAACATTTTTACCAAAGAGCAGAAATGTGTTTAAATGGATAATTATTTATTTGTTTTCGTTTTGTGTTGTTTTATTCAATAATTGTATTAGTTCTTGAGAATAGCAAGTTTGTAAAATAATTAAAAAAAAGTATGTATGATAAAAATTCTTACTTAAAAGCGACAGCTCTTTTAATACACAAGAATCCTTGTTTGTTAAACCAGTTCTAAGTAAAAAGCTAATGCAATTATTGCACTTTTAAATGAACACTATTACAAAATAAAGGTACTTTTTATTGAAAATGTTTAATTTTACTCTCATTTGACAATTTGATATCTATATTAACTAAATTTGGGTCAGTAGCTGACAACTGACTTCTTCAAAAGACTGTCATGGGTCATGTATCCAGTGACATACCGCCACTCCGGAGTGTACAAAACCTTTACTTTTAAATCTCGCGCGCGTTGCTCTTGATGCAGTGCTCGAAAACTCTAGTGAGATAGTGCGACCTAGGCATGCCTGCTCTTTGGAATCTTGAGCGTACCGGGATGTCCTAAGTTTTGATTCCTGACGGTGACGGCTTGTCGACACTTGCTACACACATGTGATCAATTGAAGAACAGCCTGGAGAAAATTTCTTGTGGCCGTCTGCTCTCATCGGTAGTTCCGATCAATACCATGGAAATATCGGAGCAGTACCTTATCGAACGGATCCAGACCGCGTTTCAGCGTTTCATTGTTCATTATTCTCAGTATTTTCTTAGTTTCTCATTTAATTATTTGTATTAATTGTAGAGTTTTCATCATAAACTTTAGATACATTTTCCACTTTCTTGTTTACTAATTGTGTGGCCGCTTCGCCGTGTTCGCCTCTAATGCTTTTATGTTGCACATTTAAGCTTCTTCATTATTTGTATCACCACTTCCAACCGTGATTCAATCGTCGTTCTTAATCTCGGCCATCATTTCAGTTCATCTTCATGGTATCATAGCTTGTGTCTCAAATTACTGTAGTCTATCTTTGTTGTTTTCGACGTGTTTAGATCTCGAGCTCTGTTGCCTATTACTGGTTTTCTCTCCGTACCCTGCCGTCTGCCATCAAGAAATCGAGTTGGAATTTAATTTCACGTTTCGCGCCAGAGTTTTATTATTTTAATCCCAGTAGATTTATTATAGGGAAGTTAGTGTCCATTTATTTTTCTCGTTCAAGTCTCGTAAAGACTGCTATTTCCTTCGGTTCCTCGGGAAGATTTTGATAGTCTAGCAACAGAAGCAGTGAGATTCCATCGCTAAAGAATTGAAAACTTGCAGAAATATCAATAAATTTGCGATTTCTCTCTCTCTCTCACTCTCTCTCACTCACTCACACTCACACTCACTCACACTCACTCTCACACTCACTCACACTCTCACACTCACTCACACTCACACTCACACTCACTCACTCTCACACTCTCAAATAGGAAATTAAATAATTATTGTTAAATATGGTAGTTTATTTTGAAAAATAGGACAATGAAATGATATACCATGCATTTGCTTTTCCATTTCTAAAGCTGATATGTTTTCTGTATCTCATGGATTAACGAATAAATGTTGAAGATATAAAAATAAGGTATTCTTTTGAATAAGGATTTGCCTCTAATCGATTTTTGAGAAAAAATATAATTTAATATTCATTGAATGGTATTCAATAAATATGAATCCAAACAATAGTAGGTCAGATACAAGCTGGAAACATTGGTATTGATGAGAAACAAGAGTTTAGAAAATGAATGGAGAAAAATAAATGAAAATATTCGTGCCTAAACAGCATGTGCGCTGTAGTGCAAAATGAGGGTGAAAAATCAAAGAGAATTCTCAACGAGAATTTACACTTCAGGGAGGAACAAAATATGAGGAATAATACAAAGGAAAATGGCAGCGCATTTTATTAAAGCTAGTAAACTGTACAGACGAGAAGGGGTAGTGGAGTGAGTGTGTGGGCATGTGGTCGTCAGACTGTGACCAGCAGACCGCGGGTCCGCTGGTCGTAAGTATGTCACCGCGCTGGCCGTCGAGGCTGCAAATGTCAAGTACTCCGCCGGCCCATAACCGAGAACGTTCCGGCATCCAGTAACAGCCCATAACGCTAACTCAGGCCGAGCTTCTCCGTAATCATCTTTTATGCGCGGACGCCGGCTCCTACCCCCTTCTTTTCCTCCGCCATCTCCGTCTTCGAGCGCGGCTCCCCACGCTACCCCTCCTACTGCCTCTGCTTGCCGGCTTGGCTCGCCGCCGCCCAAGTTATTGGCCTGCTCGAGCGCGCGCTTGGAAATTCAAAACAGCAGCCCCGTCTGTCCCGCTGAGCCTTGTTTCCGAGAGCGTCGCTTTCCGGTCAGTCGGAGGCGATAAAATGTGTCAGTCGAACCGCCGCCAGCGCCTCGCCTCCGTCAAGGCTCGTTTTTTGTCTCCGTCGTCGCCGGCGTGCTCTTAACTGTCACGCTTTATTGGTGCCGATAAATAATCGCACCCGCTATTCTGTCTCGACGTCGCCCGAGTGCGCGTGCCCCCGGAAAAGGCAAACGATCTAATTCAGGCCCTCTCAACGCGTGCACCAGCTAGCACTCAAGTGACAGGAGATAATCCGCGAATGCGACCGAAGAGCAAATGGTGGGTAGTTCCGCCGCCAGTCAGCAATGGTTTTAAAAATTGCTTAATTCATCCAAAATATTCATTAAATTTCTTCAAAAGGCGAAAAAGAAACAAAAAAAATTAATTTGGAAAATAATAACATATGCCAACAGAGAGTTAAGATTTTAAATGGCATTTGCGAAGATTTATTCATATGGGAAGAATTTTGAGCATCACTATATTATTTTTCAACATTTGTATACTCAATTGGTACTCGTCTGTTTGAGAATGCGTTAAATACGAATTTAGTATCAATGTGAAAATGAAGAACAGCACTAGATAGTGAATTTTGGTTTTATTTCGTGAGAAAGTGTGAGCAGATTCCTGCCCGTTCATTCTTGAGATCTTCGCCAGCGCAATAGTTTTGCGCCACGTCGCTGCCATACGCTAGGGCCTGACGGAATATGTAAAACTTTTACTGTTATTGCAGGTGTCAATTTACAAATGTTTGTTTTTACCCTATTTTTCTTGTTAGAGAATTCTAGAGTTTGGGGTACCGAATTTTAACTCCAAATCGAAAACCTCTTGGTTATGCTCAAAATTCTACAAACATAAACAAATCCTATGTAATTGCCATTTTAAGTTTTAACATCCGTGCGCACTATCTTTTTTATTTTACAAATTGGATTTATTTTTTCGTGCTTGTACTTGTTGCTTTGTACAGTGCAAAACGGCAAAGCAAAGAGAGCTATAATAGTATTTTCTAATTGCTTGTTCTTTAATCTGTTGCGTTAAATGCGATGGCGCATTCTCTGTGGAGTCCCGTCACTGCAAGAATAAACATCCTCACTCCTCTTCCCGAGGTTGCACGAGATTCGAATTCGTTATCACAAGTGCAAATTCTTGAGAGTGATTAGAATAATCCACACGATACCCGTATTCTGAGAAGAAACGAATATAGCAGTCACGTAAAATAATACATTTAAGAGTTAATCAGAAGGAATAAGGCGCCAGAAATTCCACAGAGTTTCTCAGAAACCATCTCATTGAAATACATTTGTGTTTTTATTCATTACAAAGATGGGACATTTTCTCAAAAAGCTTTCTTAGTAGTTTTTTCTTGTTTCTTAGAGATCTTTATCAAAGAGCATTGCTTCTCCGTCGTCCCACCTAAATAAGATGTGCTTTACATTTATTCTTAAACCCTTGACTTTTTTCGGTTGTATTTTAAAAACACATCCCTTACCACGCCACTGCCAAAGTTTGGAAACTAATAAAACATCTACTTCGTTAATAACGATTCTGAAAAATATATTAGTTTTTGCATTACATATCTTTATCTTTCGTCACCTGAAACATGTACAGTTTTAACTAACAACACATCAATAGGCATCTGAAACGTCTTACATGGAAGGAGGTCCGCATAATTCCTACCTGAATAAAAATGTGTAAGGGGAACTAATTGAGAATACCGGGGTGTATAGCGTGGTGAATTCAATCTCGCAAACAATTTTCGTAGCAAACTTGAATTCGCTAATATTTATTCGAAATTACCTGTATCCTCTTGTTCACTTTTCTTCAGAAGAGGATAAACAGAAATGTAAATTCCAAAAACAACTTCACATGTAACATACAACAAATTATATTACATTAGATACACTTCTCATTGTGTAATAAAGTAAGATCTATAGGCTCGGTTTGCCCGTTCACAGGAGCTTCCGATGGCCCCTCTTGTGAGATTAAATCGTGCACAAGCTAGTTCCTCTGACCACGTCTGGACGCGTCCTGACCTGTTTCTTGCCCTTGCGTCAACCAAGTACAAAAAGTGTTAATGTACTTAAAAGGGATGTTTGTTGTTAGCAACGCAATAGAGAGGGAGATTTTTCCTTGTGCTGTAGAGTTCCATTAAATTTTCTTTGGCCGCAGAAGCTCTGTGGGATACGGACTATGAACATGCGACAGAAGGATGGACTGGTAGTTTCTCCTCAGGACGAATAAATCCGTTCCCATCGCTTAAAAGAGGGCGTTGTTTAAAATTCGAGTAGTACATCTTTCGTAGCTTTTAGCTAGAAAAATGTAGCCTACGTTTTCCCTCAAGAATTAAATCAAATATATTTTTTTGGTAATTACATTCAACATAAGGAACTATAAGAAAAAAACATTCCACCCATTCTTCCCCCGAGAAACCGCCAACGAAAATTACCGTTTGCCAAAGCACCCGCTACGGCGCGCGGGACCCGCGGTTCACTCGCGTGGCCCAGGAATTGCTCGGCTGCCCCGGGACGGCCCCCCTTCTCGCCCCCCCCCCCCCTCCGCCACGACCACCCTGCTCGCACGCGCGTAAAACTGCGCCCTGCGGCCCCAACGCAAATTCGCGATTACTTCCGAGCGCTAAACGCTTCGCGCACGGCGAGAGCCGGCGACCGCGTCCCGGCATTACAGGATGCCCAAAGATCATTACATTTTCACAGCGCCACGCGAGCGTTCACAGCACGCTCGCTCGAGTTTTAATAAAACTTCGAGCGTAGCGGTGGCGGCGCGTGGCATTACACGGTTCGGTTCGGGGCCGGCCATCCCGCCGGCGGATCCCCGCGTAATTGCAATTAGTTTAATGTTATTTAAAGTAATATCGGCGCTCATTACGTATGCTGCGAGCGAGCGGGCGGCGCATCGTGGGCGAGGTGCGCGGGGGCGGAGGGCGTGGCGGCGCGCGCGCCGAATACTCCGCGTGGGAGGAGCGGCCGGAGTGGGGGGGAGGGCGGCAGGTAGCGCCCGGCGTACGTGCCCCTAGGCCCGCGCGCCGTATTAATGCCGAGTCCGACTCGAGAACGCTCGCCTAAAGATTTTAATTAAACACGGCCGTAAATCCAGGCTTAATGATCCGGCCGTTCGCCCTGAGGGGGCGGGGCGGGGTGGGTGGAAAAGGCGCCGTCGCGAAACGCCGCAGCCCGGAGCAGATTCTGTCCGCCCTCCCGCTGCGTCGTCGCATCGACGGAACTTGCGTCTCCGTTTCTTCGTCCGGCGATTATCTTTTCTCCAACTCGCTGCTTTCTGCAACTCGCTTCGGAGGGACAAAGCGCGGTTTTCCCCGCTGAAGTTCAGCGCGAGTTTTGCTGTCAAGAAATGTCGCTTGATGTCAATTATTCATTTTGATGTAGTATCTGAAAGTGTTTGTGAGGTCAAGAACAGACTAATGCATGGTGAATATATTTTATTTCATTATAGTTCTATTCACTACGTTTCTGGTGCTATGCGCAACGCCTTTCGAAATGATAAAATGTTCCAGTACACTGTAGTCACAATATATAAACCATATTAAAACAATCTTAGTTGATCACGATCTGCATGGTAGCAGTTTTGAGTGGTGTGAAAGAAGCTAAACGTTGTGATACAATAATTAAATTAAAAAATATCAACCAAAGGTTAGTTTTTAACCCCCACCTTTAGATATTACTTTCAAAATAGTATAATTCTTGGGGTTTGTTGAAAATAATTTAGACAATTGCTAATCGCACTTCCTTGAAATAATTTTGAATGAAGTTGTAAGATAAACAGAATAATGTGGGTAACATGGGAGCATTGGATAACCAGTTCTAAGAAGAAATAGAGATTTTCTTCCAAATATCCTTCTAATAACAAAACATTCGAATTTGAGAAAAATACATCTGTGATAACTTGTACGCACACATCTGACTGTCGTGAGGCAGTCCACGCGTTTTTAAAAATTTCTGCTGGTGGTTATCAAAAGTATCAACCTTGATTATGGATTGACCTCGGCCCACTCCTATCTGAATTGTGATTCGTAACTCTCAGAAAAATATATTTAGAATTATATTTATCTTACTTCTCCCGAAGTTTACTTACTTAGCTAATAATGAACCCATTGATGCGACAGTGCAAACCCTTGCAGCTTACCCTCGCTGAACTATTAAAATTATCATCACTTTCTAACGAGCCATACAAGGCAAAGCTTTCTCTTGTGAAGCTTGAGATGTAAACAGAGTAGTAGAACATGTAGTCAACAGAATTCACAATTCATTCGTAGCTAGTGTTGTGTATGTGTTATATGTAGAGATGATGACTCATGACTGATAAACACTAAGTCCGAGAATCGTAAATAGTCGTATGAATGAAAGTGTATGTTTTTTACCGACGATCTGCATATATCTCCATAATAGGGCTGTTAATATTTTTATTACTACTAATAGTTGCCCAAACAAAGGAGTCGTATGCAGAAAATGATGATTTTGGTAATTACTTTCTCATCTGCTTAATTTAAATTTATTTATTGTGTCTATGAAGTTCGTATAAAACCATCTGGCGCTTCTAAAAAACTGTTAAACTTTGACATTCTCTTGCCAAAAAATTAATAATACAAAATTTTGTGAATATTTTAAACATCATACATTCGAGACTCGTCAAAAAAATTGCTCAAATTACCACCGCCTTGTTTAGAAGCATAATGTGAGCTTTAGCAGGAAATGGATGTGTGTTAATAAGCATTTTCAGTTATGTACGAAGCCACCCACCGGAGTTCGCGGCCCTATTGAATTAATTAAAATATATTTACATTTTTGAGGGGAGAGTGAGAGAGACGGAAGAAACTGAAAGAGGAGCTGCATGCTTTTACTCGCTCTTTCGGACCGCTGTGCAACGCATTAACATATTCAGCGGGGCGAAATCATGTGGGCAATATCACGTTGAGGTTGATGTCAATGGCGTTCTTTAACGCAAGCCCAGTATTTGACACGAAAAGTTTGCATTTAGTACTTTCTCTGTGTCTTCCCTTGGTGTCCCACTCCTCTTGTGTCGAATCTGTGGATCGAAATACTTTTAACTTAAACATTTTTAATGAGTACCTCACAGTATAGATATAGTAATAGATTAATGTTCTCCTACAAATTGAAGTGTGTCACAACTTCATCCTTGATGTGATAGAATAAACAGTAACGAGGTTGCCATTTCGGAACAAGCATTTAAAATGCTGAAATCGGTGTATATTCTGTTTAGATTGGGATATCTGTCCATCTGTCTGTGGTCAATACTAAACCTTTAAGACGATTTTCTCCAAAATTAACATTCCCCAATCGATCTGGCTGAACCCGATGCTGTGCCAATTTGAAAAGGATATTTTAATGTTTGAGCGTACTTTACACGGAGCCTTAAAATTTTCAAAAATTTCTCCAAACTGGCCTTAAATGTTAGTATAATATTTACCTCGGATAAAGCAATATTAAAGATTTATCTTTTCCTGAATGAAATCCGTTTTTGAAAATATGCCAATTGGTAGTTTTCTATTTGTAGTAACTATGCCAGTGGCTGAGTTTGTATTGGGTCACAATACGCGAATGGCAACGCTGCGCCACAGCAGTTTGAAATACGAGAATCGCTCCCGCGTCATTGAGCCCCCACCACTGCCTTCGCTTACGCCAGCACCCCTTCGCCACCCACGACCCAACCTCTTTTCTTGGCCTCGCTCGCACCCGCGTCCACTCCTTCACTTTCTGCCCAAGAACCGCGGACAGCCTCCAGGCGTCGTCAATAGTTTGCCCTGCTCCTCCGGCTGCCTCTTTGAACCTTCGCCTCGGACCTTTCCCCGTTCCGTTCCGCGCACCCAACGAAAGTTTACGAGCCCAACTTCACTCTTGGCGTCGGGTTAGTTTCCTGTTGCGTTGGAAATTCACGCGCAAAATCATAGCAGTGATGCCATCGCGGGGTTGGAGAACGCAGCATCTCTGATCTGCATTTTACTTTATTAAAACTATTTTGTAATTCTTTTGGATTTTTATATATCATTCCCGATTTAACCTTTGTTGCGACGCGGTTTATTTACCGAAAATAATTCAGATTCTGGTGTTTTGTATTACTCAGATATACTCGAAACGATTGCATTTTTTCATGTCTCAAAAAAGTAATTTCCTGAATCTAAAGCTGTAAATCATTCGTTTTTAGATTCTTATTAATAAAAAAAATCTAGACAATATTCTAATAGTGTAATGAGAATCAACGATGTTTTTTTGGTAACTTGGAAAATGTATGACTCTAAATGTATGGCATACAACTTTTGTAAATAATATTTCAACTAATGGCCTGCAGCTACAAAAATGCCGCTGAGCAGAACAAAATGATTTGCCCAAAACTAGCGCCCATGCTGATTGAGATCACAACACTATACTCTCCTCTAACACTGCTATAATGTAAATATTTTAACAAAATTAATTTTTTCAAATACTGTAATAACAGAGTATAGAATATACTAATCTACAATACTACAGATATCTCATTTTTCTGAGTTGGTGTACCTAAAAAATCAAAATTAACTCACCATTAAACCAAGAAGGAGGCTACTTAGTTTTCTTTCAAATTCTGCGCTCAACTGAAATGTTTAATGTAGATACATTTTTTGATAAAAAAACCCTTCCAGCACATTCAAAAAGTATGTTTCCTTTCATTCGTTTAATCCTTCCTCTTTACTTCATCTATTCATTAATTTAACCAATTTATTTGCTTGAATGAAAACTTTCGGTAGGTGCTTATTTACTGTCCAGCGCTTACCTTGGCTGCGCTCCCCCATACTCCATCCCTCATCCCCGCCCCGCCGCCATTCACAGTACGCGTCTGCCTTTGCTGTCACCCTCCTGCCCCGCTTGCATCGGCGGGCGGCAACTGTTTTAATTAAACCAACGGCCGCGTTGTTGCTGTGTCTCGCGCCCGCGATAAATCAGCCCGCTAGGTGCACAGCGTTGACCGCCCCGGCCCGCCCAGCTGCGGGTCATCGCCCCCCCTGCGCCCTCATCTGCTCTTGCCCTCTTCCTCTCTCCTGCGTATCTTCCAGCTTCCACTGGCCCACCTGCAGGGCACTGCCCCCCCTCCGTCCTCACGGTTCTCCGACCCAGCGCTGCGGCTAACTCAGACAAAACTGTGTCCTCCCTTCTATGGAACAAGTCTAGGTTCCCGCGTTCTGCAACGACACGCCTGCGTGCTCACCTGTTTTATTTTCTTATCCTATGCTTGTTCAACGCGTGCAATGTGCACAGAAAAATTCTCCCCATAGTACGTCATACGCTGTTTTTAACTATTTTTTGACGTTCAATAAATGAATAAATGTCCGAGGTATATTTATTCTTTCTATTCACACACCTGTCTGTCAATGACAGCATGTCATCTCTGCTTTATTCGAATGTTGATTTATTTTTTTACAAAATTCTACATCAACAGATGTGGATCTGATCTGCTCTCACATATTTCTTCGCTGAAAGTGATATTTCTCCTTTAGATATCTCATCACACCGCCGGAATAATGTGATATTCTGTAAGTCTTCAAGTCGGAAGGAAATGGTAAATTAATATTGAATGAAATGTTACCCGTTATAAATATAGGGTCAGGGATAAATCCCTATCAGGTAGTAAAGGGAAGTGTAAACCCCGTAATCCGATAATTTTATTGGCCTTCGTATACAAGTGCGGGAGGAATAAAATACTCTGTTGCGGGGGCGTAGGTCGGCTGGTAAGACTCCGGCTTCCCCTTCGGCATCCGCGCCTCCCTTCAACCGCTGCTCAGCGACGCGTTGTAAAGGGCCGGTCGTCCTTCCCCGTTTTATGAATAAGGCATGGCGCACGACAAGTAGCGTGAGGACGTTATAAATAGATTCCAGAAAACCGGGAGTGAAACCATAAATTATTTTATTGCTGTTTCCACAAACTTGAACGAAGGGCGGCGTGCTTTGCGACCGGCGAGAGCCCGCCTCGGGCTGCGAAGCGAGGGAGGGCAGGCCGAGCGGGGGCGGTCGTGGTCTCGGATTACGAGAACATGCCTCGAGCATAAGAAATCTGCGTTCATTACACTTGTCAATCAATTACGTGGAATGAAGGCGAATCTGCAGTTACATTGATACAAGTTCTTATGAATTTCAATTTAATTCTAGTAATTATACAAGTAATTTAATTCAAGTAATAAATTTGTTTAGAAGTGCAAGCTCCTATTCCCGTTACATTGGATGAGTGGTGCAGTGGGACGTGTCGAATCGGACACCTCTGTTAAGCGGTTTCATCGATTAACGGACTTTTTTTATGGAACAGTCTGATAAGGTTGACATGTATACATAATTATAGACTTTTCATGTTTGGATCCATTTTCGTGGCAGCATGTAACTATTCATTTGAGGCTCAAAGTAAAACATTCATTTCAAAGCTATGTCAAAATTCATATCAGTAAAGAAAAGAATCCGAATTATTGCAATTGGCAGAGGTTTTTCATCACGAGCTACAATAGGAGCTTGTGAGGTCTTTTTTAATTTAAGTTCCTTTTACGTTGTGTGTAATATTTTATTTTATCCCAATTTTTAGTAAGGCTCAGAATAAAAAACTGGTTAGTTTACGTTTGGGCAAATATTCGTCGTTTGCTGCGCTGCCACAAAGAGTACATGCGCCACTACCGGGAGAGCGCAGGAGAGTAGATTAACAGTCGCATACCAACAGAGAGGCGAATCAACAACGGTCCATAACGTAGGTGTATTTTTATATCGTTGATTAGGTAAGAGTGAACCCGTCTAAACCCTGTCTGAACCCGTGGTGATATTTTCGGCTTTCAAAGCATATCTGATTTTTATTTTAAAACATCGAAAACGATGCCGTGCGTAATCGCTTCGTGGAAACTGTAGCGATCTCTTGCAGCCTCACCAGCCCTTTATCACGTTAAAATCGTATTGAAGTGTCCGACGATGTAGAGAAATAATGTGTAATTGGAGCAACACAGTGAATATTGAAGTACTTTTGCAAAAGAAAGGACACCGCAATCTCTGTCCCTGCAGAAAAAATCACAGGTACAGAAAATGTACAAAATGTGCATACTCTCGCCATACCTTAAGAACAGAAAAAAATAAAACGTACACGTACAGAAATTGATTGTATTATATTGCTAAATGCATGTATCATTTGTTCTTAAACGTACACAAATGTCCATCAATATTGCAGTTTTATCTAGAAACCGCCATTGACCCTCTCCATTAATGTCCTCCAAGTACCAGAATGGCATTGGCAGGCGAATGTTAAACATTTTCTTTACTTGTAGATGAGGATGAGGTAATGTAACAGCATATTACTGACTATTAAGAAGCGTCATCAGACTTATGAATAAAATAAAATATATGATTTTAATGGTTGATTTCAATTTCGTTGAACTGGATTTACTATCATTCTTTACAGCAATTATTAAATGATTGACTTGTAGAACGTAATTAGAAGTTTCGAATTCTGTTATTTTGAATTTCAAAATTAAATGTCGATATTTTGCACCCCAAATTGGTGAAGGTTGATAGAATAATTCACAAATGGAATTCTAAACTCCATTTGCGTGTTTTCAAGACTCTCCTCGAGAAAGAACTTGGTAGAAATTGATTTTGTTATGCGCTACAACTGTCAGGTAATATATTGAAGAATTAAGTTCTTCCTATCTTTTTATTGAGATAAGCCATATTAACAAGTAATTGTTATTTGTGATGGTAGAACTCGAGCCTCTTACGCGAGTTGGATAGTGCGAACTTGGAATAATGTTGTTGATGACGTAACACGTAGGTTCCAAGAAGGATTAGAAGGCAAGAGGGCGGACGCCGCGAAGGGCGGTG
>BOPP01000012.1:12516599-12567481 GCA_017312745.1 Gryllus bimaculatus
AAGAGAAGAGATTCGTGCCACTGTCCGGCGGCAACTGCGGCGGAAAAGGGAGCCGGGTTTTTTTTTTTTGGGGTTTTTTTTTTTTTTTTGGAAAATGTTTTTGTGGGGCCGGCCGGGCCCCCCTGCTAAAGCGCAAAAAGCCCCCGGCGAAAAGAAAGGGCAGCGGCGGCAGGCCCCGAACCGCCGCCGCGGGGTCATTCCGCCTCGCATTGTGCGTGGACGGGCCGGACCGGACGGGGCGCCTCGCGAGCCGAAAGGAACGAGGACGCCCAGAAGCTGCGGCAGCCAGTGTGTGGCGGTGGGCCAAAGTAGACGGCAGCAGAGACCCCGAAGCAGCGGCAGAATTGTGGTGGCATGTGAGGGGAGGGACAGTGGCGGAGGCAGAGAATGGCCAGACGAAGGCGTAGCGGCAGTGGCAGTGGCGTGTGGCGGAGGAGGTGAGGTGGCGGCCGAAGTAGACTGTAGTGCGGAGAAAGAGGCGGCGGCGGGCAGAGGTGGAGGCCGGGGGCGGATCGGCGGAGGTCGGCGGTGGGCGAGTGGCTGCTTGGCGCCCCCGCGGGTGGTGGAGGAGACGTGGCGGCGGGCGCCGCGAAGGATCTTTCCGGAGGCCGCTCATGGCCGCGAAAGTGCGTTAACAGGCCGGGGGGCCCGGGGGGGGGGGGTTTTTTGGGGAAGTCGGCGGGACGGCGCGATGCGACGCTGCTCCCGAAGCGCGTTGCGCGCGGCCCTTGGTGGTCCTCTCCGCCCCTGCGCTTCCGCCTCCGACGGGCTTCACGCAAGCAGAACAATTTTGGCCGCGCATTGGAGAGCGGCGGCCACTCCACTCGCCGCCACCCGCGCCTACGCCGCCGCCCTGGCGCGTGGTTCGGCGCGGCGGCGCCCGACGGAGACCCGCGGCCGAAAGCGACGCGAAGAGAGGATACTCGAACAATGTACGACGAGGCGGAGTGAAAAAGAGGTTGGAAAAGGAAAATATGGTAAGGATCGTGTTAAGGAAACAGCACAGAAGCAAGATGTGAAAAGCAATACATATCTCGTATGAGGGGTGAAGGGGCTTATTGAATATACAGTGAAAGATTATTATTATTATTATTATTATTATTATTATTATTATTATTCTTATTATTATTATTATTATTATTATTTGCGGACAGTGGCTCAATATTTGATAGATTTTTGTGTGTTGAAACAATGGAAAGCTAAACTGGTTTTACGTGAGGAGAGAAATATCACTTGGTTTTGGCATTTGACTGGGATGTGTTGGAAATATGGTGGAAGCCGGAAAGCGAGAGAATCGTTGAGTGGTTGCGAATGGGCGAAGTGGGTCCAAGACAGAAGTTTTTTTATAGCGCTGTATATGGAGCTCGTCTAAAACTAGTCGAACAGACCAAGTCTGAACAAGACAAGAACAACACAGCGAGGCCGATGTGGAGGCACGAGTTAAAAATGACCGCATTTTGCCAATGCGCGTGCCAGCAGTTTAGACCCCATTACTGCCACTTTCGCTTTCATTCGCCTCTCTCCAACCTGCTCCAATGCGCTGCCGCCACCTGCGATCTGGCAAAAGTGGCCGACGGGCGGAGAGAAGTCGGTTCTTGCGATGGCAGCAACGTCCATTGGGCGAGAGACCACCGCATCCGGTTTGCCAACTCAACTACTGGCTCTCGGCGGGTTTTCCTGGCCGAATCCGCGCTCGCGACGGTCGAGTCACTCGAACTGTTTTTCATGCGTTTCGTTTGCCGATCGTAGAAAGCGTGTGCTGAATGCAGATATCAAACGTGATTTGTAATAGGAACAACCATATTTTACGAGATAAGAGTAACTTAATGAGAGATCATTCAATGAAATCTCGTTTCCGGTTTTAAACGATACACGCAATGAAAATAATATATAAATTGTTTAAAGTATTTAGACTAACAAGATTTTCATATATATTATAAATAAATTTGTAATTAATTTTCTTATTTTTTGTGTTTCACACAAAATTCTATTTTATGTTTTAATTCTTTTTAACGTAGAAAACAACGAAACTGTCTTCGTTGATAGACGTGTTAGGCCGGCGCAGAAAATCTTATTCAACGCTGGTATAATACGTGACATTGCAATTAAATCATTTGTAATTAAATGTACTCTAACTGTTTTATCAACATCTGCCGCATTGAAATTCTTTTTCTCATATGCCATAATTCAAATAATATGCGGTGCAACATGAAGAATTAACTTATACTCATTTATGAGTTTATTATATTTACAACAATTTTGGTTCGAATAAGTGAATGTACATTTTGTTGAAAAATGCCAAAGTGTAAGTATGAGTACAATACTAATTTTCAACTTTTAGGAAACATTCTTTAAAAAAATTGGGCAATAGAAATTAATTTTCTTGTTATATTATACTTCAACAGCATTTAATTAGGTCCTTTTCTCAAATTATTTTCGAGTCACGGATCTGATAAAAACTTCACAAACTTCATGCTTCGAGAAGACCATTATATCGGAGCAGCAAGTTCTATGAAGTCCGCCCTTTTACGAAGTCTTAAACGGGAGGGTAACATTTCTCGCTTTACGCGCTAAAGGAAAACTTTCTCACAAGCGCCGCTTATCTTCTGTCTTGGCGGTTCCTTCAATACGTCGAGGGACTACGAAGCGTTTCTCGCAATCAGTCCAAAGTCGAGATTCTTAGTAGAGGCGACCGTGTATAATTCACGGCCCCTTTGTCGTAAGCTATGGGAAGTCCCGCTATGATCTTTTAATGGGGGGGTAAGTTATTGGGCTTTGAAATCCTCGAAGCGTTAGGTCAACAAGCCCTTTAAAGGAGCAATCGTTTTCTTCTTCTGTCCGCCTGTCGCTACTTACAGCGCCCGAGGGGATACGGATGCGCCGCTTTGGGTCATTACGCGGCATGCAATTTAAACGAAGGGACAGAGGAGCCTCTGAAGGCGGCGAACGGGGCGATCGCGAAGGGGGTTGGAAAGGGCTGGGGTGCAAAGGACGGGAAAGGGACCTTCGGCCTTTAACCCGGTCTTTCCCTAAGCCCTTCAATACTGCGCATCGCGCAATTACTTTCTCGCGAGCAGCTTGTTCGGTAAAGACTATTTCCGGAATCGGGAAATGGCCAAAATCATGCGTCATATAATTCAGTGCACGAGTTACTTCGTATTAAAGCTGTTTATTGGCAAACAATGGCTTAAAATTGTAGGCAGTTTTAAGGAATCATTTGGCCTCTTCTGCCTCCTTTAATTATGTGTACTGTTGGTATTTGCAAATAAGTAATTTGAGAATTGAATGCCAGCCGATGGTGAAAAATATCAAGTAGTTAAAAATTAACGTATGCTACAAAATTGTAAAAAAGCATGTTTATTGGTCATTATTGGCAATATATTTAACAATTTATTATTTTTTTGACGTTTTTGTTTCCTTTTTTCCTCAAATCGAATATGCAATTTTAATTATTAGGTAAATTTAATGCCTTCCCTGATGACATTAGCACTATTCATTATCATAATCGCTCAGACATTCTTTCAAGAGTTGATAGAACAATTTATTCTAAATTTACCTTTTTGGATAAATTGAAAAAACCACAGACCACTTTTGACAGGGTCGTAGATTCCGAAGTGTGCTTGCAGTCAAACCAACACAGTCAGCTGCAATCGCTCAACGGCAATATCAATTACATTTGACATCCTGGCGTTTGAGTCCCGCGACGATTGCAGATTCTTGACACTAGCTAGACAGCTATGCCGAATACTTTCTGGAGGAGAATTTCCCAGCGACCGGTGCTGGTAGGGTCGGCAGTTTTCCGAGGATGCAAATCATCGCAAGCGTATGCCGAATCAGTACCCTAAGGAAAAATAGGTACCCAAGAACCAGGTGCCATCTTTTTTTCTTCATTCACAACGCTCCCTCTCCCCTTACACACACACATACACACACACACACACACACACACTTATACGAACTATACTATCACACATGGCGAGAGTTTCAGGAGAACTAACATGAGGTGTTGTCCGCTGGCTAGGGCTTCGCAGGGGAGTATCTGGGGGGGGGGAATGCAAGGCGACGTGTAGGTTACGCGCCAAATCTTACTATTCCAGCGAGAGGGAAAACCAGCAGCGCGCTATATATAGGACATCAACTGTTTAATTACGGGCATGGTCGACTTCGGTCCTTGACGCGTCGAAATAAATACAGAAATAAATACCATGTTCACTCTCACATCACTAGAAACTAGGGAATGCGCTAGTACTGCACCTTGCATGCTTGTGCGTGCCATCCACAGTGACGCTGGGGATGGCTTGCCGCGCCCGACACCGCACTCCAGCGTGAGCTTCGTCGCCTTCGTCGAAGGGCCCGATGGTGCGTCGTGCTTTTCCACCTCACTGCCGTCGCCGCGCGTCAACCTCACGTACTCGGGCTTGACTGCAACAACAAGACCACACCACGCTCAGCACTAGGCGCTCGCTCACGCGTTCTACTGCGAATCTCCTTGCAGCTCCCAGGGGACAGGTGCCAAACTTGACTGTTTTTTAATTATTTATTTATTATTTTTTATTCAGTTACTAGTAATAGCATTCAAACGATTTAAATAATACACAAGCTATTTGGACAAAGCTTTAAGCACACTACATTTACAAAAACAGATTTCAATATGTTTCTTCATTATGTAACTTAATTTTGTTTTCGTTAGAGCAATTTTTGTCTTGGTAATGGATCGCCATAAAAACAAGTATCTGGATTGTTGATGTTACGTGAATCAAAGTTCCGGAAAAACGAAGAACGTTTTTCCACCAGTTTACACTTATCAAATAATTATAGAATACATACTTGCCAATCTTAATGTGGAATCAGAAATGGAATGAGTGAAATGTTAAATGCTGGAGGAGGCGGATGAGCAAGTGAGTGGGATGTTTTTGTGCAGGATAAAGAAAGCCAGGTTGGAAGGCTGGTGGGGAAGCCAGTTTTGGAAGATGTCAAGTCCATAAACGATAATGGGGCTTGAATCGGTGGTGAGTCAGCAAAATGCCAAGTAGGTATCAAGTGTACTTTCGCGGCAGGGGTGACGTGAATTGAACTCATCTGTCGTTAGTGCGAATATCTTGGTGTTAGCGAATTGTTATCATACAAAACAAAGAGCGAGAATGGAGATTGCGTTGCGCTTGGGATATGCACAACCGTAAAAAAAATTTGCAAAAAGTAATTCAAAAATCAATTCACAAGGAGGTGAGCAAAGGGCGTAGAGGCGGAAGTAAGTGCGATGGCCCGGCGGGGAAGGGAGGAGGTCAATGCAGAGTGGCTGGAGATTGCCGCAAGGCGAGACGGCTGGGCTCCGGCTAGCGGGCGAGGCCGGCGAAGATGCTCGGTGGCAGGGGTGCCCTTTTGGTGCGGGTGGACGCAAGGAGGGGCTCCTCCCTTAACCGCCACCTCGTTAAGCCAGGTTCGCCCGCCGCCGGCAACCGCCCCTTTCTCCATCCTCGGCCGCCGATTTATCCAGCTCGGCGGGCGGCGAGGCGTGCGGCCGCATGAAACTTTTTAATTGAGATCCCTGCGGCGGCCCGCCTGCGCGTCGTGGCGGGGCGGAGTGGAGCGGGGCGGGGCGGGGCGGGGCGGGGCGGGGCGGGGCCTCGCGGCGCGCCGGGTGCGGCCGGCACTTAAGGTGCGGGTCGGCGGCCGGCGCCGCCGGTGATCGATCACGCTCGCTCATCCCAAACCACCCCCCTCTACCTACTCGCCCGGACTTCCGCCACCGCGCCTCATCTGGCGCTTAAGTTGGAGCAGTAAAATAGCGGCGACGGGGGGCTTTTGTTTTGCATTATCGTAATACTATCTATGTATGACCGAACCGCATCGCGGTAACGCAGAAGCGCTCACTTGTTATCGAAGCTATTTGTGTCATGCATGTTCGCAGTTTAGCAATTGAATAACGCGCAATGCAGTATCATTTTAAATACACAGTTAAATTGAATATTTTAAGCTCCATACCTGAATTTTAGGTAAATTATATTTTAATAATAAATAACAGAATTAATTTCCTTTCTAGCGGTTTCTGAAGAACATATTATTTTGCCCAGCAAGATCTCAAGAAAAAAGTTTCTTTGAAACTTGTTTTTTGTATGTTTAAGTGGGTACTATACGAGTGCATATACTGATTATATTTTAATTTGCAATCGCAACATCTTAACTCTATTAAGATCCTCACATGACAGAAATTTCATTCATGATCGCTATGCTGGGAGTAGCCTTCTGTAATATTTGCCTGTGATATTAATAGTAGAAATCTGCTCGGGTACATGTAGCTTTATTGTTTATGGTATCAATCTGACGCAACTTTGGTAATAAAAGTAATTAATTTAGGAAGTGCGATACCTTTCCCGGCAAGACTGCGTATTCTCAGATTGATCAAGGCCGGAACTGGGCTGTAGCGCCATTAGAAACACAAGGAAAGACCAATTTTAATTTTTATATTAATACGTCGGCTCTATATATTTAGCCAGCATAACGCGATCACTGTTTCCTCATCAATGCCGACCAATAGTTGAATACGATTTATGAAATGCCTAATGGTTAAAAGCTAAAATGAAATTGAAATCTTAAGGCTTCCAAGAATATTGAATCTCAAGGGTTTTATAAAACGCTAAGAACCGAGTTATCAGTAAAAAAAAAAACGCATTGAAATAAATAAAGAATCTACCCCGAAATTGTAGCTTGAGAGAATGTAACACAACAACAAACTGTTCGTTATTACTCCCAGCGGTATTTGTGCTCCCAGACACAACTGAAAAAGATATAAAAGCACACACGGCCAAGAACGTTACAATAACCCCAGCCATAAATTTTCTGATTATTGCGTATCGTGTCTGTAAAGATTTTCTACGATCGTAAAGGGACAAAACTTCCTTCTAAAGTGCAACGAGGGGCAAAAATCAGATTTCGAAACTTGGTAACTCGTGACTATACTGCAGAAGAAACATTACTCCCGGCAAGGCAAACGGCAGCGCGGGTCGCGGGCTCTCTTCCCGGGAGGACGCGGTCGCCGGACGGGAAGAGGAGCGGCGGAGCGGGAGGGCGGGGGAGGACGGGGAGGACGGAGAGGCAGGGAATGTCCGGGAGGAAATGAGTTCCCGCGCGCGTGCCGAGGGCCGGGACTGAAGTTGGACCGGCGCCTCATAAAAATAATGGGGGCCTTCCACGCCGGGCGGGCCGGCGGCCACAGTCCACGAGGCCGGGCACCAAGGCCCGGGCGATCGAAGCGGGGAAGGCTGAGGGGGCGCGAGGAAGTTTGAAATCCGAGGAGGAGATGGGGGTGAGAAAGTGATTGATGTCATAAGGAAGGGGTGGTAAGGACACATCACAACCAGGGCGCTATGTATTTTCTCACAGCAAATTGAGGACTAGCGGGAAAGTGCAGAGAAATCTGTAGTTTGAAGGAGCGGTAAAAATAAATAAGAACGCGCCGGAAAGAAGGCTTAACAGGGACGAGTGAAGAAAGGCACACTAGACGAAATACAAAGGGGATGGAAGGAAGGAGGGAGAATCAGAACAAATAATGACAAAAGAAATGAATGAAAATAATACGACAAAATTTGGCTATGGCAGAAAGGAAAAAGCCGAGAACAACAAAGGGTAAAAAAGGGGGGGGGTTTTTTTTTGGAAAAATTAAAAAGTCACAAGAAAAAAAGAAAAAAAAGATAGGAAGAAAACATGGATTATGAAGTCTGAGTATCATCAGAAAAGAGAGTGACGTAATGGATCGGCGGCATTTTGGTGGGCATAAGAAAAGAAGCAGTCCGCCCCGGGAACGGGCCTGCTTCGTGGCCGGCCGGCGGAGACGTGACATGGGGCCGCTCTAAGGACACAGAAGAGTGGAGAGAGGGGCGAGGGCGGGTGCGGGCGTATATGTGGCGGGGACAGCTGGGTCCCATGGGCGGCGGGGCCGGCCGTGGCCGCGGGCCGGAACCCCCATTAAAAGTTCGCTGGGCGGTTGGGTGTCTCCAGGAGGCGCGCGCCGGCCCCGTGAGCCAGCGCGGAGGTGACTTCTTCGCAACCCCCTTCCTCCTTGCCCGCCCCCCGCGCGCCCTGTTCCGGTCGCCCTCTCGCGGCCGCCGCAATTCGAAGCGGAGCCCGCGGACGGTGGCGTATCCTCCTTCTTCGCCGGCGGCACTTCTGCGACTAACTTCTATTGCTGGGAGTTGCAGAAACAAACCTGGCGTGTAGTTGATACGGGGGAAGTTCTTTTTTAACAAACCAAAGAAGCCGCTAAGTCGCTTTGAGAATGAAATTTAGAAATTATTTTCATAGTTTTATTTATTTTATTTTTAGTTTTCCTTTTATTTTTTAGTTAAACTATTTATTATCGTTCTATTTCATAGTTTTATATTTAGAGCATGAAGCTAATGATATTTTTGTGGCTTTGAGTGCCTTCGAAAACATGTTTTTTCTCTTTGCAATATGTAGTAAAAATATGGTTAATAATAAACACGTTTAAATAGTTTTGGGGTTGCAGCCAGAGATATATAACAGAAGGCGTCCTAATTACATTTTTTAATGTTCATTAACAGTATACATTATCAGTACTCTTGTAAACTTTAATGGAGTTGCGCTGTGTATCCATGCCTCTAGATATATTTTATTTATTTTGGAGATGAATGCACTGATTTACTTTCCCTCAAAATAACTGTTTTGACCCATTCACTTCATTCAAGTTCTAAAAACGAACTAAACTTATTTTTTTAAAACACGATGCAATTGGTACGTATGACCCACTTGTGACAAATTTGACGTTTCTAATCAGCCGTTCAGCGCTTTCCCCTCCTCCCAGGCAATCTCACGCCTTGCGGTCGCCGCCTTCTCCCGCCAACCCAACACTCTGTCCGTCACGCGCCGCTCTTCGCCCTCCGGGCGCGACCGCAATCCCGTCGCTCGGCCGCGGCTCGCGCTGTCCGCAACGCCCGCCTTCCCCTCTTCCCGTCCACCCGGCCGGGCTCCGTGCATGCAATTCAGGGCCAGGGCCGGAGCGGGACGGTTGGCGGGCGCCCCGGCGCAAGTTGATTCTAAAGTTTTAATGCCGCGCGAAATAGAAACATTAGCCACGCGGCCGTTGCGCGCAGAACGCCCTGCTTCGCCTCCCTTCTCGCCTCGCTCCTACCGCTTCGCTGCCCTCAGAGGTCAGTGGCGCGGCGGCCGCAACAGCTTCCCCCGAAATGCCGCCCGCGCCCTCCACCGGCCGATCCTGGCCCCCTGCGCGCGCCCGCCCTGTTAACTATCTTCGTTGTGGTTTAACTCCCCGCCCTCATTCCCGCCCCGCCCCCGCCCCCGCGGATTCGCAGGGCCTTAAACCATCAACGAAGATAGTAACAGGGCGGCGCGCGCAGGGGCCAGGAGCGCCGGCGGAGGGCGCGGGCGGATTTCGGGGAAGCTGTTTGCGGCCGCCGCGCCACTGACCTCTGAGGGCAGCGGAAGCCAGTAGGGCGAAGGCGAGAAGGGAGGCGAAGAGGGCGTTCTGCGCGACGGCGCGGCTAATGTTTACTATTTCGCGGGCATTAAAACTTTATAATCACTTGCGCGGGCGCCCGCCCCGCCCCGCTCCGGCCCTGGCCCTGAATGATGCACGGAGCCCGGCGGGTGGACGGGAAGAGGGGAGGGGCGGGCGTTGCCGGACAGCGCGAGCGCGCCCGAGCGATGGGATTGCGGTCGCGCCCGGAGGGGAAGAGGGCGCGTGACGACAGAGTGACGGGGTTGGCGGAGAAGGCGGCGACCGCAAGGGCGGAGATGCTGGGAGGAGGGGAAGCGCTGACGGCTGATTAGGAAACGTCAAATTTGTCACAAGTGGGTTCATACGTACCAATTGCATCGTGTTTAAAAAAATAAGTTTAGTTCGTTCTTAGAACTTGAATGAAGTGAATGGTCAAAAACAGTATTTTGAGGAAAGTAAATCAGTGCATTTCATCTCAAAATAAATAAAATATATCTAGAGGGATACAAGCGCAACTCCATTAAAGTTTACAGAGTACTGAAATGTATACTGTTAATGAACATTAAAAATGTAATTAGGACGCCTTCTGTATATATCTCTGGTGCAACCCCAAAACTATTTAAACGTTTTAATATTAAACCATATTTTTACTACATATTGAAAGAGAAAATACATATTTTCGAAGGCTCAAAGCCACAAAAATATCATTAGTTCATGTCTAAATAATAAAACTATGAAATAGAACTATAATAAATAGTTTACTAAAAATAAATAGGAAACTAAAAATAAATAAATAAAACTATGAAAATAATTCTAAAATTTCATTCTCAAAGGACTTAGGGCTTCTTTTGTTAAAAAAGAACTTCCCCCGTATCAACTAACGCCAGTTGTTTCTGCAACTCCCAGCAATAGAAGTGTCGCATGAGAGCCGCCGCGAAGAAGGAGGATACGCCACCGTCCGGGGCTCCGCTTCGAATTGCGGCGGCCGCTGAGGGCGACCGGAACAGGGCGCGCGGGGGCGGGGCAAGGAGGAAAGGGGTGGCGAAGAAGTCACCTCCGCGTGGCCCACGGGGGCCGGGCGCGCCTCCTGGAGACACAACCCGCCCGCGAAACTTTTAATGGGGTTCCGGCCGCGGCCACGGCCGGCCCGCCGCCCATGGACCTCAGCTGTCCCCGCCACATGATACGCCCGCACCGCCCCTCGCCCCTCTCTCTCACTCTTCTGTGTCCTTAGGAGCGGCCCCATGTCCGTCTCCGCCGCCGGCCACGACGCAGGCCCGTTCCGGGGCGGACTGCTTCTTTTCTTTTGCACCAAAATGCCGCCGATCCATTACGTCACTCTCTTTTCTGATGATACTCAGACTTCATAATCCATGTTTTCTCCTATCTCTTCTGTACTTTATTTTCACCCTTTTACCCTTATGTTCTCGGCTTTTTCTTTCTGCCATAGCAAATTTTGTCGTATTATTCTCATCATTTTTTTTGTTCATTATTTGTTCTGTCTCCCTCCTTCCTTCCATCCCCTTGTATTCGTCTAGTGTGCCTTTCTTCATCGTCCACTGTTAGCCTTCTTTCGGCGTTCTTATTTATTTTTACCGCTCCTTCAAACTACAGATTTCTCTGCACTTCCCGCTAGTCCTCAATTTGCTGTGAGACTACATAGGCCCTGGTGTGATGTGTCCTTACCACCCCTTCCTTATGACATCATCACTTTCTCACCCCCACCTCCTCCTCGGATTTCAACTTCCTCGCGTCCCCTCAGCTCCCCGCTTCGATCTCCCGGCCTGTTGCCCGCCTCGTGACCGTGGCCGCCGCCCGCCCGGCGTGAAGGCCCCATTATTTTTATAGAGGCGCCGGTCCACTTCAGTCCCCGCCCTCGGCCGCGCGCGGGAACTCATTTCCTCCCGGACATTCCTCGCCTCTCCGTCCTCCCCCGTCCTCCCCCGCCCTCCCGCTCCGCCGCTCCTCTTCCCGTCCGGCGACCGCGTCCTCCCGGGAAGAGAGCCCGCGACCCGCGCTGCCGTTTGCCTTGCCGGGAGTAATGTTTCTTCTGCAGTATAGTCACGAGTTACCAAGTTTCGAAATCTGATTTTTGCCCCTCGTTGCACTTTAGAAGGAAGTTTTGTCCCTTTACGATCGTAGAAAATCTTTACAGACACGATACGCAATAATCAGAAAATTTATGGCTGGGGTTATTGTAACGTTCTTGGCCGTGTGTGCTTTTATATCTTTTTCAGTTGTGTCTGGGAGCACAAATACCGCTGGGAGTAATAACGAACAGTTTGTTGTTGTGTTACATTCTCTCAAGCTACAATTTCGGGGTAGATTCTTTATTTATTTCAATGCGTTTTTTTTTTTACTGATAACTCGGTTCTTAGCGTTTTATAAAACCCTTGAGATTCAATATTCTTGGAAGCCTTAAGATTTCAATTTCATTTTAGCTTTTAACCATTAGGCATTTCATAAATCGTATTCAACTATTGGTCGGCATTGATGAGGAAACAGTGATCGCGTTATGCTGGCTAAATATATAGAGCCGACGTATTAATATAAAAATTAAAATTGGTCTTTCCTTGTGTTTCTAATGGCGCTACAGCCCAGTTCCGGCCTTGATCAATCTGAGAATACGCAGTCTTGCCGGGAAAGGTATCGCACTTCCTAAATTAATTACTTTTATTACCAAAGTTGCGTCAGATTGATACCATAAACAATAAAGCTACATGTACCCGAGCAGATTTCTACTATTAATATCACAGGCAAATATTACAGAAGGCTACTCCCAGCATAGCGATCATGAATGAAATTTCTGTCATGTGAGGATCTTAATAGAGTTAAGATGTTGCGATTGCAAATTAAAATATAATCAGTATATGCACTCGTATAGTACCCACTTAAACATACAAAAAACAAGTTTCAAAGAAACTTTTTTCTTGAGATCTTGCTGGGCAAAATAATATGTTCTTCAGAAACCGCTAGAAAGGAAATTAATTCTGTTATTTATTATTAAAATATAATTTACCTAAAATTCAGGTATGGAGCTTAAAATATTCAATTTAACTGTGTATTTAAAATGATACTGCATTGCGCGTTATTCAATTGCTAAACTGCGAACATGCATGACACAAATAGCTTCGATAACAAGTGAGCGCTTCTGCGTTACCGCGATGCGGTTCGGTCATACATAGATAGTATTACGATAATGCAAAACAAAAGCCCCCCGTCGCCGCTATTTTACTGCTCCAACTTAAGCGCCAGATGAGGCGCGGTGGCGGAAGTCCGGGCGAGTAGGTAGAGGGGGGTGGTTTGGGATGAGCGAGCGTGATCGATCACCGGCGGCGCCGGCCGCCGACCCGCACCTTAAGTGCCGGCCGCACCCGGCGCGCCGCGAGGCCCCGCCCCGCCCCGCCCCGCCCCGCCCCGCCCCGCTCCACTCCGCCCCGCCACGACGCGCAGCGGGCGGCCGCAGGATCTCAATTAAAAGTTTCATGCGGCCGCCGCCGCCGCCGCCGAGCTGGATAAATCGGCGGCCGAGGAGGAGAAAGGGGCGGTGCCGGCGGCGGCGAACCTGGCTTAACGAGGTGGCCGGTAAGGAGGAGCCCCTCCTGCGTCCACCCGCACCCAAAGGGCACCCCTGCCACCGAGCATCTTCGCCACCTCGCGCCGTGCCGGCGGCCAGCCGTCTCGCCTTGCGGCGATCTCCAGCCACTCTGCATGACCTCCTCCCTCCCCGCCGGGCCATCGCACTTACTTTCCGCATCTACGCCCTTTTGCCTCACACCCTTGTGAATTGATTTTTTTGAATTACTGCATTACGGTTGATGCATATTACAGCGCAACGCAATCTCCATTCTCGCTCTTGTTTTGTATGATAACAATTCGCTAACAACAAGAATATCGCACTAACGACAGATGAGTTCAATTCACGTCACCCTGCCGCGAAAGTACACTTGATACCTACTTGGCATTTTGCTGACTCACCACGATTCAAGCCCATTATCGTATGGACTTGACATCTTTCCAACCTGGCTTTCCCCACCCGCCTTCCAACCTGGCTTTCTTCATCCTGATCAAACATCCCACTCACTTGCTCATCCGCCTCTCTCCCAGCCATTTACATTGCCACTCATTCCATTCTGATTCAATTAAGATGGCAAGTATGTATTTCTATATATTGATAAGTGTAAACTGGTGGAAAACGTTCTTCCGTTTTCCGGAACTTTATTCCGTAACATCACAATTCCAGATACTTGTTTTTATGATCCATTACCAAGACAAATTGCTCTAACGAAAACAAAATTAAGTATATAATGAAGAAACATATTGAAATCTGTTTTGTAAATGTAGTGTGTAAAGCTTTTCCAAATAGCTTGTGTATTATTAAATCATTTGATGTATTACTAGTAAACTGAATAAAAGTAATAAATAAATAATTAAAAAAGACAGTCGAAGTTTGCACCTTCCCCTGGGAGCTGCAAGGGGATTCGCAGTAGGACGTGTGAGCGAGCGCCTAGTGCTGAGCGTGGTGTGGTCTTGTGTTGCAGTCAAGCCCGAGTACGTGAAGGTGACGCGCGGCGACGGCAGCGAGGTGGCGCACGACAGCACCATCGGGCCCTTCGACGAAGGCGACGAGCTCACGCTGGAGTGCGTGTCGGGCGGCGGCAAGCCCATCCCCAGCGTCTACTGGTGGAATGGCACGCACAAGATGCAAGGTGAGTACTAGCGCATTCCCTAGTTCTAGTGAGTGAGTGACATGGTATTTATTTCGTATTTATTTCGGACGCGTCAAGGACCGAAGTCGACCATCCCGTAAGTACAGTTGATGTTATATATAGGGCGCTGCTGGTTTTCCCTCTCGCTGGAATGTAAGATTTGGCGCTAACCTACACGTCGGCTTGATTCCCCCCCCCCCAGATATCTTCCCCAGCGAAGCCCTAGCCGGGACAACCTCATAGTTTCTGCCTGAACTCTCGCCATGTGTGATAGTATAGTTCGTATAAGTGTGTGTGTGTGTGTGTGTGTGTGTGTAAGGGGAGAGGGGAGGTTGTGAATGAAGAAAAAAAGATGGCACGTGGTTCTTGGGTACCTATTTCTTAGGGTACTGATTCGGCATACGCTTGCTATTGATTTGATCCCTCGGAAAACTGCCGACCCTACCAGACGGTCGCTGGAATTCTCCTCCAGAAAGTATTCGGCATAGCTGTCTAGCTAGTGTCAAGAATCTGCAATCGTCGGGACTCAAACGCCAGGATGTCAAATGTACTGATATTGCCGTTGAGCGATTGCAGCTACTGTGTGGTTTGACTGCAGTAAACTTCGGAATTCTACGACCCTGTCAAAAGTGGTCTGTGGTTTTTCAATTTATCCAAAGTAATTTAGAATAAATTGTTCTATCAACTTTGAAGAATGTCTGAGGATATGATAATGAAATAGTGCTAATGTCATCAGGAAAGGCATAAATTTACCTAATAATAAATTGCATATTCGAATTTGAGGAAAAAAGGAACAAAAACTTCAAAATATAATAAATGTTAAATATATTGCCAATAATGCCAATAAACAGCTTTTTACAATTTTGTAGCATACGTAATTTTTAAATACTTGATATTTTTCACATCGGCTTGCATTCAATTCTCAAATTACTATTTTGCAAATACCAACAATACACATTAATAAAGGAGGCAGAAGAGGCCAATGATTTCCTTAAACTGCCTTACAATTTAAGCCATTGTTTGCCAATAAACAGCTTTAATACGAGTAACTCGTGAATTATATGACGATGATTTTGGCCATTTCCCGACTTCCGGAAATAGTCTTACCGACAATGCTGCTCGCGAGAGAAGTAATTGCGCATGCGGTATGAAGGGGCTTAGGGAAAGAACCGGTTAAAGGGCCGAGTCCCTTTCCCCGTCTTTGCACCGCCCTTTCCAACCCCCTTTCGCGAATCCGCCCCGTTCGCCGCCTTCAGAGGCTCCTCTGTCCCTTCGTTAAATTGATGCCGCGTAATGACCCCGTAAAGGGCGATCCGTATCCCCTCGGGCGCTGGAAGTAGCGACAGGGCGGGACAGAAGAAGAACGATTGCTCCTTAAAAGGCTGTTGCTAACGCTTCGAGGATTTCAAAGCCCAATAACTTACCCCCCATTAAAGATTCATAGCGGACTTCCATGCCTTCGGACAAAGGCGGCCGTGAATTATTACACGGTCGCCTCTACTAGAATCTCGACTTGGACTTGATTGCGAGAACGGCTTCGTAGTCCTCGACGTATTGAAGGAGACCGCCAAGACAGATAAGGGCGTGTTGGAGAAAGTTTCCTTTAGCGCGTAAAGCGAGAATGTACCCTCCCGTTTAAGACTTCGTAAAAGGGACTTCATAGAACTTGCTGCTCCGATATAATGCGTCTTCTCGGAAGCATTGAAGTTGTGAAGTTTTTATCAGATCCGTGACTTTCGAAATAATTTGAGAAAGACCTAATTAAATGCTGTTGAAGTATAATATAAACAAGAAAATTTAATTTCTATTGCCAATTTTTTAAAGAATGTTCTAAAAGTTGAAAATTAGTATGTACTCATACTTACACTTTGCATTTTCAACAAAATTACATTCACTTATTCGAACAAAATTGTTGTAAAATATAATAAACTATAAATGAGTATAAGTAATTCTTCATGTTGCACCGCATATTATTTTGAATTATGGCATATGAGAAAAGAATTTCAATGGGCAGATGTTGATAATAACAGTAGAGTACATTAATACAAATGATTTAATGGCAATGTCACGTATATACCAGCGTTGAATAAGATTTTCTGGGGCTAACACGTCTATAACGAAGACAGTCGTTGTTTTCTACGGTTAATAAAGAATTAAAACATAAAAATAGAATTTTGTGTTAAACACAAAAATAAGAAAATTAATTACAATTATTTATAATATATTGAAAATCTTGTTAGTCTAAATACTTTAAACAATTTATATATATTTTCATTGCGTGTATCGTTTTAAAACGGAAACGAGATTTCATTGAATGATCTCTTCATTAAGTTCTCTTATCTCTAAAATATGGTTAGTTCCTATTACAAATCACGTTTGAGATCTGCATCAGCACACGCTTTCTACGATCGCAAACGAACGCATGAAAACAGTTCGAGTGACTCGACCGTCGGAGCGCGGATTCGGCCAGGAAAACCCGCCGAGAGCCAGTAGTTGAGTTGGCGCTGCGCAGAGAGGAAACCGGATGCGGTGGTCCCTCGCCCAATGGATCATGCTGCCATCGCAAAACCGACTTCTCTCCGCCGTCGGCCACTTTTGCGATCGCGGTGGCGGCAGTGCGTGGAGCGGTGGAGGAGGCGAATTGAAAAGCGAAAGTGGCAGTAATGGGTGTCTAACTGCCTGGCACGCGCATGTGGCAAAATGACGGTCATTTTTAAACTCGAGGCTCCACATCGCCTCGCTGGCGTTGTGGCTGTCTTGTCAGACTTTTCTCTGTCGACTAGTTTAGACGAGCTCCATACACAGCGCTAGCAAAAACTCGGTCTTGGACCCACTTCGCCCATTCGCACCACTCAACGATTGTCTCATCTTTCCGGCATCCACCCATATTTTCCAACACATCCCAGTCAATATCCAAACTAAGTGATATTTCTCTCCTCACGTAAACCAGTTAGTTCCCATTGTTTCAACACACAAAAATCTTCAAATATTGAGCCACTTCCGCAAATAATGATAATGATGATAATAATAATAATAATAATAATAATAATAATAATAATAATAATAATAATAATAATAATATCTTCACTGTATATTCAATTCCTTCACCCCCTCATACGAGTATGTATTGTTTTTCACATCTTGCTCTTGTGTTTCCTTATCACGATCCTTACCATATTCCTTTTCCAACTCTTTTTCACTCCGCTCGTCGTACATTGTTCCGTGTATTCCTCTCTTCGCGTCGCCTTTCGCCGGCGGCGTCTCCGTCGGCGCCGCCGCGCCGACCACGGCCAGGCGGAGGCCGCGTTGGCGGCGAGTGGAGTGGCCGCCGCTCTCAATGGCGGCCAAATTGTCTGCTGCGTGAAGCCCGTCGGAGGCGGAGGCGCAGGCGGGAGGACCACAAGGGCCGCGAGCACGCGCTTCGAGCAGCGTCGCATCGCGCCGCTCCGCCCGACTTCCCACCGCCCCCGGCTGTAATCGCCTTTCGCGGCCATTGAGCGGCCTCCGGAAAGATCCTTCGCGGCGGCCGCCGCCACGCCTCCTCCACCACCGCGGGCGCCGCAGCCACCTCGCCCACCGCCGACTCCGCCCCCGCCTCCACCTCTGCCGCCGCCGCCTCTTTCTCCGCTACAGTCTACTTGGCCGCCACCTCCACCTCCTCCGCCACCGCCACCGCCACTGCCGCTACCGCCTTCGTCTGCGCCATCTCTGCCTCCGCCGCTGTCCCTCCCCTCCCATGCCACCACTTCTGCCGCTGCTTCGGTCTCTGCTGCCGTCTACTTGGCCACCGCCACCACTGCTGCCGCAGCTTCTGGGGTCCTCGTCCTTTCGGCTCGCGAGGCGCCCGTCCGGTCGGCCCGTCCACGCACAATGCGAGGCGAATGACGCGGCGGCGGTTCGGGGCCTCCGCCGCTGCCTCTTCGCTTGCGCTGCAGGCCGCCGCACACATCAAACAGCCGTTACAACGCTCCCTCCGCCGCAGTTGCCGCCGACAGTGGCCACGATACAAATACAAGGGTTCTCTCGTGCTGGAGACTCGTTTTCGGCTTGATTGGCGCCGACTAGATGCGACGTCGGCAGTGAGATGAAAAGACCGTTTGCGGCGCTTTGTATACATCTGATGAAACACTCGCGGAGTTCTGAATGAATGGCGTGAGGATTTCTGTTGAAGGCAGAAAAGGCAGACTGATGTTAATGTAAAATGAAAAGAACCTTAAGAAGTATGATTTGTATTTGCACTTTCTAATTGTAATATGGTATGCTCCGTCAATTTTAAAAGATACTGAAGTTCAGTCATCTTACCTGCTACATCCCCCATTTCTCCATGTGTCTTGCAGAAATAGTTTCATTATGTGTTTTTATCGGGTAATGAGGCGTACAGAAGTACATTAAAAAATCTGCGAGAGGAAAAAAAGTAGATGCTTATGGAGAAGGTATAATATTTCCATTACTCATTTGGTTTAAATGGAAGAAAAGATATTCTTAATTTTTGATTTCCTTAGTGTATATTATAAAAATATCTGTTGCTTCAGAGAACTTTTCATTGCTCATTTATATTTAGACAAAATGGAATACGTTGCTTATCAAATAGCTCCAAGTATAACATTATTGCATATTCATTACTGTATTTAGAAGTAGAAATCTTAATGGCAAAACCTGGTTTATAAATTGTAATTTTATGGAAAAAATAATGTATCAAAACTTTTCACTCGTGGTACTGTTAAAAAGTTCCGTTTTACAAGATGGCGTAACTTTCCACGGTTTCGAGTCACAAATTCGAGCGTCCATTTCTTTCTCTCTTTCCTCTAACACAGTTCGCGGTATAAATTACTTCATTTATTTTAGTTAAGCCTTTCGTAATTTGACGCCAGATCCGAGAACCGATCTCAACTTGGCCTTCGAGATGAAACGAACGTATATCTTCACGTCGCAAATTCTTGATTTCTTCGGAAATTTCGCCCGAAGTCATTTCAAGACTGCGCCGTCCGTGATTGGCTGCAATTGGTGAAAAGTTTCGCAACTCGTACGATTTAATCAAAGTCGATGTGATGACCGAGAGGGGGAGCGAAGGCCTGCGGATTCATCAAGGAGGGAGTTTTACAGGTCGGAACCTTCGATTGCCTTCTGCCGATTGATTCTCCTTCGCCTCAACGCCCCCTCACGCTGGTAGTGGGTGTGAATGGCTGTTCCGTTGCTTGTAGACATCTTCAGGATGCTGTTTGTTGATTTCGGTGATGTTTTTAGACCATATGATGTGAGGACGTACGTTAACTAGACCTCACATACCTATTTTTTCTCAGGTGAAATGTGTTCGGGAAACTTTATTATGAATTGGGAGATACGGCACTAACACACATGCCCAAGAGACTCGAATTCACAGTTATTTGCAAGAGTTATATCGCATCTACTGTATCCACAGAGATAATCTTGATCAGAAGAGGGCCAGTGACACATGACCAAATTGGTCAGTGAAATGATAGAGAAATGAAAATTTACTCGACATAACTGAAACGTTACCTATAAAATTTAAAAAGGTTACATAACTAACAATTCTGTTGAAGGACATTTTGTACACAGTTTATCAGGCATATCAAGATCGCGCGCAAGGTAACTATTGGTTTCTAAAGAGCTTACTAGAGTTCGCGGGTACTGCCAGAGCAGCAGGCGCGGGATTTAAAAGTAAGGGTCCTTCAAATTGCACCAAAGTGACTGAATCCCTACCCTTGACAGACGTTTGAAAAAGTTATTGCCTCCAAGTTATTGACAGTTATTGCCCCAAATGTAGCTTTATGAATTCCAATTTCCTCTACTAAAGCAAAGAAATGATCCATTCAAAGGAAACAATATATCAGTTTTCAAACTGTCAAATGAGAATAAAACTAGGCAGTTTGAAGTGAAAGCAATCTTAATTTCGTAATCTGTTTATTTAAGAGGGAAATGGTTTCATTAACTGTCTTCGTTCTAGTTAAGCGTTTTAACGAACAAAGATTATTTTCCCGCATATGCTAGACTTGTTAATTTATATATCCTCATTATTTCACATTATTATTATACACTAGAAATAACTGACAGATTTAATACAACATAACACAAAACAAAAATTAGGTAATAAATTCTCATTCAAACACATTCTTTCCATTCTATCGTAAAATTATTCACATAAGGCAGAATTTTAAATGAAAGTAAAACTGAAATAGTTATAAATGGTATAGAATATAAACATATTGTTGCCAGTTTCGTTCTTGCGAGATTTGTAATATTTTCGTAAAAAGTCACAAATCCCCGCCTCGCGCCGCTTTCTCTTCAGTTGGAAGGACGATGAGCGCGGAGTGAGGGCCAGTTGCTCGTTCTCACTGAAACGCCGGGCTTCCCAGGTGACCAAGTAGCTCGCGTGGGCGCCGTTTGACATGCCAGTGATACATTATTAAAATTATTTCAGAGAAAGATAAAAGCAGCGCAGGCACGTTCAAACACTCGAAACTGTCGCTTCCAAGAAAGGAGCATTTATATGCAAAAGCACTTAGCGCGTAAATCCCGACCTGCGTCACACCAAACAGCAGCAGCCCGCGCTGGGTGCGTAGATAGCCGCCCCGGCGCGCAGCGTCGCAGGAGCGGCCTCTTGCTCGGGCTCGTCATTATGGCTTGAGCGAAAACACGTAGTCCGTTTCGCCCCGCTGCGATTCGCAGCCGTCGTCCGCCTTGGTATTCTCTACAGCCGGGCCCCGCAGAGACGTTCCCGGACCGCTTCCTCTTAATCTGTAATCTCGCTGCGCGGCTGCCAACTAGTCTCATCAGCGACCCCGCCCACCCTGTCTCCCGGACGCTCGGGCTCCCCGCCTGACCGGCCCAGCCCTTCTCGGCCAACTTCGTGCTGTTTTCTTGCTTCGCGTCGGTGTGCGCGGGAATCACGCAGCGCCTTTCTCCCCGGTCAACCAGTCTCTCTCCCTCCCCCTCCCTCTCTCCCTCCCTCTCTCTCCCTCCCTCTCTCCCCCTCCCCTCTCTCCCTCCCTCCCTCCCTTCTCTCCTCCCTCTCTCTCCGTCTCTCTCCCTCTCTCTCCGTCTCTCCCACCTTCTCTCCCTCTCTCTCCCTCCCGCTCTCTCCCTCCCCCCCCCACCCCCCCCCCCCCCTCTCTCTCTCTCTCTCTCGCTCGTCCTCTCCGTCTCGGCTGCTTCGCCTATCGGTCCCGCACCGATTCCTCCCTAGCGCCTGTCATTCAATTTCCCGAGCGTTCCGCCCGGTGATCTCCCCTCGCCATTCACACGCAGTCGCATCGCGCGGCATCGGCAAGAACGGAGTCCGTCGCACGCGCGCGGTCCGGCGCACGGCCCTTGCCGCTCCCGCTGCTCCGGTGCGCCGCTCATCAGACCTGTCGCATTCCCACCGCTTAGCCCCGCCCCGTCCCGCCTGCTCCGCTCCGCCCGTCTCTCCCCCGCCTCGCCCCTTTCTCCCCGTTTTCTCGCCCGTTTCGCCCGGTTCCGCCTCGGCCCGCCTCGCTGTGCCCCACCCTTGCCCCACCCCACCCCGATACCTCCCCCCCCCGCTTACACCTATCTCTTCCGAATCAACCTCACTCCTCCCCACCTCTCCGCCTCACCCCATCCCGTCTCACCTCTCCCCTCCCGGCCCTCCCTCTCCCGCTCAACCTTCCTCTTCCCACCCCGCGCCGGCCGAGCGCGCTCCACGCCGAGTACGCCGCCTTTGCGCCGCCGTCGCCGCCTCGGGTCAAGAGCCACGTCTGCCAAGGGCAGGGCGATTAAAGCGGCGAGGCGGCGGTAGGAGGCTGCGGCGGGGTCCGGGGCGGAGGTCGGCGCTTCGCTTGCCCCCGCCCGGCTGTCTTCAGCGAAACACCGCAGACGTCTCTCGGCTCCTCAAAGTCTCGGCCGCCCCGTCTTCTGGCTGTTCGCTGCCCGTCGGTTCCCGACGCGCCGCCGCCCCCCGACGCCTTCCTCGTATTACGCTAGGCTCTCCTTCGCCTTCCGCGAATGCCACTCCCCCTGATTCTGTCTGCGGTCTTCCCCCGATCCTCTACTGCCCTCGTATGCTCACGACAGCACCCTCGTTCTCCGTTCATTTTGCTGACTTTTCGCAGATCTCCCCTCGCCTCTGCAATTCTGGGTAGCCCATCTCAACCCATAGGTCGGCTTCCTGTTTCCGCCACCCATCTCCACTATAGTCTGTCTGTCTCTCTCCCTCGTATCTTCCTTTTCAATCGCACGGTATTTCTTCGACTCACATTGAAACGTAGTGTCACTTAACGTCTTCCACACTTCTTCTCTCGTCGTCCCCCATTTTCTCTCGTCTATCGGTGATTGTTGAATCTTCTGAAAGTAATTTTCGAATCTTTTGTTAACCGAACATTTCGAATTATTTTCAACCTGGGCTCTTATTCCTTTTCTATTACCTCATGTACGTTAGTATCCTATAGGTTATAAGGATTCTTCATCCCCGCCACCTCCGCTTCCAGTTTTGTTCCACTCCCGTCTCTTTCAACCCAGTTTCTCACTCACTAACACACACACATACGCCTTATACTCTCTCTCTCTCTCTCTCTCTCTCTCTCTCTCTCTCTCTCTCTCTCTCTCTCTCTCTCTCGTATATATACAGAGTGAGAGTACCTATTACTCCCATTTCGCTAAGTGTTAATGCGAAAAATGTCTGTTAACACAACCTCGTCCTGTTCTGTCCGTCCCACCCGATCTCACTCTGCCCTCTCCCATCCTGCTCTTCCTCTCCATGCACTGCCTTAACACGCAGAGCCCTACCTCTCTTTCTCTCTTCCGTTCGCATGACACTTTAAGGTTCCCCTTGCCCTTCACTCTCGTGCCATCACCTTTGCACTACTCTTGGCTGTGTGCGCCGGCCGTTCTTGCCGTTGCCTGGCATCTCGGGGCACCTCGGGTGTGCGACGACGAGAGGAGGCGCGCGGCGGCAGCGGCGAAGTGTAATTTGCGCCCCGCCCGCCTCACCACGCCCGCGCGCGCCTCCGCCGTCCCCGCCACGCCCAGCTAGCGGGCGCGGGTGGGAATGGGGGTGGGACGGGCGCGCGCGGGCGTGGGCGGGCGCGAGCGAGCGCTCTCGCCCGGGCCCTTGCGCCCCGGGGCCGGCGCATTCCTGCTCGCGCCCCCGGCGCCTCAAGAAATTTCATTAACGTGGAGGGCAGGCGCAGCCCCGCCCGCGCCTTGCCTCGCTTCGCCTCGCCTCGCCTCGCTCGACGGGGCGGGGCACCCGGCTGGCTGCGCTGCCCGCGGCACGTCTCACTCACGGGGCCTCCGCCGCCGCCACCGTCGGTGCGAGAAGCACGGGCCTAGCACCTCGGCGCTCGCCCCCTCGCCCCCTCGCACGTGGCGCCTAGAGTCAACAGCCCTCTCTCCCGCAGGCACGACCGCGCGCACTCCCTCGGCGCTGAGAACACCCAGGCGCCTTTAAGGCGTGTGAGGGGTTTAAGAGAAGGTGCAAACGGTTTTGCTTGCACCCACGGCAATAAAATTGAATCATTCGTATAATTGCATATTGTGTAACTTAAAAATTATCGTGTTATTTTGAGAATTAAAATTTTATTTTTTGTCTGAGACGTAATTGCTTGATATTGTCTTCGATGCAGAGCTCCATAACGCTGCTTTACTTGCCTCGATGCAGAGGATCGTGGTTACAAAAGGAATATGAAAATATTAGAATGTTGCTTTGTGTTCTCTTCTGGGGCGAATTAGGGAAAGGAAATATGCAAAGACAAATGAAAATCAAGATATTACAAATCGAGTCAAGTTACCATTAGTTAGTAAATAAGTAATTAACGAACCAAAGGTCTCGAACATTTTTTCGCCGCTCGATGGCTGGAACTTTTATAACACCGTCGGTCCATAAATGTATTAAAATAGTTTTTTTCACAGAATTATATTTTAGTTGACAGTGTTTTGTGTTACGCTGTCGTTTGGATAATTCGTCCCCCTGAGTAATTTGTCCCGATTGATATTCTACCAGTCGCTATCTTTCTCAAGAATTCTTCTATCTTCGCAATTATGCGTATGGTTTAAAGTTAATGTTTTGTTTGTGACTCATCATGAGAAGTTTGTTATTGATGTAAATAAATTCACAAAAGCATTCATATTTTATTTAGTGCTTCGAAATCCGAAAACTTCAAAAACAATTACATTAAAGTGGTTTTAATTCCTAAAATGATATCTGCTTCGTACGTATATTTTACCATTTTATATAGTAATATTTCGTAGTATATTTTACAAAATAACCAGTTAATTAAAATTACAGCTCGATAAATATTTAGAAACTTTATTTTTTAGCTTTTATTGCTTTATTTGCTACGTGAAGAAAGTCTTCTCTTTATTATCTCTTACTGAAGGATAAATAAAATGCTTTAGACACGAGTCTTGGCAACCAAAAAACCTCTTTTACACTGTTTCCTTCCTCATTATTGCTAGAAAAGAACCAAGATACGCTCACTCTAAAACTATGCATCTCGAGATATATTCTCGGTCGCTCTTTCACGTTCTTCGGTTTAAATCACACAGATCCCTCTGAGTTATTTGAATCGCGCACGCTTCAGCACGCCGCGTAATATGAAACGCGCTGCCAGCATCCCAATAAGGCGAAAACAATTCTGATTTTATTCTCATTGAGGTCGCTGAACGTCCTACCTGGAGACGCGCGGAAAAGGGAGAAAATTTAAAAGGTATTCAGCGTGACGTAAATTAAGAGCTCTAATATTTTTCGACCCGGGGTTCCGCTCGGAAAAGTTCGCACGCCATTATGTTAACGAGCATTGGGACCGGAGAGACTTTATTTCTTCGTTCCCATAAAGAAAGACGGGCGTAAGCAGGAGAGGGTCTCTCGTTCTCGTCGTAGTCACAGCCGCTGCCGTTGGCCTGGCGACCGGCGACTGGAGCCAACACGAGGCGACGAATCGAACCGGCAATATCGAGCCCAGGGAAAGACGGCTCTATTCGCTTTAATTTAAAAGTGAGATTCGAAAATTACATCCGAAGGGCGGACTCGAGGCTGGCGGAGACGATTTAAGAATATAGGCGATTACGAAGGCTCGAGGGTCCCGCAGCGCCAGGCTAATCTCTGCGTTGGCCCCGCCGCCGCTGCTGCTGCGGCAGAGGCCCGTTTCGCACGCCTAATCGCTGCCCACAAATCCTGCCTCGCCCCGACCCCCGCCCCCGCCCGAATACCCTTCGCCTTCACACTCGAGCCCACCAGCGCCCTCTTCCGCAACCTTCGCGTACCGGCTTCGCAGACACCTTCTCTGCGGCACCCTGCTCGTTCTTTGTCATTACCCTCTTTTTATCTCATTTCCCTTCCGCGTGGACTTCATCTTCTTATTCCGAACTCTTATTTTTAATGTTGATTTATTTCCCTAGCCATTCTTGGCCCGTTCACTTTCGACATCTTCACAGTTTTCATTTATTCCTGTACGCCTCATCGTCAGCAGTATTAGGGCTTTTTCGCGAACAATACGCGATGCTACGACATCATGTCCAAAAATTCGTGTAGAGGATTAACTCTATTTGCCCTTTAGGATGTATAATTTAACGATAAATTCCTTAATATTGTAACTTGTAGCGCTAAGACTACAAAAGTTTGTTTTTAAAACAGTTTTTAGTTTAAACGCAATTCTGTTTTTGAAATGAAAAAAGACCCCAACTAAATCCAAAATCCAAAAATACGTATGTTATGTTTTTCTTTACATATTCAGTTCTATACATTTTCAAGTTAACTCCAAAGAATTTTAACGATTTTGTTTATCTATGAATTTATTTATCTGAATTTTAACTTGCGGATATTTTTAACAGGATATCACAAGAATACTTTCACAGATTTGAGTTTAACTTTAGGAATTGCTGCAACGCCATCCACAGTATGTTCATGCAAATTCAACAGAGCCAGAACCAGCATGTTGAAACTAGTTGAATATCACCACTAGCAAGACGTAGCTGGATACCCTGTCTATCTGGCCCATCCCTATCACTGCAGCTCTCTTTGGCAGACTTTGCCCCCGGCGTTCCGCCGCCAGCAAATCCTTCTCCCGATGAGAACGCGAGCAAATGCGTCTTTAAAGATTTCGAGACGCCACCGCCAGCGCCGCCGCCGCCTTCACCACCCTCACCGTCGTGGCCGCCTTCACGTGCCTCCCCCGCGACTTCCTTCGAGGGGGAGGGGAGACGGGCGAGACCCGTAAAGTTCGAACATTATCCGTGGCGGTGCTCCGTCTGCACCCCCTCGGACGGGGAGTGGCGGCGAGATGGTGGCGGGGCGGTGGCGGTTTCGGATCGGAAGCGCTGCACCCCCGATCATCTCGCGAGCGCGCTGTAAACTTCGCATTATCGCCTCCCGCGAGCCCCGCCCCCCNCGCGTCCTCCCCAGCTGAGATTCCCAGGCGGCGGTGTCGAAAGGCGTCGGCCTTGTCGCGGATCGGCGCCGCAGTCCGTCTCCCTTGGCATCGCCGCCGGCCTCTCCCCCGCCCGGTGAATGAGCTTGCTCGCGACGTGGAGACGGCAGAATCGCCTCGAGATAAAGCACGTGCAGTCACCAACATTTTCAGCTAAATTGTGGTTCCTTTTATTTCATAACTAGAATTATGTATATTTGCCAAATGAGGTTGTATAGAACATGAAATAATATTAATAATTAGCAATAATAATAATAACAATAATAAACTCTAAGCACCATTTCTTCATAAGTTTCATTTCTTCCTATCTTACGTAGCAGCACTTTTTTCGCAAAACATGTAAAATTCACTTTTATCTTAGAAGGTTAATTACATTCTAAAACCAGTTTTATACATTCATGTTTGAATCTTTATGTGAAACACTATACTAAATTAAACCTTGTGAATAAAAATTGAAACTGTGGAAAGAATAGCAAATAAAAGCGTAAAATTAAGCTGCATTGCTCTTGGATCATTATTCTGAGAGTAGAGGGTTCGTTTTGTATTATAATAATTCCTGTTGTAGCTATTTAAAAAAACTCTGTGCAATCGAAGGAAGCATCAAGACTTCTATTGTCAATATTTTATTCCAACTATGTATATAGAAAAATATATGTGTATAGCGTTTTATATTTTATCAAAGTGTACACAGCAAAATAAGGTGATCTTCGACTTTGTAGTTGTGTTAACTTACAGGTGATTGAAACGTAATGCCTTTAAGTATTTTAAATGAAATTATTGGAACCAGATAATGGGAATAAAATAAGTTCTCGAAACTTTGCTACTGAAACTACTTGGGGGAAAATATCAATACATTTAAATCGTTTTTTTACTGTTTCATGATTGTTAAAAGTAACGGGACCATATATTGAAAATTGTTTTTAAAAAACACAATCAAAATAACAAGAAGCAAGAAACTTCTATTTTTTCAAAGATCGCGATTTAGAACAACATAGATCCCTCTTTTTCCCAGGATCTGATAGTGAACCACGCTGGATCCTATTGTCATCGGTCAGCGCTGAGCTCCGGTGGCGACGCGACCCGCCAGCGGCCAGTGCGGTTGCCCGGCTAATTATGCACGCGTCCCGTGAACGCACCGATGAGCCAACACAATTTTCCCATTACGCCTGACACTATAAAGCCCCTTGAGAGATTGCGCCTCGTAAAACGGGCAATTTGGACGTGATTCGTCATATATCAAAATTTACTGCGCGAAATAAAGCGACGTTTTCATATTTAACGCGGCATAGTCGGGGGGGGGGGACTCAGATGACTCGTTTCTGGAATTCTTGCTCGTTAAATCGCGGCAGTTACGCAGCTCGTCCCCGGCCGGGTGTAAACGTATGCGGCGAATCGCGCATCTTCAAAGTGAGCGGGAGAGATTTCCAATCGCGATAGAATTGCGTTACTACGTGTCGTCCGGCGAGTCGACGAACACGGCGCATTGAACACACAAAACTCGCAGACGTGTGTTGTGTGCTTCTAAATTACGTACTCTCATGGAAATTGCGTGCAATATATCCTCTCAAATGCATTTCTACGTTCTTTTTTAATCATATGGCAGTAAATTTCTCTTGATATATTCTGCTCTAGGATTAGCATTTGGCATGTGCCGTTGCGAATATCGACAGTTAGAATTTTACGTGTCATAGTCTTTATTGGAAGCAAAATGAAGTTCTTGGATAATTGAGGGAAAAGTGGTAATAGTGGTCCTTCAATTGTGGTATGGTCTGTATAATCAACTATTGTTTGCTTTTAACGTGAACACGCTGCAATAAACTGAGTGATACTATGCAATAGAACGTAATTAATAATGTATTCAATCTAATCACTTTATTCAGTATTAGACACGCACTTGAACCTGTTAGAAGTACCATTGGAATTTTATAATTTTTCGGGTAGGAAGGAAAACTTTTCCTACTTACAGATGTTACTCTAATAATTGTTATAAAGTTATTCTGGTAACAAATATCTAATTGATTCGTGGCCTTTCCTAAGCACCACATGTTCGAATTCAGATATCACCGATTATTATCACCTGAAATAATATTCAGCGCTCCTCACCTGTAATGGCCTTAGCAGAGATAATAAAAAACTACATCGTTTCAAAAGAGCTTTACATGTTTATAACTTTATGATTTTCCATGTAAAGAGGAACATAGACATAACACAATAAATAAACACATACATCAAGACTTAAAATTAGTAATAAATTTGAAAAATATAAATAAAGAATGTTTGGAGAAAAGAGGTTTACCCGATTATTTCTAGGATCATATTACTCAATTTCGTTTAGTTGTATGGAACTGGACGAGACGTAATATTGTACATGAACTACTAAACAAGATTTACACGTTCGCAGGGGCTCTTTTGAGACTACGTAACATTTTCTTTATGACTAAAAATGAAATGTAATAAATTATCAATCCTCCTCGTTGGTCACATAGCCACAGAAAAATGAATTAGAATGAGAACACACGTGAAAAAGAGACTAGAAGCGCCCGAAGAAAACAAAGACTCAGTGATCTTTGACATAAAGCAAAGCAAGCACTTGCATTAGATGCAGCGACGCGACGCCCTGTTGCACTACTGCGCGGGCTGTGTGTCGCGTCGCGTCGCGTCGGGTCGGGTCGGGTCACTACGCGTCGCCACCGCCTCCGGCGTGCCTGCGTGCGCGGCGCTCGCGGAGTGTACACGAGCGCCAAGCGCCAGGTCATTTGGACAGTCTGCGCGCGTTTTACTGCGCAGGCTGCGCTTGCAGCTTTTACTGCCCCTGAAGCGCTACCTCCCCCCTCCCTCCCATTCGCCTGAAGCGACAGCCGAACATTCCAATTGCAGTTATCATCGCTATTGCCGCCCGGTCGCACCGCCCCCGCCGCCGGCCGGGCTTTAAAACGCTCGTGTAATTTACAGGGACGCATCGTAAACGCTGCGGAGGGATACAGCAGATTCCCCCTCTCCTCTTCCCCCGATCCTGCCCTGAGGGAGGGAAGGGAAAAAGGGTGGGGTCGTCTGTAAAAAAAAGAAGAAGAAAAAAGGCACATTCCTTCGTCTTTGGCGCGGAATCTGAAAAGGGAGCGGGGTTGGATTTGGCGCCCCTCCGCCGCTGGCGCTGCGGTCTCCGGTTCGACGCTCCGCAAAGGCAAAGGGATGAGATTTATGGAGGATGCAGCCGGGGAGGAACGGACGGAGATTTGGGATTCGGCACCCACTGCATCTTAGGGGCCCACGGCTCGTAAATGGCGCAACGATGGGAAGACTCCGCTTTGGTCCTCGTAAAGCATGGGAGTTGGCACCGTGCGGGAAGAGAAAGCAAGCCAGGAAGGGAAATGTAAAAGCTTTGCCTCTTCTCCTGACCGATTATAAGTTATAACAATAATGGGGGCTTATACGTTTTTAGAATTGATTTTGCTACGGAGCGTTGCAGAAATGAAAATTTTTTTAGTTATTCATATTTTGTATTTTAATAAATTTCGTACTTTATACATTAGAGTGTAATCATTTTATTCTCTCTAAAGTCGTCCAACTTACATCATCGTACCTTGGCATGGAGATATTCTGAAAGAAGACGGTGAGAAAACGACTCGAAACTTATAAATAATTTTAAGCCGAGGTGTATACTACTCATCCCTTTGGTGTTAAAAAATTGTTTGCAAGTAGGCGTTAATGTATTCATCAGTATTTTTGATTTTAGCGTGGTTGCTGGTAGTTCTTAAGATAAAATGTAATTTTGTATAGTGTAATATTTTCAAACTTCATTTGGAAGTAAGAAAAAAATGTTTCACAAAATATCGAATTGAAAAATCGTCTTTAGTTTCGACACAGAAAATATTTTCATGTCAAATCACGTTAACACGTCATTCTTTTGTTTATGGTTGATTCATTCCTTACATTAGGAGACCTGAGCTTTCTTCCATGGCATCTCCTATTTCCTTCTCCTGCAATCTCCGGCGGCGTCTCCGCCTTCTCGGCACCCGGTAATGGGCCCTATTGACACGCGGGGCGGTAGTGGCTTTGTCGCGTGAGCTATGAGCAATCGCGCCGCCACTAACATTTTTCACTCTTAACAAATCTGTTCCATTTTCCGCGGCGAAGTTTTTTGCATCCCCTGCTTCCTTCCCTTGCCGTCTCGGCCGGGGCTCCCTCACATCCCCTCCCCAACCCGCGCCTTCGCCACTTCAACCTCTCCCCTCCGGCGTCGGGTCGGGTGAAGAGATGTGGGACGCAGGTCGCGCCGCACCCGCCGAACCATCGCCTGTCAGGATTCTTTAATTTAGAATCCCAATTACCGTTTGGTTTCTCGCGCGAGGTGGGAACGAGGCGGTAGGATCCGGCGCCGCCGTGCCAGGAGTGCGTGGGAGACGGTGGGGTTGGAGGACTAAGGAGCCGGCCGAGGACGGCCGGAACGGGCGCCGAGAAATATCGCCCGGCCGTGCCAAGACTGTGCGAGGTTGCAGTCGTCGCGACACCGCGAGACAGTGCGGACCGCACGCCCATCGCACCTCGGCAACGCCCCGCCCCCTCCACCCATCCCCCAACCCACGCCCACGCCTACGCCCGTGGCCGCCGCCTTCCGGCCCTCCACCCCCGCCCCCGCTCACGCGCTTCCGTGCTCCGGCTCTCGCGGCCCCCTTCCTCCGCCCACGCCACCGCCGCCTCTTCAGCGCTCGTAAATTAAACTGCCGACTCTGAAAATGTATGAAGCAGGTACAAGGAGCGGGAGACTCCTTCGGGGAGGGAAAGAGAGGACCGTCTTCTCCACTTTCAGACGCCGCCCGCGCTCTCCCCGTCCCTTCTCCATCCCTTGCGCATCCTCCCCCACCGCCGACGCCTTACACCACTCGCCGCTGCAACCACCGAAGCGGTTTCCACGTCTGTTCCTCTCCGATCAGCCCGCCACTACCCTCCTCCTCACCACCGCCGTCGTCCCCGACACTACTGCAAGCGGCGTCCCCGCCGCGCCGAGCCGAGACGGACCGGAACCAGTCGTGTGTTTGAAAGGAAAGTTGTAAAACAGAGGAAGGGAGGGAAAGGGGCAGAGATTTACCCCATAAATCCTGACGCCGCCGCAGCACGCGCTTCCTATTTACAAATTCATCACCGGAGCATTCTCCGCCCGCTCCTCGGTTCAAGTTCTGATGATTTCGTTAGACGCTGCGTGCGCCCCGAAGCAGCGCGCCGGGTGGTGGGAGTGGAGGGAGCGGGGCGGGGCAGAGGGGGGAGGTGGTGCAGGAGGGAACTTCGCGTGCCCGCCGGCCGTTCCGCCGGCCCCACCCATGTTTGCTTCCTGCCTGGAAATAATTTCAAATCATTAGCGGCCACGGGAAATGAGAGCTGTCCGTGAAGCTCTCGTTCTAACTCGGTTTTCGACCGCCTCTTCCATCGTGCGTTATGCAGTGATACGTATTAGCGATGAAACGTCCGCCCTACTGTGTGGTTGCAATCATTCGATATCCTCTCTTTAGAAATATGAATTTGAACAAGGCAGTCGCTGATACAAACTTAAATGCAAATTAATATGGTGAAACACCATTTTGGATGATTTGTCCAAAATGGCTTTTGGTACAGTAGCAATGACAACATTAGTTTTCATTGAAATGTTTTACCATCTCAAATCAGTTGCCTCTGTACCTCCATCGACTGAATTGCTCTGCAATTAGTATCAAAAGACTCGTGGGTTTTTCGGATCTCGGTGTTCACTAATCGATTGGCCCTCCGTGACACAACACGGGAAACGCAAAATATGACATACAAACGTCCAGATCGAGTTACGAACCTACGGCTCTACACAGACCATCATCGAATAGAATAACGCTGTAGCTTCTAAGGCCATTCATGCCAACTGTAATTGTATTTTAATATGTTTTATATACGTGTGTTAAGGCATGATGAACATTTTTGCGATTGAGGTGATTATTTACATATCGAAAAACCTCCCACTGCCCTACTGTGATATATAATTCTTTATTGGGACGCCATGTCGAATTACATTAATTTATTTATGCTACTGTAATTCTAGTGAAACGTAATTTTAAATTTATATTGAAAAACATTTTAAATAAAAAGTCTTTACTTAGGATATGCATCTCGAGATGTTAGAGTTTTACAAATGAATTTATATTTAAAAATATCATGGTTATTTTAAAGATAACCCTTTTATCGTATATTTTAATGAATCCATTTTATTGATATATTAGAGAATGTAAATTTGTTAATGTATTGAGAGAGTTGCGCATAACGTTATTGACCAGTAAATGAGATAGGCTAAGTAGACGATAATATTACATACATTGTTTAAAAATTAAACCATAAACATGCAGTATTTATGTTATTGTAATTTTATCTAGGCGAGAAAAAATATTGTAATAACTATTAGAAAATGTTGAAAATATGAAAATGAATGAAAATCGTCCTTTATAAATTTACCGATTTTTTATGTTGAGCCACATCGATCAAGGAATATCAGTTTAGGGGAAAATCCTATAAACAGTTTAGAATGCTAGAATTTTCTATAGACGGACAGTCAGATGTTTTGCCGTAAAAAATGTTTTAGGTATCAAGGACTCACAACGTGGATTTTGACCACTCAACGTATTAGAAAAAAATTACTTCGTGTGTTTAGAAACACGAATTGTCCACTTTCTCGACGTCAGGGACCCAAAATACGTACCGAAAATTGTCACGTTGTGTTGCAGCATTAAAATACTTTCTCTTTACTACATAAGTTAAAGTAAAAATTGTTTAGTAGCAAGTAAGATAAGTAGATATTTACAGGTACCACTTATATAAATTACTTAATAAAATAGGCAGAATAGACAATTTCGATACGAATTACTCTCATACCATGATAAGAACTTACACATAATCATCGTCTTATTAGTTATCACGTATTCGTTATCTCCAAACATTCTGTTTAATATTAATTGTATCTCCAGATCAGTGATCCCTTTGTATTGATAGGAGGTGCATGTAAAACCCCAGAGGTGATACACATGATATTCAAGAATGTTTTCCACTGTAATGCCTATGCCCTGTCGACGAGTTGCATCAATTGTTGTGCACATAAGCCTTATTACGTGTATAAACCAGCGATTTAAGCCGAATCAACATCACAATAAAACCCTTTTAAATGAACAGTTTCAGCTCCAAAAAAGACAGCGATTACAATAAACATGACATTGTGGTTACTTGGAATATACCTGTATATCTTTGCAAGCCAACGTGTTTACTTTTCTTGCTTTACGAGACCTTCATTAGAACACCCCGCGTTCATTAACGACACTTCTTCGTAAAACACGCTGGAAGAAGTTGGTGTTTCTTTAAGATGAGTTCCAAAAAGAGTATATTTCTCTTGGAGAGGGAGGGAGAGAGAGAGAGAGAGAGACAGACAGACAGACAGATAGACATATAGACAGACAGATAGACAGACAGATAGACAGATAGACAGATAGATAGATAGATAGATAGATAGATAGATAGATAGATAGATAGATAGACTGACAGAGAGGGGGGAGTGGGAGAGAGAGGGGCTCAGATCCGTGTCATGTTGTCAACTTGAGTGGTCGTCATTTCACCTGTGATGCAGCAGAGTGAATGCTGAGACTATACCTTTCTTTTACTGTCGCGCGAGCCCTTTTTGTCTCGCCCCTTGAATAGTCATACTTTTTACTGCCTCTCGAAATACTTATTTCCGCTGAACATTGAACTTGTTCGTGAGATTTAAGGTTACTCGAATAGCGCGCTCTTTCTTCAAAGTACAGCGGAAATACGACGAGGTTCAGATTGGCTTCGTTGGAAGCGGCAATAGCAAGGCCACTCTGCCTGCGAGGATATAGCTTTTAAAGAGAGGGAAAGAGAGGGCAGAGCGCAGAATCGTGCAAAGGTAGTTGACTCCGCCGCAGAGGAAGAATCTAACGTGGCAGTTGCCCAAATGACGATAAAATGCGAGAAAATGAGCTGGCATTTTGCAAGGCCGCCATATAAACGTGCCAAATGCATTTGTCGTTACTGAATGATTTCCAACAATTATATCAATTCTCGCCTTTTCTAATATGTTTTTGTTTGTAATTTTCTTTAAACCCTTTGTATTCTGGGATAAAGAACAAAATTAAATTACTCGATACATCCACAGATATTGAATCTAAAGAAAGTAGCATACTCAAAATATACATTAATATGTTACTCATCACGTTATTATAAAATGTTATCATTGAGAGAGTTGTCATTGAGACCATTCACAGATAACAAAGGTACAATAGGAGTGTCAAATAAGGAAAGTTTTTAGCACTTTTTGATAGACTTTTGAGTTATATGTCGTTTTTATCTCTTTCGATTATAATAAAATTGAGTTCTTCTTTGCTTTGATCGTTCTCTTATTTCTCTAACAGGTTTTCGCTTTTAGATATTACTTCATTCTGGTATACGGTATTATACAAAAGGCAGGACAAAATGATTCTGCAGCATATTGCATTGTCTTTTCATTGCAGTGGATTGTTTCGATTGAATGTGAAATTGTGTGCACGTGTGTCCCTGCAGTTGCCATTTTTATTTAATTACCGTTGTAATAGTTCATGGAGTTTATACCAGCTTTATAATTCGTTCTTTGATTTATATTTGCCATATGTTTACACTGGTAATACAAGCTGTGCTGCGGCTCTACCGTAAAAATTCGTTTGGGGGGTGTTTGCCGATGTATTGAATAGCTCATACTATTATCACAACTAAAACATTTGGAAGAAACGGAAGTGTATAAAATAAAGCTAGAACACGTTGTTATGTAACTAAAATGTTAATTGTTATATCTATTCGTTACTGGTATCGTCTCCTATATTATTTCATTAGTATACATACTTTTTGCAGCTTTCACATGAAACCGATATTTACAAATGAGGTCTCTATAGAAAGATATTTTTATAGAGGCGTAACGAACTGCACTTTAACTTTAAAAATGTGAAGGATTTGTTTAATAAAGGAATCTACATATTCATGTCAAATGCAACCCGCAGCAGTCTTTCAGTTATCGTCAAATAACTCCTAAACGAAGCGTTCTATGTCCTCAAAATCGAAAATTATTAAGCCATAGGCCTCAAAGAAACGTTTCTCATGCCATAATCTACAGGATGAGATATTTTTGGACATTCTATTGAATTTTTCGTGCTTCGGTACTTATCGATACTATCAACGCCACCTATATTTATTGTGATGGTGGCCATATTTGCGACGCCACGCTGGGAAGGCTCTGATTCCTCTATCTCATGCTATGCACTCTTTCTCTATACATTTAGATTTGCGATGACTGGCGAGGTTTAAGTGCATAATTATTAATTCAAGATTCGCAAGATTTGCAGCAACAACTAGAAGTACTATTAATAGTTGCTTGAACCGATGAAGATTGTTTCTGATGCGTGCAGTGAAAACATTCTTTTACCGATTTTCCAAGGTCTACAAGTTCTGTTTACATAATTGTGGAGGGATGTGGGTGTACAATAAAGACTGAAGACGTGTCTTGTTAGGTTTGGTTTGGGTTTTACCTATACTAGTATTTCCGTTATCAACAGTGATTCGGTGAAAGTTCAGTCATGTATTTTTCTCAAGAGTGAAAAGCTTTTTTCATATTTTGTGACTATCACCAAAAACGAAAAGCTTGCTGTCAAAGAATATTGAATAATTACTTCAATTCAATTATTTTTAAGGAAGTCTTGTGAATTGTTCCAGGAAATCACTCGATAATACTGCATAAACCTTTATTAAAAATGTTTCCATCATCAATTGCACTGTTTGTACTTTTGTTTGATATTTTCTAAGTACGAAATTACATTTATACATATTTTTAACAAGTAAACACGTTTCATTAACATTTTTTCTTCTTAATGGAAACGATAGGGAAAGATTGTGGATTCACTTGCGAGAGTTCTTGCACGGGTACAGTAGTAAAGAATTATTCAGGTTAACATTATTCATGAGCAAACTTTATGACTAAGAATTTAGATACTTCATGAACCGTCTCCAATTAATGCACTAGAATCTTTTGAAGATGCATTGTAAGCCGTTTTCGGCCCATGGCTAGAATTTCTTGCCCAGTTTACCAGTCCAAAGTTGTACTCGGCTTTAGTCACTGTCAAACTACGTAATACAATAGAAACAACAAACTTCATAAAAATTTGATTCCTCGAATTCACAGCGTACTGCTGAACTGCTGTTTCACTCTTCTGTAATACTCCATCGTGCGGTCCGTATTGTATTACACATTATAACTGGATAATTGTATTTTGGGCTGGCTCAATTACTTTGATTAGTGTGTAAACTTGAATACACAGCTCTTATCACTTTGCCTCACCTTAAGTTGAATTTTGTACATTTGTCAAATTTCAAGCAGATATTATTACTGAATCCATTTAGCACGTACAGCATTTAAAGAGAGTCGCTTCAATCCTAACATACAATTTTAGCTCATCCATGTAAAAAATGTTACTGATCTTTCACGATAATGAAGCCGACTAATACAAGCGATTTAAGCGAACCAACTAATCCAAAGCAGTAGACAACATAGTAAATCAACTTAAAACAATCCCACTATTAATGTAATTTTTTTTGTCTCTTCTATTTGCTATCAGCGGGATGACCTAGTACTCCAGGATTTCGTACCAGTCTTGTACCAGGATTTCGTACCAGTACTGATCTCATTAAGTCAGGGATGTAATTGATAGATCAAGGGTCTTCGGTATCAAGACGTGTGAAAGACTATCGAAGATCTTCTGGTAGTCACTCGATAACGTTGTTATTACAATTATTATCTATATTATGTATTTTCAAAGCGTGCAGAAATTGAAAACAAATAGAGAAAAGTGTCTATGATAGGTATATTTTCGTTCGCTACACAAGAAATTCGGAAAAAATCCAAAAACAATGAAATGGTTCGACTTTGAAAGAAAGTTCAAATATAGATTGAGTTACTCCAACTATTCTTATATTAAGAACTTACAACATTGCTGACGCCATGAAACAGCATGGCTCCAAGAAAGATGCCTTCAGGCATGAAATATTTGCTAGTCACGTGTTACAAGCAACATTTTTAATATTCTTGGTATGGAAATAACTGATGTATTTCAAATACACACACATTGATTATTTCATGTTTCGGCGCGTCAACTGTTAGGGTAATTAGTTCCGTTAGTGTAGTGCATGCTCGTACCACGCGGGATGGTTGTGGTCTTCCACAGCTGGATAGCGATATCCGACGCCGACCTATACGACAACTGCCTTTCTTAACCAGATATCTTCCTCCAGTGGAGATCCGTCCCAGTCAGAACAAGCTCTGAAGCCCCCGTCTGGTCCCCCGGCATGTGTGGTAATGTAGTGCATGTAAGTGTGTGTGTAAGGAAGGCGTGAGGAAATGGGGTCTGCTGCAGCATTCGCCTGGTGTTGAATGGAGACACCTTGGAAAAATCCCGATCAGAGCAGCTAGTCGCTAGAATTCTCAGCGCCTGAATTCTACCTAGCTGGGAATCCAGTGTCGAAAATACTGCCAACGTCGAAACACTAATCCTAGGACCCCCAGACAGGGGTACAGCAGTGACGTCAGTTGATGCTCTGAACCACCTTAGCCGGTTTGTGTGAGAGTGTGTGTGTAATTGCAGTTTTCTTGTAATGTTATTTTGTTGACATGTGTTTCACGAGAGTGTTGTTATTTGCTTTGTGCGTTGCAGGCAACTACGAGGCGGAGAGCGAGGCGAACAGCGTGGGCAAGGGCCGCAACCGCGTGCGCGTGACGCTGGGGCGCGGGGACCTGGGCGCGCGGTACGAGTGCCGCGCCCATAACGCCGCCCTCAACGCGCCCATGGTCAGCGCCGTCAACGTGCTCGTCAACGGTGAGTCCTCCTCACACATCGCCTTCTTTCTCTGTTTCTTCTTCCCGTTAAGGCCAGCTGGGGATCACGTGCGGGGTTGGATTCATCCTTAAGTGTTCTCTATTCTTTTACTTCCAATAATTGTACATCCTGACAAATCTTTTCCCTCTTTCTTCCTGTTAAGGCTGCTTAGAGAAAACGTGTGGGTTTCATTCATTTATTTACGTTTTCTATTCCTCTTTTTCGGACATTTCTTCTTCATTCCGACCCTTCTATTTCCTATTTTTCCTCTTCTTTCCGCAAAGGCCAGCCAGGGATCGCATGTAAATTTTGAATTTACGGGGAGCATCATCGCCAGATGCAAGATAATACTTTATAGTAATATTATTGTGGTGGCAGTAAAGTGTAATCTAATGGATTTTGCATATTTGTGTTGTGAAGTAGATACTCTTTTACAAAATTATGTAACGAATGTAAATTTCCATATTTCTACATTCGTAGGTATTTTTTGTAATAACGTTTGTAGTAAAATGTTATATATTCGGTAAATTTTCTGGCAAATAATACAGAACCTCATAATAGTAAATTAACAAATAAGTTATTGTTGAATAGTTGGGTTTGCTACAACAGTAGGTTATGAAATGATATTCCTGGCACGCTACGCTACCTGGAATTAGTTTCTCTGCCCACGCCGTGTCCAGCCCAGTCTTTGTTCGGTTTGGGGGGTCAGTGGCGCCGACTGCGCCGCCCCCGCCCTTCGCCCCGCTCTCTGGCGTCGTCCGCGGCACCAGCATTCTCAGCGCGCGGAACAATGCTGCGTCGCGCTTTGACCAGGGCTACACAGCTACACCGCTACAAAGCGACCGCGAAGGAGACGCGCGGCACCCCCTCCCCCCGCCCGCTCTCATCCACTATTCCCCTCCCCTCCCCCTCGCGCCACCCCCTCCGACTCCCTTTGCCACGCCCACCTTTTTTCTTGTGGCCTTGCGTCGTCTCGCCGCGTTGACCGTGGCACGTCCCCGTCTCACTCGCCGCGTTGACTGATTTTTCAGTCCCAATTATTTCATTTGTGAGCTATTTCTCGCCTTTGCTCAACTTGTTTAGATCGGCTAAGGATAAAAAAGGACCCAGTATCGCCAGAAGTTTATACTAATTCCCTGTTCTTGCGGCGATGTATACAACGGGCCGACTCAACGGATCATAAACGTTTCTCCAAACCAAAAGAATCTGTCGTTTTGGACAAACTGAGAAGTCTGCAGTGCGCTTCTTCCGGCTGTGAACACTATATCAGATTTGAAGATGTTGACGTTTTATCCCGTATGGAACACTGCCATCCCCATTTACACCGTGAGGCCATTGAGATTCGTACACATCTTGTTAATTATCATAGGAAAGAGAAAAGGATAAATGTCCACGCGCTACGATACCCGCACTCCGTTGGGCGAAGCCTAAACCGTTCCTATGCAAACAGCCGACACTAGCGCCCGAGCCGACTATCACCACTGCCCCAGAGCGTTAAACAAAGATCAAATATATGCCAGTTACCAGTGAGCCGAAATGACACTGGTGTACCCATTAGCCACTGAAGATGTCTGCCGCAATCGCAGACGAAAATTTGGACACAGAATGTGCGATAGACAACGGCTATTCAGCCCGGAAGGTATTTTTAGTAGTACATCCGACCATGTGAGCCTTCATTATTGCTCACCTCGTTTACCAGTCCAATTCACCTCGCGTCTACCCCGCTCACGCCCCTGTCTTCCGTACGTCGCCGGTCCCTCACTGGCTGTTCCCCATTTTTACCTCAACCCCTAAAACACATCGTATGTAGAGCCTATATTATTTTCGTCACCCCCCCCTTCTTGCATTCTACTACTTCAACAGAACAAAGTCGACTTTGCTTCTCATACTATCGTATTTTTCAGTTCTCTCTTATTCTGCCCCATACCTCGCTCGTTTGAATCCTTTTAAACCGTCCGCTTCTCTCTGCCTGTTTCTCGTCCCTTCCACCCTGTCAGCGTCGTCGAAGCCTCTTCCCATCCGCATCCCCATCCCCATTAGCGTCACGTTTGGCGCACCGCACTCCCGCGCCTCTGTCTCCGCCGGAAGGGAAATTAAGTCGTATGGAGGCCTTAACGACTCTCGGATCGTCACAGTTAGAGGATAATTAAGAAGGCGGTAATTTCGGCGGTATGGTTCGACGCCGCCGCCACCGCCGCCGCCGTCGGCGCCCGGGATGCCGTTAGCGGTTACGGCTTACTTTCGCGCCGGATTGTTCCTCTCCGTTCCGTTCAGCCGCTAGCTGCGCCGCTGTCACCGCGACACTTGCGTGGGAGCGGTTAAGAAGAGCGCCTGCAACTTCCAAGGCGTAGGAGTTGTCACTCAGTGTCGCAGAACGTACTGATTGTGGGAAAGTCAGGTTGGGACGAACAGGAAAAACGCGGAAGTTATTTCACTTCAAAATATGTTTTTTTTTAACAACGATTTGAAAAATAATTTAGCAAACCATTGGTACCCTTGTGACTGAACGTAGTATTATGTTAAGTGGTGGTACTTTTTAGAAACACATTGATGTTTAATGAATAAGAATAGTTGTTGATCTTTCAAAGTTGGGAAAGACCTCAATAATTCGCGTTGTTCGGTTCTAGAAATTGCTCACTTGAATCCATGGATGGCAACGTGTTATTTTATATATTTTTCAACCAAGAGTTCAAATTCAGAACTGTCAATATTGAACAATTTCGTGTCCATTTTCTTGGCATTTTCTAGTAGTTAAAAGAATGCTCACATTCATTGTAGGTATTTAGAAATTCTTAAATTGTTTGGAATTGTATTAATCGATACAATTGTTATTTCGTAAGCGTTAGATTTAAATACAGAGTTTTGAAACGAGATAATTTCACCTGTGTGTATATGGCATTATCCGTAACTGTACTACAATTGAATTTATTATTTTGAAACGGATGCATCTCTGTCAGCTGTTGGTCGAGCACATGTTTTTTTCTTTAGACGTGCTTATTCTTACTAAATATAATATCACATCGTCTTAGATTATATCAAAGAAGAGCAAGTATGTGGACGTTTACATGTACAAATCTAAAAGTATATATACTGAATCAAATAGTAAACTTTGTTCAGTTTCTCAAACATTAGATGTGTGGTCTTTTCAATTTTTCATATGAGGGCTCAGGGAAAAAGCATATAGAAATTCTTAAAGTGGATAAGGAAATCTACAAGACCGAATACGATGCGGGGCATAACAAACGGAGTGGAAGGCGCGAGCGCAGCGTGGCGGCAGCGCACGTGTAAGGCCAACCCACGTGGCCGCGGGAGAGACGTCTGCAATAAAGAGCGGCACTCCAAGGCGCGTCGTCGCACGTAATTCGGGTAACAGGTCGTCTGCGGGGCTCTCGCCGCCGAGTAACTCAACGGGATCAAGGCTCGGCTGCACGCGGGGGCGACGGCGGCGGCGGACGAAACCGCAGCCGCGAGGGGAAACGCAACAGAGCGCGCGTGCACACAAGCGCGACGCCAGGCAGGCAGACAGGCAACTGGGAAGGAGGCGTGCAGGCAGGGCTGTTGCGCTCTGTCGTACATCAGGTTCGATCCCCGGCGGGTGCTTACGGAGACATGCCGGCGCGCCCTGGGGACCGCCGACATTGATGAGCCCCGGGGGCGGCCGCATCCCTACCCGGCCTCACCGCGGCTCTGCCTCTCCCCTCCCTCACCCCCCCCCGGAACGGACTCCCGCTCACCTCTTCACCCGCCCACCTCTCCTCGCCGCCCCGCCCGGCCGCTTGCCCTTCCCGCTCGTTAGGGCGGCCCCGGGGGCGCGCGCAGATCAATGGGGAGCTCTCCAAAGAAGCGGGCGGGCGCTGCGGGACGCGGCAGGACGGGAGGGCGCGGAGTGAGCGGGGAGGGGGAGGAGGAGGCTTCGTTCCGTGACGGAGGCTGTGACCGCGGGCGTATTGGGGACGCTGCAGGAAACACACGTGTCAGACGCTTGGCTGTGTGCGCACGCGGAGGTTTGCGGTGAATCGTGTTGCGTCCTTGTTTGACCACTGGCGCGTTTACAGTACACGCGCAGGCAGCCAAGTCGATACACGTGACCTTACGCAATCTAAGTGCTCGGCAATAGCGTAGATATTGACACGCCAACTTAAGAACTCCTGTTTGCTTTCGCATGGTTTGCAGTCGAAACATATTGTACTGTTTTGGATAAAACAGCTTACCTAACATTACATATTAATATCAACATGCATTTTAAACGTTTTATTTTATTTGGAAGAAAAAAGATTTATAATTATTATTTGTGACGAATCCAAACCTGAAAAAAATATTTGCAATTATTTATACAATGCTAAAAAAGAAAATTTAATGTTTATTTAATGTTCCTTTGCTGGTGCATCGTGTTAAGGAAACATGGTGTACCAAATAATAATTATTCCTATCTTAAAAATAGTTCGGTTTTCTTAATCCTGTTTCTGATCGTTAGTTTTATATATTTAATGCAAAAATCACAAGAAGACCCAATAAGTCGCGATCTTTCCTACAGAAAAATATCATTCTTATTTACTTCCCAATAATTCTTTATGCCTTGCCATCTCGCCTGAATAACATGCTCTGCGATCGACTCCCTTGGCAGCCTGGCCTGGGACACTCGTCGCCGCGACCAACGAGCACGACTGGCAGTACGGGAACAGCCTTCGTAACAAATGGATTAATTAAGAAACTCCAAGTTACGGGGATTTAAATAAGGAATAAAGTTGAGAGTTAAAGAAGAGCAGCAGAAGCACGAAGAGGTTGCCGCGGTGATGGGAGAAAGAGACGGAGAGAGGAAAGAGGAGCAACGCTGCTCGAATCTCGAGCGAAAGCGAGACGAGGAGGTGAAATAAAAAGCTGCGGAGAGCGTAACGAGAGCGCCCGCGTTTTACAAGATAGCCCGTTCCCTACAAGACCTCTGGGCTGGTGCGTGGCATTATCAGCGCGAACCAGGGCTGCGTGCCTCCGCCCCCCCCCCTCGTCACCCTTCCCTTGCGTAGATCTACGCCCTTTGCTCTAGTAGTCGCAGAACATCTCATTTTAGTAGAATGCCTGCGAAAGCATTTTGCTTCTCTTATTTCGTTCGTAGTGCTTTTTTTCGTTCTTTACGTTTATTTCTAGTCTTGGCCCAATGGTTTCTTGCTGATCTGGACTTGTTACCGTTTCAAACTGGACTGAGAGATATAATTCAGACATTTCTCTGCAAAAATTCTGAGTTGTTTATACTTATTTTGAGGAGAGTAATAAAATTCTGGAAAAAAGTAATAGCAAATCTTAATGTCAATGTGGTCATTCACAGAAAAAGTAATAAACAAATTACATATTCTTTTTCATTTTTAGAAGCCTAGCTATAGTAGAATCTGAAAAGTAATTCCCAAATTTGTAAACATTACCTTCTATGGTACTCATTCTTCCAGGCCAAAGACAGGCACACATATTCGAATGAGTGATATATCCGGCCACGTCTTTGCATGGGAGCGGAAGCGACAAGGATGAGGAAGGAATGATCGCGCGTGATCCGTGGCCCATTTTTAAGATACTACTTCGGCATTAGGCTGCTATTTCTCGGAGAAACCACGGAAAACTACCGAGTAGGCTTTTCTTGGGATAGGAAAACTACGGTATTTAGAGTTAGTAGCTCGTAGCTATAGATATTGTCGAAAATTTGCCACCGTCGGGACTTCAACCCAGGTATCAGAGTCACTGTAGAAACAACAACAATACGGGCTCTGAGGTGTCAGCCGCTATATAGTTATTGCAAATAATATGCCAACCTATTGCTATTAAGACAGGAACCATCATGAACAAAGATGAGAGAGAGAAAATTGCACCGAAGAGAGGAACAAAGTCAAGCTGAGGGAAGAAATGTTGGAATATGGGAATAAACTGCAGCTCTAAAGAAATGCGGATGTAGTAGACGTGGGGTGAGAGAGATATAGGTAGGGAGGGGAGAAGGGAGCAGGAAGAGAGAGGGCGAGCACGCCGGGGCGAGGCCGCGTCTCTGTTCAGACAAGGTAACGACGACGGGGATCTCAGCTTCAAAGCGAGGTGACGTGGCGAGTTGAAAGTGGTTTTTGTCACCCCGGAGCGCTAGGAAGATTAATACCCCGCTCATTAATTAAAAATCATATCGTAATATCAGTAATGCGATGCAAATTTGCGGAAGTGTCGCTGGCTGCTAACGTGCTATCAACTGTTCAATTATTCATGTGTGCGCGCAATTACCGACCGGCGAGGTCACGCCCCCTCTTCGCTGCCCTGCGAGCACTGTTACTTCCCCTTCGTTCTCGACCCACGATCACTCTCCGGGCGGCCGTCCGCCATGTGTGCCGTCCTCGCCCCCGCGGGGTTCGTCCTCTTTCGCTGGCGCCGCTCGTGCTGCGCAGCCGGTCCCCGGGTGACGGCGGCGCGCGCTTTGGAAAATGGATTTTTAATTAGTTCGTGAAATTTATGCGACGTGGTATCGCGAACTTGCGTATCTGCAGTAATGGTTTTAACGATTTACCTCGAGGATTACAGAAGGTTGGGTAACATTGAGATGGGAGAGGAGAGAATAAAATTGTCTCCCTCTCCTTTTTGTTGTTTACATCAGTAAAGATATGAATATTGTTGTTCACAATTTTTTATTCAGTTGACATCCAATCACGACATATTTTTATAGCTTGATAAAAAATAATCAATAGCCTATAACCATAAATATTCTACAATATAATAGTATTGTCACTTGTAGAACTAAAACTGAATTTTTCTGCACCTATCCATATTCGTTCATTTATTCTCAAATTGGGAGCCTCCAGGTCTTTGGAAAATAATTAAAATATTTTTTCAAAAATTCTACTTTACTGAATGCAATAACTCATCGATTTCTAATGGCCGCAAATAAAAAGTTTCATTCCGTTGGTATATAGAAATTCGATGTGCTCTAATGCGCATTGCTACATCATTGATTGGGCCAATAATCATTGCCTGGAACTATACATTGATAAGGTTCGTTGTATATTTTCTGGGCCAGACCTCTTTTCAACGCTTGACGTTTCAATGACGCAGATGGAAATTCATATTTCACGGCGAAGGGAGCTCGCGATAAATTCTCATATTTCTCTTCTGCCGTTTTTGATGCTGATAACTGTCATTAGTATCCACCTTTTGTAAAGATGTGGCATTGTATGTTTTGTATCATGTTCCTCCACTGTGGAGATACTTGTATGGATGGCGTGTCTCTTTTCAGAAACATTAGTAGCATTTCCCAGGAAGTTTTAAAGGGTGATAATTTGTCTCGTAAGTCACGCAACCTTCTCGGAAAGGATAATGCTATGCTATTTCTTTCTTCCTTGAGGTTCCGAGAGTGAAAGGGAAACACGAGGATGTGGCGAGATGTTCCTTTTAGGTAGTCAAGTTAGCAACGGAAGTGGCTTTTACGCCGAAAAGGCATAATTATAAAATTGCAAACTTAAAACTTGCCCCATTTTGCTGCCATTTTATAAGTCACTTGCATGTTGAAAAGTCAACCTAATTCTATTATTTCACTACACAACCAAACGCTTCCATTACTGCGTTCTTTTTTTACATAAGCTCTTGAAATTAAAAAAACCTCAGCAATATAGTTCTTACAATTGCCCCGAAAATAAAAAAAAAATACTTTTGATCATTACCCTTATTAACGACGATTACGTATTGATGATTGCAAGACCCATTTTAAAAACAATGTTCATAATGAAGTTGCTTCTAGAAGAATATTGATGTCAACTGCTCTCGTACTACAAACCAGTGAGTGTGGTCCCGGAACAATCGCTGTGTCGCCACAGGTAGCAGGGGTGGCGACAGTAGGTCAGGCAGCGCGGCTGGGCACGCGGCCAGCCTGATTATTTATACTGCCTTTCGACGCGCGGTAATGTATTATTAATACGCCCACCAGCAGCCCGACAAGTCCGACGCCCGGCACCCGCACTCGCGCCCGGGCCCGGGCACGCGGCGTGCGCCTCGCTCGTAATTTATGGCTGCACATTCTTATGAAAATGCACGTTATGTATGGCGTCAATAACGGCGCCTGTAGTACGCGCAGACACCGCACGGCCTCGCATTGCTACACCCGTTCTCGTCTCCTGCCTCTCCTCGTTCCCACTCTCTCACTCACTCACTCACTCACTCTCTCTCTCCTCTCTCTCTCCTCTCTCTCTCCTCTCTCTCACACACGCACACAGATACACATACACACTATATCCTTTTTCTCTCTTACTTTCCCTTACTTCCTCTCTTTTCCTTCCTTTCTTACCCTGTCTACTTAAACAGAAAGGACAGAGCTACAATTGCTCTACGCTGGAATGATTGGTTTGAATTCCGCATAAGCTGTAAATGTTTTCTCCGTGGTAGTGTTGGGCAAGGGCCAATAACCACTAATTTCCATGCTTCACCTTATGAATCATCAATCGTCATTTAATAATTGCTCAGGAAATCTAAATACTGTTCTCTGAATGGACGTCAATATCCTGTTGAGGATATAGCACTAGAAAGATATTCTTATATCTTTTTCCTGCTTGTTACCTGTTCTTCCATGCCAAACCGACGCACTATGTTGCTTCGTATTTCTCGTCTCATGTCTCCCATCAACTCCCGCTACATCACCTCGTCGACAAGTTAGTGACATGGGACTGTTATTAATATCCCAAACGCTCTTGGCGTCTCTAAGCGCCACTACACTCTCCTCTTCTCTCAACGGTCTAATACCAATTAGTGCCTCATTTTGCTTCACCGTAATTTATTAATTAGCGAACGAGTCATCAATCTCCCTTGCTACAAGACTTGACCTTGCGTATCTATCATAGGAGATTGTTCTCTTCTATAGCGTCTCATCGGTCATAAGCATCGTCAAATTCTCTTCAATTCCTTGCACTACCATTATCACGCATGGCGCCTCTTGTGCCATTAGCGTAATGGCAGGGGCCCCCTTCCAATGCTGAAACCGCAAGTTCGACCCACTACCGCAGCCTCCGGCAGTAGTCTCCGCCAGGCACGGACCGCACTCCTACTTGTGGACCACAGACTGTCGTCATTTGCCTATCGTGGCCACGACTTGTCCTGAAGTCTGAAACTGTGGGCACTCTCACGCTGGCTTTCGTCGTCGCGCCAACGCCTTCCCTTCCTTTTTTGCTCATAACGCGACCATTATAAAGGCAGAGGTGTCTCTACCGTGCGCTATCCCTCTGGTCAATGAATTTTGAACGCGGGTTTGTGGGTCGTAAGAACTATGTATTAAATTCCTATTTACTCTACCAAGATGATCTCAACCAAGGTGTTCTCGTGTACTCTCTCATTTGCCCTTTGACTCTGTTCCTGCACCTATCTCAATGACACTTCATAAAATCAGCTTTCTTATATAAATTTCATCTCAATCTTCATTACTTCATACATTACTGTTCAGTTTTTTTCTCGCTCTATACGCAATCAATTCCATTTCAAATCAACTCTCGGTCTATTCAGTCAACATATCTCTTCCTCCCCATTCCCTTCGGAGCTGCGTATGTCTCTCTCTCTTAGTATCCACAGAGCAATGCCAAGCACCAAGCATCCAAACCGTCGATTCCATGTCCAACGTAGTTCTTATCGCTACGTCCTATCTCCTCTCTGTTGAGCCACCTGTCTTCTAAGCATACCCAGCTCTGACGCAACCACTGACCGGTGCGACGGCGGTTCTAGCGTGCGGCCCCAGCCTCGCCTAGCAGACCGCATCCCCGCCACCCTCACCGCCCCGCCCACTGCTGCTGGGCCATGGGATTTATGACGCGTCCGCTGCATCGCGCGCAGCGCAGCTCAGCCTCGCTCCCGGCGGCGCGGCGTGGGAGCGGTGACCGGGGCGGGGCGGGGCCCGGCGGCGGGGAGGGGTAACGCGAGGAGGGGCGGGGCGAGCGGAGCGGACCCGCCGCCTGACGTGTTCGCGGCGACCGCAGACGGCCGCGGCCGCGCCGCGTGACAAGTGTTCGGCGCGGCCAAGATGGCGTGTCGCGGCAGGCGATGCGGTGGGTCTCGCTGGCCCCGAACCCGCTCATCCCCCTGGTGGCGACGCCAACGCCGACGCTGATGGCGCGCCCCTAACGGCCGCCCGGAATGGCGCGCGTAACGACGCCTGTGGCGCCGCTGGCGCGCGTGCGGCGTGGCCGCGAGAAGTGCCAGTACTCACCCGTTCCCACTCCCACCATCACCTCCACGCCTCGCTCCAGCCCTCGTTTCAAACACCCCCACCCCAGAATTCTCCCGACCTCGCCCGGCGACAGGAATGGGCCGCAGTAGCTACGCAGGCGTATGGCACGGTTCTCTCTCGTATTCGATGCATTCCGCATCTCGTCATGAGAACTGCTTAGGCTGGCTGAGCCTAACCAACCTCAGGAGGAGGCGCACTTATTCCACATAGTTTATTTAATATTTTCATAGTTTTCAATGCCAATGTATGTTTCTATAAAATTTCCCTAAACTTTTCATCTGAAAACTGCTGTTAATATAACCCAAATGTGTTCATGAGAGACACAGTTAATCAGATCAAACTTCTTTCCCTCAACAAATCGGTCAGAAATTTTCTCTACGAAAAATATCTAAATTAAATCGATAATGTACTAATATTATACTGGTTCAAATAGGATCTTCCTGCCTTATCAGATGTGGTTACTCAGGGCAACGATTAAACACATATTTATTTTTGACTTTTCTTTAAATTCTGTAAACTGATATCATTTTTTTAGTAAGAACCTAAGCAGTCATGTCCCCTATCATAAGTTACGGTTTTACTCCTGTTTGACTGAGCTTAACTCACGCTAAACAAGATATGTTGTAATTAGGCGTAATCCTTTGTCAATTTCTGAAAATAGAAGAATTGCAGAAAGTGCTTTTAAAAATTTAGTATTCCAAATACTCTTTTTTCTTGTAAAATACTTCGTCTATTTGACTCTTACATTCTTTATTCCTCAAACAGAAAAGTATCGATCAGAGATCGCAAATTCATCAATAATTTACAAGAATAAGGTTTTTGACCTTTTTTGTCTAAGAGGGTCTGTTCACCGAAAGAGGTCATCTAGGGAAAACATGCAATAACGTCAACCAGAATTAAATCTAAATACCGCAAAGAAATATTCAATCCTAATTAACTTAGAGAAATATTTTTATGCTGATCTTCTACTCATTGTTCATTTTTCAAAGACAAATAATAAATTTTCTTCCCAACATCACTGTCTAAATTTGTTTTAAATCTTATTTATCTTCATCATCATCATATGAAATTTGATGCCATAAATCCTTATGACGTATGTAATATATTCATCCTCCTGGAAGACAATAAAAGTCGAAAAGGATGGAATAAATTGAAAAAAGGAAGGGGGGCAAGTATGAACACTTTATGGCACTGGTTGTACTTGACTCAGTAGAAGCTTAAGTACTTTTTCATAGAAAACCATCGTCCAGAGCACTGTTTATCCTTGATATGAGCAATGTTACAGTTCATAAGAACGATTTTATCCATCATTGTAACGAGGCTGTCATCAGCGGGAGTTCAGAGGTCATTCCTTGTCATTGGATGACACTGATGCAACTTCTGACTCAGTACAATCTTATAGTATTTTTTTAAATTTATTTAAGCTTGGTCATTGGCCCTCTGCAGCCGGCTAAGACAAAAGCATTGATACGAGATATATACAGTAATCATTATATAGACAATTCTAGTTTAGACATAATATAATATAGTGGCTATATATCTCGTACTTTATAATAAAAAGAATAGACTCATCAGTTATTGTCCATGGGCGGCGAAAAATTATCTTGGTAACTTTCTTATTAATCCTTTGCGATGAAGATTTTATCCTCTGAGGAAATGAATAGGTAAAGTTATCTTTAATATTTAGGAATAGAATTTTGCAGATAAGAGGGAGAAGTGGACGGAAACTTACATTCTTCATTCGTCAAATAGAAAACCGTCGTTCAGGGCACTGTTTTCTCTACATATATACAATATAATAGTCTACAAGAACGATTTTATCCCTCATTGTAACGAGGTTCTCATCAGCGGGAGTTTAGAGGCCCCGCGTTGGCATCCGATGACAGTGGGTGAATAGCGCAGCGGCCTCCCCTCCTCGGCGGGAGGGCGGGGCCCGGACCGGCGTCGGGCGAGGGCGAGGGCGGGGAGAGGAAGAAGAGCGCGTGGCGAGGTGCCGGGCCTGTAAGTAATTGCGCCGGATCGCGCGACAAGAAAACTCGCCGGGATTCATTAATATCCGAGTGGCTTTCATGCCCAGCGCATGAACTCTGGAGTAGTGTGTTTACTTTGCGGAACTCTCGAGGCATCCAGCTTCTCCGCTTCTATCCTCCCTCGCCGACGCCCCCCCCCCCCCCC
>BOPP01000012.1:12567489-12594604 GCA_017312745.1 Gryllus bimaculatus
CGTCCTTTTTCTTCTCGCTTCTCCGTCCGCCGTTTCGCTCGTTTCTCTTTCGGTCTCTTTCGCGCGCTCTCGCCGCCGTCGCCACGCCCCCGTGGCCTGCGGCGTTCCTGATACTGCCGCAGTAAGAAGAAATAAAAAAACGGGGATTTTAGATTTACGGCGCTGCCCGAAGGCTTTTTGCCTCGCTCTTTCTCAAAGGAAAGTGGGCTCATCAATTATTTGTTCATGAGCATAGAGCGTTATTTCGAACCGCAACTCCTTCCGCGGAAGGCGGATCGTCTTCGGAAGGACCCGCCTTCGACCCCCTGCGCGGACCCCTTGCCTCATGTCGATGTTCCTCTTCCATGATACCTTTCAGGGTAAGCAATTGTCTCTCTTACTCTTTCATCGCTTTCCGTGACAATTTGTGTAATTTACCCTGTTCTTTCCTTTTTATCTTCCCTTCAATATTTTTTTTCTCTTTTTATTCTCCTTTATTTGATTTCCCTCATTGTTGTATTCCCTTCTTCCATTTTTATTTTCTATTCCTATTTCTCTATTTTATTTCCTCCTTCTCGTTCAGTTATTGGTATATTTTTATTAATTACATCTTTAACTTTTTTCATCTTTACTTCTCTGTTTTGTCCGTCATCTACTCCATTCACATGCGTATTGTGGAATTTTCTACACTTTCATCTTTCGTCTTTGTATATAATTTCCAATATTGTCGATATTTTACAGCAAATGATTAGTTTTTGGAAGTAGCCAACTTTGTCAGTTTTTTTGTTGTTAACATTTTCATACTACTCATAAAATATTCCTATACTTTCTCTTTTGTAAATTGCTCTTTACTTTTGACGAAATTTTAAATGTTATCCGTTACTCAACGAGCGTCTAAATAAAATGGAAGATACATATGAAGTATTTTATACAAGTGGAAGAAAAGTAAATTCGGATTTATATTTAATCTAATTGGAAATGAAATTTCAATAAAAATAATTATTTCGTTCTTTCAAATTCTTATTGATGAAGTCATTAACAATAGTACAAAAGAAATGCAGATCTCTCTGCTTAGATTAACAAAAGTAATATCTAGAATATTTTTCCCGTAAATGCACTTTTTAGTGGCTAGTAGTTTTAGTAGGGTTTTTTTTCTAGTTGGTATCATGAAATATAGTACACATTGTCTAATACCCCGAACATTATTTTATTCCATTGAAACTGAGGGCAGAGATGACACATTTCAAATATCTGAAATTTGGGACTCAGTTCTAGAAATTTCCTTTTCTTTTCTTCGGCATGACAGGCGGGCGGTGCAGAACGGAGGAGGGAGAGCAGTCGACATAATTTGACAACAAAGAATGGAAAGGGATCGGCGCAGATCAGCGAATTACAGCGCCGCAGGGGGCGACGCGACCCGACGCAATCGCCCGGACGCGGCTAACAGCGCGCGCTCGCCCCGACCTGATTTGCGCGCGCCCGCCGCTCCCAACGACCTTCGTTATGAAAATAGCGGCGGGCAGGCGGGGGCGGGTGCGGGGCGGCCCGGAAAGCTGTCGTGCGGACGGTTCAATGGTGGTTTCATTCGAAACAGGATTTTTTGCCTCTTCGCGGCCGATTAAAGCTTGATATTTTTATCAGGCGAAAGATTGGAACATTTCGCTTTCCGTGTAATGGAGGAGCTGTTGTAAATGGAGTTATTTCCAGTGAATAGATTTGTGTTTGGAGTAAAGTTTGCGGTTGGTAATACGCTACGCTGTATGGAATGAATTACATGTACTATGTGCAATTTATTTTGGGTATTCCACTTTTTCATTTTTTTCTCGTATTCATTCTCATGAATCGTTCTAGTCTAGGAAAATGATGTATTAGGAACAGTTACTTTCCTAACAAAATGCGAATTTTCAAGACATTTGATTCATTTTATGTGCTAATAAAATTTATGAAGCATAGCTAACAAAAGACTCGTGTTACACCAGTGCAACATCGTCGAAGATGAAACCAGTGTAGAAAGATAAAGGTGACCCACGAATAACCAAGTCTGTTAGGGCAGTCATTTTTAAGAGCTCTAATACCATTTATGTTCTCATAGAAAATGTTTCTTTATTTTGAGTAAGCTGTTAATGACTTTTAATTGTGTTTACTTGCATTATTATTATTGTTATTATATTTATTAAAACAATCCGAAACTATTCTATACAACAGAGTTAACGATAAATAATTGTTATTATATTAGAACCATGTTTCAAAGATGGTTTTAACACAACAAGCGAAAATTGGGCTCCAGGTATTCCAAGGCAGGTGCAGAGGTAGTCACAGCCAAACCGCAGTAGCGCAGAAACTGGCCGAGTCCAGCGGCCTCCTACTCGTCTACCTCCGCGCTCGCCCGTGTTCGCGGCCGACAGGCCGTCCGTGTCTTGTTAGCGCGGATCTGGGCAGCGCGGCGTGTGTACAGAGCAAGGCTGACGGCCGCGCTGTCACCGGCCGCCAGCTTTTCCCCTTCTCCCAGTTTCTTCACCCCTTCCCACTGGTTCCACCCCCCCCCCGCCTCGCCTCGTTTACAGTTACGGACTCTCCCTGCGCAGCCCCGCCCCGCCCGCCCCGCCCCCGCCCGCTCCGCCCGCCCCCCCGCCCGCCCGCCCCGCTCCGTTCCCGTCCCGTCCCGTCCCGTCCGTTTCTGGCCGGCCACGGCCGCCCTGCCCGCCCCGTCCCGCTCTGCCCGGACCCGTCCCGCCCTGCCCGGCCCCGCCCTGCGTCGGCCCCGTCCCGTCCCGCTCTGTACCGGCCCTCCCCCACCCCGTCCCTCTCCACGCCCCGTCACGCCGGTCTCACATTTCACCCGCCCGGCCTACCCGCCGTCCCAAACCCTGCCTTCTTCTGCTCTACTCCGCACCACCTCGTCCCGCCCCGCCCTCCTGTGCTCCACCTCGCTAAACACCCCTCTTCAAGTTTATTCCCGCCCCTCTTAATGTCCCGCTTCGCCTCGCCACGCCACGCCTTCGGCCGGACGCTGTTTCCGCACCGCTGGCCCCACTTTTCCCCACGTCGTTTCGCCCCACGCCCATATTCGCCCTGTCACTGAAGCTGCTCTCGCGTTCTGCGAGCTTCTCTTCTCGGCAGCAGCCGATGGATAAACGCTGCACAACCCTGCCAAACTCTTGTGTCTCTCGTACATTCATCGCGTTTTTCATTCATTTTCGCTGTCACCGCAGACTCCAATCGGCAGCCATTTGCCACACTTTGTACACGAGCTCGTCTCGACTTCACATACTTTGCCACCACTATTCTAACACTACAACGCTGCGGGTGCCCACCCCGCTTCGGGGGCCTTCGCGGTATCCTTGTGAGTCTCCGACAAGCGCGTTTCTTCACCGCCGCGACCATATCGCCGACGCTTGGCACCTCGGCTAACGGGGTGTCTCCCGCTCCTTGTCCTTCATCACGGCGGGCGACGTGGCCGGGCCCTAACGTCCGCCGACCGCACCGCGCCCGCTCCGCGCCGTCTTGCCCTCATCAGGCCCGACCTCCGCCGCCAACCTCCTCGCGCGCCCGCCTTGGCCCCGCCCTCCCCCCTTCCCTGCCCCCTCCAAACTCCCCTCTCCTCTTCGCCCATGGTCTGGCCCGCCCCCGCCCCGCCGCTCCCAGCGCCGCTCGCTGATGGATTTTGCGGAGCCGTCGTCCGCGTCGAAGACTCGAAGGGCCTCGCACGCCAGCCGCCGCACATAAATTCGTGAGTCCGCGCGAGAAGTAGCACTGCCACCGCCCGGCGCCGCCTTCTCGCCCACGCCGCCCGTCTTGTTTTCGCCACCAGCGCCGCCGTTGCCACACTCTTTCCCGTCGCCCCCGTGCTCCTTGCCGTTCGTAGCGCCGCTGGCCATGGTCACCACTGTTGCCGGTCTTACCGTCCCTTACCCTCGAAGTTCCCGTTGCATTTGCTCCCTTCACCGACCTCGTCGGCCCTTGTGATCACCGTCATGGTTGTTCTTACAGACTTCATCCTCAACGATCTCGTTTCCCTCGCCGCCCTTCCCATCATCGCCATCGCCGGTTTCACTACCTTGGCTTCGCCTTCATCTGCTCTCCCCGCTCGGAACCAATCACTGCACCATTACCGCCCAAACCTACCTAGTCGACCTGCCTCACCTGTATCCGCTCCTTTGTTTTCTCTCACAATTCTCCCTTTTGTTGTGACCTTCACCACCTCCACCCGTCATGTTTCTCCCTTTCTCTCCACCGACCCACTGCCTCCATCCGCCCGGCTGCCTTCGCCACTTGTCGTCCCTTCCTCGAGCACAGCCGTTGTTCTCGCGCCAGCAGCGTCCTCGCTTCGCCTCGCCCCGTCCTCAGGAAGCGAGGTCCCGAAGCGCAGGGGCAGCCCTTCGTCCGGCAGCACGCGAGCGCGTCGCCCCCCCCCTCCCGCTCCGGGTCGCGTCTTGCACCTTCCGGCCAAAGAGCCCGCCGAGAGCCCCGCGCCGGCCGCCGGCACCAGCTGCACGCGAGCGCTGCGTGTCCCCGCCCGGCGCGGCGCCACTTGGCGAGGCTGACGTGGGTGGCTTCTTTCTGCGGCCTCTGGGAGCGCCCTCGCTCTCGATAAATGGCCACGTGGAACACTCGAATGAAGTTAACCCTTAACAAAGCAGTTTGGCTTTCGTAACGTGCTGGTGGTGGCGAACAGTTATCTGTTAACATCACTTAATTCTCTCAACACACAGGTGAATATCAGAAAACACCTGTGTACTATTTTAGTTTCATTCAATTTATAGTTAAAAAGCATACTAGAGCATTATAAAGAAATATTTCTTTCGTTGAGAATTTTGAATAAATATTCACATTGCACACACTGCAAGTGTTGTATGATGGGAACCGCCGACAGTATTGTTTATATATCATTGCATTCTGTGTATTGTTCTTTCATCTTTGCTCATGTGTCACATTTTTAAGAATTCGTACATTTAAAAAATCAAAATTCACAAGTGTTTACATGGTTATATTAAAGATAACACCATGATGTTACAATACATTAATAATACAGAAATAAATACTAATTTATAGTACTTGAGTAAATAAAATCGAAATTTTCTCTGAGGGTTAAAACAATAGAATCATCGAATACTTGTTTGATATACTATTTAATTTCTTTGAAAGAAGTATCATTGCTTTCTACACAAATATATTCATTCAAACACATAAGGTATACTTCACGTTATCCTTTCGAATTATTCTTGAAAAAATTATTTAAATCTTGTAAGATAATAGGTTTCAATAAATGAGCACTCAGAATATTATTTTGTAATACTGTACTTTTACTATATCGACAAAATGCCACTAAATACAGAACTAAAAGTCGCCCGTTATGGAATTTATCAAATCGCTGTTGGTTAAGAAAAATCGATACATATGAAGTGCATCTAAAAATGGCGCATAAGTTCTCGTATGCAAATAAAAATAATTCTTTTATTTTTTCGTATAATAAGATGATATTACTTAAAGTATTCAACCGGACCCCCCTCCCGTTATCTCAAATAGCGACTTGGATGTAAATTCGGGGATTATCGCCTCTCCTTGCGGACGTAAGGGGGCGTTCAAAGACGAAACCGTAGACCAAGAAGTTTCTTGAAATCATTATTTTTATGATGAAATGTTGAAATAAAAAAGTCTGGTCATAATAATTTTAATTTGTGTAATATAGTTTGAACAATTGAGTGCTGATATTAATTCAATAATTCGTTTCGTGTTTTGTTTAATATGGATTACATGTTATTGTATACGAATTCTTTAGAAAAGATATGTGACGTGAAAGTATGAAAAATTCACATAAAATATGTATAGAAATAACGTAGGTAGTGATTAAACGTCGAAATAATGGTGCTTTGAAATAGTAATTCAAGTTTTTTCATTGAATCACTTTCAATAAATGAGTGTTAATAATAAATGAATAGTTTGCAGCTTTTTCTAATTGAAAATATTTTAAAACAAATAACATTTGTTAGATGCGTGTGTTCATCAAACAGGTCACGTAGTCTACATTGATAAAGTGTTTAGATAAAAATGTGCAATTGATAATAACGAAAGTTTTGTTATTGGCGTTAATTTTAGATTCTATTTTGTGCTGTCATTTACAGGTTATAAATAATATTCGTGTCTACATTGAGACATGAAATTTCAACTATTCACTTGTAAATAATCATCTGTACTAAGTGTAGAGATAATTTAGAAATGATAATTTTAAACTTTTAATAGCCAGTTGTTAGGACACAAATAGAAATTCAGTGAGAATCAAATTTGAACTAAAGGTTATTTCATGCACTGCATTAATTTGCAGCTTTCACTTTTGAAAATTATGTGAATGTTTAATATATAGAATTAGAATGATGCCAGTTCCATTATCAGTCGATAGTATCGAAATCAAGTAGTAGTTCAAAATACTCTGTAATCAATTAAAAGAATTACGTTCGTGAGACTCCACTGATTTTATTTGTACTGCGATGCATTGCGGGACTTTCCAACATCTCTGCGGTTGTTGAGCCTATGCTCTCAACCCTGCGGTTAACCGAAACAACGGTAGTGTCTTCGACACATGCCAGACAGAGTGCGCGTCCTTCGCATCCACCGCCATGTTGCACACACTACTAGCTCGTTGGGAGCCGCACGTTCGCAAGCAATGTATTCAAAACCGCACCCAAAAATTAGCATTGGTAAAGCGGTGTTGACATTTCGCATTAAGTTCTCGATGCAGGACGCGGGATTCAACATGACATCGTAAAATGAATTCACGAGCAGTGCATGAAATTCAATGCGAATGTTATAATTAATTTTCACAAATCTGAAAGCCGGTTGCCGTCACCGACGCGACGATGGCGCCCGCGGTCGGGTCCGGTCCACGGCCGTATGGCAATGTCCTCCCGAAATTAAAACTGACTGCTTCAGAACGATACGGCCCAACGGAAGGCTCTGGACGTGCTTTACCACTTTCGTTTCCGACTGTATCGCGAAGGGAAGTAGGAAGTTGAGATGTGTAACTTTGGCCATCCGGGGGAACGTGTTTTAGAAATTGGTTCCAACTTATTTTTGGACAAGGTTTTGCGGCCATCCCCCCGACTGGAGGATGCGCTTGCCGCGAAGTTGGTGTAACATTGGAACCGTCCGCAAGAGACAACGTCTACGTTTTGATAGGGGTCTGAATGATCGCTATTGCTGTACGTCGTATCTGACCTATTGTAGTCTGACATAAAAATAGTAATAAATCCTTTTAATGCTACGAGCGAATGTTATTAATCTCGTCTGGCCTTTCATGCGAACATATTCCGTTACCAGAAAGATTTTTGTTTTGTTTATTCTGATTTTTGAATAGCGATTCACATTAGTGTATGTCACATTCCATTGCCTGAAAATTTTATTTTTCTACACAAGATTTTTTCATTTAACTTGATCATTAAAACTGTAATTTGTAGCAGTTTGTTATCGAAAAATAATGCTAAAATGTAACTATTTAAAAACACATTTCTAGTGCCTGTCCTTTCAAAATGGATGTTCTATAATATAGGTATTAAATTTATTATTTTTCTTGGAAGGTTGTTTTGAGTGATGAAGATTCATGACCTCTCTCATGGACTACGAAAAAGTTCATGAGTCCAAATTCTTAACATAAAAATGAACCCAAAATCACTAAACAATATTCTAAATGCTGAACCTGCACACAGAACAATTTTGTTCGTAATGGAATGTAAAATCAGACCAGAAGTGAACGGAAAAATTGTGAATGCAAAATTTGCTGCCGTTGTACACAATGGAACCATTCAGAATATTGAATGTAAATTTGAACAAAAACTTAAGACAACGTGAACTTTCTCAAGCTTTAAGCTTTCATGTGTGGCATGGGAAACATGCGGGTGATTATGAGATGCAGGTGAGAATCATAGTCGTTCTACCACAATCATATCCCACTTTCTTACTTTGTTGTGACTTTTTATTACATTTCTATGTTAAGTCTATATTGTGTACACAGTATTGCCTCAGTGTCTGTCTTCAGGTGAATAATTGGATCATATTATGTTTAAACTAATAAGTCGTAATATTTTGCAGGTGCCATTAGATAAAATTCGTTATTAAATGCAACATTATCAGATTGTGAGAAATATCAGAATATGTGCGGCGAAAATTTTAAATTATTTCATATTCGAATGAGAAAAAGTCTTTTTTCCAAATCGCATTTTCTAAAAAACCTTTTAATGAGCGATGTGTGTGTGTGTCCTCGTGTCTACGGTTTCATTCGAGAAGCACGTCTAGAGGAGAAGTATAGCGTCCGGCTGCTCTGATCAGTTGTTTCCATGTTTTCTTCGAACACTACCCGGCGATTGTCGGTGCGCTACTTACACAAACGGAGTACGAGCGCCACCTCATATATCCTTCCTCATCCTTGTTCCCTCCTATCTCTTTATACACACTAACACCTACGAGCTACACAGTCGCACATGACAGGAGACGAGCTGAGAGCTGGGAAAGATAGGAGTTGGAGGGCGAAATTCCCGCTAGCTGACGTATTGGTCGGTGCCGGATGTCATGCATGGAAAGAACATGGCCACCTCCCGATCGATTTATTGACTGATTATTTTCTTTCTGAGCGTTAGTCATTAGTCCCGTAAGTGTAGTCTGTTTTTATCACATGAGACTGCAGTATTCTTTCCCCGTTGAAGGACGAGATCCGGCGCCGACTTGGTCGTCGGCTTATGGGGTTTCCCCATCCAGGTACCTCACTCCAACGGAGCACTGCCCCAGCCGGAACAAACTCTAAGCTCCGAACTGGTCTCCTATCTTATGTAGTAGTGCATGTGTAAGTGCAAGACGAGAACGTATAACAAGAAAGAAGAAGGAAAGATCGCGCACGGTCTGTAACCCGTTTGTGGGGGTACTGCTCTGCCATTCACCTGGTGTTGATCAGAGAAACCACCGATTACAGCAGCCGGGCGCTAGACTTTTATTCCAGGCAAAGGCTGAATTCGACCTAGCTTGGAGACTAGTGTCGAGAAATCCTGCCACAGGCGGGTCTCAAACCCTTGTACCTTCCGGACTGACTGCAGTAACATCACGTGATGCCCTGGGCCAGTTCAACTAGTGCCCCCTTCCGGAATGTAAAATGAAATACACTCACAAAAGTAATGCCCTCAATAGTTGACGCACGCGCACAATTAATCCTCGCCCACTCGCTCTAAGCAGACAGCAGTGAAGCATTTGCGCGAGCGCCCTGGCCGCCCACACACTGCCCGGCGCCCACACATTGCCGAGCCGGTAACCGTCCACGGCGCGGCGCGGTGCGCGCGCGGAATTAAAACAAAATACAAATGCGCGAATCGAGAGCCGCGGACGCGTTATCGAGAGCGCACCGCACGCATCACGGCTCGCGCGCGTCGCCCGGCGCCGCCAACAGTCCAATAATTCGCAAATGAAGCTTTGCATATTGGAATGAAATCGAATGAAAATTAGAATTGCCGGACATAGAATCTCATAATTGAATCGTATATTTTTCTATTTCCCTCCGTCCCCCCCTCCTTTTCAATGTTTTTCAATTAGCAGCCTCGCAATATTTGGCGCAGGCCCGAATAATTGACACGTTGGTGGGTTATTTACGTCTTGCAACGGGCCGTTGTGTTCGGTGGGTGGTGAGACGATGATTCAAATCGGTTTGCGACCTTTTAATTGACGGGCTGGCTGATACGTGCGTAACGCGTTCGGATTTGGCGCACTTGCGGCGCGGTAGTCGCGAGCCGTTGGCCGCCCGGTGGAGATTTAATTAAGTTTGATATTGTGTTTGAGCGCGGTGCTCAGTTTTACGCGCGTGTCCGGGCGCAACGGCCGGATCAGACGCGCGTGGCCCGTGCTTGGCCGTGTTGCGGAGGGGGGTGGAATGGCCTCGGCGGGGACGGGCGCCGATTCTGATGCCTTGTTTTTTGTTGTTGTTTTTTTACTTTGCGCCGGGCGGTTATGGCGCTTGTGTGATTTGCCGTTGCGGGCGAAAGTAAACCGGCCGCAGAATGGATGCCCGCGGCGCGCGTGTGTTATGTCGCCGGCCGAGCGTCGAACGGATGACCGCCGTAACGGGCGCGGCGGGGTGCAAATAAATGAAAAAGGTTGTCGTACGTCATGCGGCCGCAGCGGTGTGCCCTGCCCGGCTCTGTGTCTGGCTTTTGTGCTTCACGCAGGTTCTCTCGCCCAGCGATATATTTACATTGATTCTCGCTGTTAATGTTTTCAAATTCAGAACATTATGGAAACAACTGAAGTCGTATTTGGAAAAAATATCTACATTTTTACAAATACAGCATTTTGTAGTTGTCAATTATGCTCTAACGTTTTGGATGAAGCTAACGAAAAATCATAAATAACCTATTGTAAACGTACTGTGGAACTTTACGTTTTACTAAAATGAATGAGTTATAAAAGGAAAAAATTGAAAAATATTTAAGGGACTGTAGAAATATTTCAGCGAATTTATGATTTAGTATTTGTAATATAATTATTACAATATAAATGACATATCAAAATTATATTTGTGATATACATTTTTCATCTACTGTACTTATTTACATTTTATTGCTGCTAAAATACTCTCGAGAATATGCTCCAACAATATCATTTTGTAATATCGAGTTAAAAGTTGATAGCAAACTCCTTTCGATATATATGTTTTTACTCCCAATATTTCGTGACTAATTGTTAGAATAGTACCGTAGTCTTCCAACATTTTAAATTACGTTCGAGCTTAAAACGTCATACGTGTTTCCAGGATGACATGTGTTTTATTACGTTAAAATCTAATTGTGAAGCTAAGCATTTCATCAGATGAGTGGCCATTGTGGAGCTTTTTAGTAATGCGAGAAGTTTTGATGAAAAAAAGTAATTACTTCTAGAATGAAAACCCTCACATGTTCTCAATAATTCGAATATACAACCGGAGCTATCACCGGGCGCCCGTTGGTCTTAAGTGAACACATACTACTGGTCGCGCCTGTGTAGTTCGTAGTATGACAGGGTACTCAGGCTTGCTGTCGTTCGGTGCATCCAGCGGCCAGGCCACGCCCTCTCTCCACCCCTGCCTGAAGGGCTGATGACAGCTCATAAAAATTCCATTCCACATGCCGCGCACTGTATTGGTTTTTATTTATATATTATTAATCTCCCATACGAATTCTGGGTGATTCATTTATGTGCGGCGTGACTGCTGGCGGGTTCTCACGCTATTTCATTTGCCGCGGAGTCTAACGGAGTTGGCGCTTTCTGCCAGCTGTAAATCGGCGCGATTCTTTAGACATCCATCGTTGATTTTTCTCCCTTTTTATCACATTGGTTGATTTTTTCCCCTTTTATTCCTTTCCTTATTGTGATTTATTAGCTGTTCTGTAGAAATATGTTGTGCTAATTAAATATAAAAGTAAAATGGTATGCATATTTTTCTCAATGTTTACTTTAACTTTAAATTTATTTTACATCAAAAACTGGAGATAGTGTGCTTGTGAGTACTTGTGTGAATTATGTTTGAGTGAGTAAGAGGGCTTATCAATGGGTGTTGCAAACTTTTTGAATATATAAAACAAATTTATTAAGTTAATATTTCTAAACCATAACAGTGGTCTCATTGTTTTTTCTTGTTATCATCAGATCATCAAGTCAACATTTTCTCTCCACTGATTCTGTATTGAAATGCCTCCCCCTCTGGGAAGTTGAAGAAACGCATCCGTACGCTGTGTCGCTTTACCGAGAAACCGCAAGATGAAAATATGGCATACTGTGGACTACCTCGTTCCAGTGCCCTATTTTGTCGACATCATGCCGTTCGCAGCCCCTTTCGCTCCCACTCCCGCTCGCAGCGAACCGTCCCCGTCCCCACCCTGCCCTCGCCGCTGCCGCTGGAGGCTCACTGGCGACAAATTGAATCAAGCGCGTCCCGATATTGAGGCCGCAGCTGCGCGCGCCGCTTTACGGGCCGGGTGTCCTGCAGGCAGGGCCCGCACCCCTCTCCCCTCCCCTCCCCTCACCCTCCAACCTCTTGCGCCCAGGCCATCGCCCCGCCGCCCCCACACCTTCCCCCGGCCTGCGCCTTCAACCGCCTTGGGGCTTGGGCGAGCTTCCTGCCCAGGGCCCTACGTCTATATTCGAAGCTTATGTCACCCTGAATCTTAAATACACCCTGAACAAAAAATTATTTACGATAGATTCTGTCATAGTTTGTGGACCAAATGCGCAGCCTGAATACCTTCAAATAAATTATTTCTGATTTAATCAAAATATATTTCAAGTTTTAAGCTCCTTAATCTCTCACTGACTACAAATTAAATAATTAATATTGAATATGTGACTTTAATATTGAAAGTTACTTCTAAAATAAATCCAAGATTTTGCAATTTTTAGAATTTCATTGGTTTTAATGTCGATCTCCGGAATGGTACAACTAATTCTTACTCCTGACTTATTTACATATTGACGTAAGTTTCATCTCAAAAGCGTCTAATCGAACAGTATTAAGCGTGGCATGTACTACATGCCAGCGTACGCCCATCCATATATATAAATAGAATTTTCATATTGCAAAATTGGGTGGGTACAAAAATGGGTACAGAAATGCATCCTCTCCCCCTGCCAGTCTTAAGCATCTACGACATAGCTGTAATACACCGTAATTCTGACATGTGTGCGACGTAAGGGCCAAAGCCTTACAATCCCTCAACCTAGAACGTTTCAGTGCAACATTACAGGTAGGACCGTAAGCATGTGATTTGCGATAGAAAATGTGAAATCCTATTTTTGGGGTGATTTCAATACTTTTCCTCCCTATTCTACAATATAGGGACACACAAACTCTGTAATTTAAGAATTGATTTGCATTCCATGTAGAAGAAGTTGCGAAAGCGTAGTTATAAGTTTCGAAGCACAGTACACACCTCGACTTTTCTTAAAAGAATATGAATTTGAGAATCAGGTCAGTCGATTGTATATATTGTACTTCCAAGTTCACTAGTCTAGGGTTCTCAGTTTGTTTCTTTAAAAAAAATGTCTTCATAGTGACAGTTTCTACTGGAAGAATATTTCGATAAGCAAATGAAAACAAGTGCGCTTGAGCATTGCTCGTCCGAAAGTTTGCGTCGAGAGCTGCGAGTTCCTCCCTCTGCGCAGTTGCGCGAAGCGAAGAAGCGATTCGCCGCCTGGAGCCCACCCTTCCGGCGACGCCGCGGACGCCACCTGCAGTCGCCCACCAGTTCTTCCCCGGCCTTCGCCTTTTTCGTCTCGCCGACCCTCCGGCCCCCCGCGGCAGTAACGCCGTGAACTTTTCACCTTAATGTCCCGCCGGTATTCCCGTGCAAGTCGAGGGATCGTAACCATAAATCGATCCTCTCTCAGAGGTTTCGAGGGCAGGTTTTCTGACTAACTTTACAAGTCAGGCGGGGCGTCTCCCCCCCCCAGGGATCGTTTCACCTTCCTCGGGAACTTCAAATTACAGTTATCGTTACTCGGAATTAACTGTGGAAGTAAGACGTAATTCTTCCCGAGGCGGCGCTGCTTAAATCGCGCGCGCTCGTCCGCCCCCGCGCCCGTGGGGGCGGGGCGACGCCGCAGGTGTTTCGAAGACGAGGTCGCCGCCGCTGCTGAAGCCCTGTGCGAGAGAGCGGTCCTGCAGAATTGAAGGGCTTCAGCGCCGCGACTTTCGACTCGCTCGAGATGGAACTCCGCGCTTTCAAAGAGGCAGACACCGAGCGGAGCGGTGGAAACACCTGTCCGAAATTACCTTAAGCTAAGTCTCCGCGACACGCTGCAAGTTGTGTTTCTTTTATGGTTTACGGACGCTCCGCGGTTGGTGTCGTTATTTGCGACGCAGTCCTGATGACGCCACGTCTTGAAAAGTTTGCCGATATTTTGACTGTTTCAGAGTGGAATTTTGGGAATTTTTCACAGGAGAGTTACGCCTCAATTTATCTCGGAAGACTACAAAAATAGCAGAACGTTGTCCCGCCAATAAAGCAATTTCTGTATGTATTGAAAGGTATTTATTCATGTTTTATTAGCTTGCTTTTAGTTTGAAGAATGCTCCTTTTAATAATGAAGTATTAATAGAAGAGGTATGATGCGTCATCAGGGTTTTAGTGCTCACTTATTATTCATAATGAAGGCGAAAAAGGGTTTATTATTGGATTTTAAGAGAGCAATATTTTCCACGTCCACTTTCTGAGATTCTCGATACGACTTCATACGACTTTTTGACCATCGTTTTTTATAACTCTCCTCCATTCATCTCTGTGAATCCTCTCGCTTCTTATTTTGTAGGTCCTTTCTTTCTCCGTGCCCATTTCTGCCTTTCAGTGTGTTAATCATTGCCTCATTACCATTCCACTTGAAATCACTAGTCGTTGCCTCACTTGTGCCTTGCCGTCCTTCTCTCCCACGTGCATGCCACAGTACCATCGTCCGCCCCCTCTGCCCTGGGGCGCCAGCTCCCCGCGCCGGGTCCCCTCGAGAGCCCCTTCCCCCGGGCGTAACCACACGAGCGCAATTACCTAGGGGCCTCCACTCCTCCCCGCCCCCCCACGCCCCCTGGGTCCGCCTCCGCGGGCGGACCGCGCCGCTTGTCATCTGCTGGCGTCGGCGCTCGGCAGCTGCGTGAACGCACCTCGCCGCGCCGACCGCCTCGCGGCCCCACCACACCCTTTCCACCCTCAGAGCCACACCCAAACGCCTGTCGCGCGGATTAGGCGCTCATTCCACCGAAGACAAACTTGGCGCTTTAAAACAAAACATAAACATTTGAGGAGTCCGGAGCACAAAACGTGCGAGTACATTTTTGGCAAACTTTGAGTTAAGAGTACGAGTGTGAAGTTAAAACTCTCTTTTATTTCGTGTACCCTTGGAATTCTTATTGCTCAAACTGTTACTGATTTCTAGAAGTGGAAAGAAAATGCCTTCCGTAGCATTTTCTGTAGTCATTCAACTTTGAACTCAATTTTCTCAATACCACAAATTTCTGCACTTATATCCTTTGTGCTCCAAGTACTTCATTTCATCTTAGAAGGAAAATTCAGAACATGGCCTTAATTTTAGTTGTTGTGGATTATTGATAAATACCGATTGTTCGCTTTTAATATGATTCAGTCTTAAGGAAATAAAAATAAATGCTAATTTGTTTTTATTTTCATTTCATTTTTTAATAGCTGCGAATAAAAACCTGATGTTCGGGATATATAAAAAATATCATTGAATTTCTTTGAAAAATGTTTAGTTAATTAAATTTCATTTACCATGTGATCACATATAATCATATCAAAAGGTATAATTCGTCATATAAGAGTAGAGCAGCAACTTCATTTTGCTTTTAAAATTAATTCAAGTGTATTGTTTCTATTTGTTAATAAAACGTCAGTACCCAATGGTATATTTCATCATATCACAATAATCATTACTGTGTTGTGTAGGTATTCTGCGTTGGAAAATTGATACACATGTCATGTTGTTGATGTTATTTGTCACTATAACTCATAAAGAATCTTGTAATATTTAAAAGGTCAAAACTGAACATCTGTTTATTAGTATATCTAAAAATATAACGAAAGTTGTATTTGCAGCAAGCAATTAAATACCAGCATCAATGAAATACGTGTTGAAATTACGACTGGGCAACGCTTTTGACTGAACTACAAAAGTCTGTGATAATGAACTCTTAGTTTTTACTATGGTGGCTCATTGAGCGACCTTCAGCGCCGTAATCCGGCCCTTTCCCTTCTCTACTCCACCTCAAATTTCTGGCATTTCAGTATTTGAAGAGTCGTCACGAAAGCGACTGCTGTTCTCCGCTTCACTTTTCCTCCTCCTTCCCTTCCCGGCACGTTCCTTCCTTCCCTCCGCCAGCACTGCCAACTGCACGGACCGCGTCCCTTTCATCTGCCGCCGCCGAATGCAAAATTGCGTCGCTCGGCATTAGCAAACTAATATCGGAATGATGCTCCCCAACAGTTGTCCTGCCGTCTGGCTCAATAAGTCATAACGCAGCGAAGTTTTTGCTCGGGGTGCCTTAATGTTCGCGATAAAATTTTACGAGATGTTTCGTGTAGATGTCTCTTTGTCCCTCTCCAAGTCCCCATTCTACCTTGTTTCTGAACAAACATTTGCATTCCATTTTATTAATTCCTTTGTTTCGCCTTCAAAGCTCGCGATTGCAAGGGAGGTCCTTCCGCGCTCCGTTTGTGCTGAAGGAGTGGGTGGGTGGGCGAGGAAGGGGGCCTGAAAGTGTCTCCGTCTGTCGGAGAGCGCGCGCGGAGAGGCCGACCGCGAGCTGCGAGCTCCTGGGTTCGCGTTAGAAAGTTGAGGAAGCGAGGTGATTTGTGATTGGCATGCAGATCGCAGGCGATCAATAGCTCTTAGCGTGTTTGCTCCGGTGATGCAGTGCGAGCTCGCTGAAAGCTTTACCGCCAGTGTTTGTCTTCTCTCCTTCGCACCGCAGCCCCCACCCCTCGCCCAAGCTGAGCCGCAGCTTCCTTCGCCCACGCCACCCTTGTTAGTTCCCTGGGCTCCCAGAAGCTTTCCCCCGTTCTTCGTGCACGGCCGCCCTCGTGCAACTTCATCTCCCCGACAATCCTTCTCTTGTTTTTACCTTCAAATTCTCGGTCGTGTTTCTGTATTTTTAGTTTCGTGTTTCTGTATTTCTAGTTTCGTGTATTTTTAGTCTCGGTCGTGTTTTATGTTTCTGCTATCTACGTGAATTTTTGTCACTATGCACTTGTAGGTTCCCCAATTTTCTGGCATACTGTGTTCTCTTGTTTTTGCGCATTTATTGGTTACCGTTTTATTTTCCCTCAATCAGTTGGATGTTCATTGTACTCAAATTATTTTTCCTTTCTTTATTTTTCCCGTAGTCCCATTTTTAAACCAACACTTTTCCCATCTTGTCTCATTCATTTCCTTTTTCTCTCATCTCTTCTTATATTAACTCCTCACATAGTATTTGAAATGTATCTCCTTTCTTTCTTTCTTTCTTTCTTTTTCAAAAATCGGAAAACTAATTATAAAATTTATTTTAAAGAACATTTTGTTTTTAATTCTTTAAATGAAGAAGCTGTTAGCGTCTTCTTTTGATGTATATTTGCGTCAATCGCCCCTGCACTCTGCGTCACGAATCATTCGGCCCATCTGGAGAAGGCCGTTTCCAATCGCCCTCCCCATCACCGCTACCTCAGCATCTTAACAGACCTCACCGGCCACGTGACCCGTCCCGTGCCCATCTCCACTCGGTCGGCCCTCGTCAGCTGCAGTCCCAGGGACCCAGCCGCCAACTTCGCGCAGAGGGGAGCGAGATCCGTCCCACCTCTTTCCCTCTCTCTCGTGCTCGCACACACACAAATTTACTCACATTCTTACTGTCCGTTTCTAGCATTCTCACACCCCTTTAGTCTAACTTTCTCTCTCTCTCTCTCTCTCTCTCTCTCTCTCTCTCTCTCTCACACACACACACACACTGTAATTCCTCCCTTTCTTTCTTTCATTATTTCTCTCTCTCCTCTCTCTCTTATCTCTCTCCTATCTCTCTCTTCTCTCCTGTCTCTTTCCTCTATCTCTCTCCTCTCTCTCTCCTTTCTCTCTCTCCCCTTTCTCTCTCTCCCCCCTCTCTCTCCTGTCTCTGCTCTCTCTTGCTCTTTCATCTCCTCTTTGTTTTGCTGCAGAGCCACTGCCAACCCTTTCATTTCGAGCGCGCTGGAACTGTCTAGGGCCCAGCAAGTAGCGTCCGCCGCACAGCGCCGAGCCGGTCGGCCAATATCGCGGGAATTACGCAGGGTCATTCCGCGCATGTTTTTCGTTAATTAACGATCTGGAGCGCGGCGCCTGAAGAACGCTACGGAATATTACTCGTCGTTGTTAGACGGCCGGAGAGCTCTCTCCAATGACTCCGTAGGTCAACTGAATGTCGAATGGCTGTTTAATGATTGTTCGAGTTACACAAGGATCAAGGTTGAAGGAGAAGGCCAGCTGCTACGACAACTGAGAACGTGTATTTTCAAGCTTCGTCTTTTGATTTTAGTTCATTTTAGGAAATAAGTCTTCATTAATTTACTGAGTGATATCGTAATTTGAGCATGTATCGAATAATATATTTCCAATCAACTTGGGTTTCTATGAAGTAAGAAATAATAATATTATACCCGAATTTTCTTGTATAGACAATTTTCTTATAGTATATTATACATAGTGAACAAAATATAGACGTAGTATTTATACATATGCTGTTTGTCTGAAATACCAAAGATACAGAGTTATTCTAAAAATGTGCTTAGTATGATAAATTACATTCATTTACAGCGAATGATGTACAAAGAAAACATTTTTAGTAAATACACCACTCACTGTTTTGCGTATATATGCTAATGTAAATTTTTGGAATTGTGTAAAATGAAGTATTCCCGTGGAAATACAAAAGACTTAATAAACGCGACTAAATTGTGGCGACTCCCCGTGACCTTTATGTAACAGTAGGGACTGAGAGCAAAATAAAGAAAGATTATCGTTTTGGAGTTGCCTGGAGCAGTGCTGGCGGAGGTAGGATTCTGTAGTTGATGGTGCACAAAATGAGTAATGAATGCCGAGCATACGTATACGGTCTCCTAATTAGATTCCTCGACATTTTTCTGTAATCTTGTAAATGGAGGGCTTGATAAAATTGCGGAAGACTCTCTCGGCGTTTGCATGCCAGGTCACGTGGTGGCTTTCGGGGCAGAAAAATACGACGCAGTGAGCGTTGGTATGTAAAGAGAGCAGTGGGGTAGGCAGTGGTAGAATTGTTCACTTGTGCACACACGCTGGATGCACTGCTTATTCATTCTTCTCGCGAAAGCTAGGGGAAATTTTTCTTCCTCTCTTGTGAGAGGTTCAGTAGATCACTGAAAGCGTTGAGTTAACGTTTAGTTCATTTTCTAGCGATAAATGATATTACTCAAGGGGATGAAGAATTGACAAATGTGAATGGCATACAATATTTTCGATTGTCGAATTGCAAAGCCACAATTAACAGTCCACAAGCGAAATATAAAATATGACGTATGTGTATATGAATGTTATTCAAGTCAAATTTGTATGGGAAATGGAATACATACAGGTAAAATCGGGAAGATTTTTTAAACGTTTTATAAAATTTGTGGTAGAATGCATGATAACCACATAATCAGATGTGTTATTCTCAATCATTGCTGTTAATGTTATTAAATTTCTACATTTTCAAATTATTGCACTGTCATCAAAGTAATATCAATAAGAAATATATTACCAACTTCGTGTTTTTACAAATAAATAAATCAATGAATAATATTGACGCTTTTATAAAATAATGCATAATGTAAATGATTCGATCGTTTTGATGGGCTTTCCTTTACATAAGAGATGTTAAATAAAGTCAAGTAAGTAGCAAAACAGCTAGTCTCAGCTCTTAAGAAAGTCACTATTTTATTTTTTCTATTTATTGTATGATACGATGATTCTGTATGCTTCTTTGGGTTTTTCTGTAGAGACTCTTTCTCTTTCTACAACCATGGCACTCAGATATTGACCTTCGCCTTTCTTCAGTTGTCAACTCCTCTTCGCAACACCCTATTGTTTCGTGTTCACCGCCTCCGTCACGCTTCGCTTCTTCACACACTCCTCTTTACCGCCCGCTTTCCAGTCTCCTTTTCTCCCTCGCCGTCGCAATTTTGTTTTCTCTTATTTCCTCGCCTCCGACGTAACCTGTTTATCCGTCCAATCCTTCTAGAGATATCTTCCTCCTTGCCGCTTTCTCTCTCGGCTGCGGGGATCTCCCAACGTTTTCCTCATTGCCGTCGCCCGCCCCCGTTCCAGGACGTTCTTACCGCTCTCACCACCCCCGGCGCTCTCCTCCGCAAACCCCTGCCATTTCCCCCGCCCTCCTTACGTCAATGCACTCGCCTGCCCCGACGCCTCTGCCACCTTCGACTTCCCGCCTCTCCAACGCGCGCCATCCTAACGCTCTCATCATCCCCGACGCCCCCGGCATCATCATTGCCCGACGCGCCTACACACCATGCCGCCTCACTATTCCGACGTCCTACCTCCTTGTCTCCCGCCACTCAGGACAGCTCCGCATTCCAGCTACTCGCAACGTCTCTGCCATCCCCGACCCACCGGACGCTCTCGCGCATCTCCCAACTCTCGCCACCCGCTTCCGCGCCATCCTCTCATCACGCGCCCCCTTCCAATCACGCCACCTCGTCTCCTCCGCAACCCACGACGTCTCCAGGGCCACCACAACGCCCCGTCTCAGTGCCACCCCAAAACTCCCCGGATCTCCGTCACCCGCGACCATGGATCCAGTGATGCCCCCACTACCCTCGATGTTCCCCCCACCCCTGACTTTCCCGCTCTCCTCAATACCCTCGCCTCCCACGATGCCTCCGTCCCCCCCGGCGCCCCCGCCGGCCTCTCCTCCGCAGGGTGGCTGTGCTCGGCCCCGCGCGCCTCTGCGCGGGCGGCGGTAATCTGTCTGCGGCGCCGCGCTGTAAACAAGAGGCGGCGCCGGCGTCGCTGCGCTGTTTGCGGGCGGCGCGGCGCTGCAGCGGGCCCGCTCGGAAAAGGGCGGCGCGCAGGGCTGAGGCGAACGCCACTTGTTAGAGCGACTGCCGCCGCTTTGTCTATTCCGCGAAGGCGCCGGGAGGAAAAATAGCGAGTGTTGGCGGGATTTCTGAAATCCGCCGGAATGAAAGTGAGGGAGCGGTCATTTATAATGTTAATACAACAATGTAGAAGGAAATTCTTGGAAAATGTTATTAAGATTTGGTTTGTTTTTAATTTGAAATTACATCACGATTATGCGAAGTTAAAAGTTGAAATGCAAAACATCGGCTCTCGCTTCTCCTTGTGGAGCGCGAAGAATGTTTTTGCGGTATCAGAAAGCGTCTCGTTCACCAGATAATACTTTTAATATGCAAGTGCATTTTAATCGAATATTGATATTTTATTGAAAATAACTGTTTTTCATCCTTGTATCATATCAGTGAATCGATAGGAGAAACGGCAATCATGTCAGAGAAGTCTGTTTGATTCGCCCATGTTTTGTTGGCTATTATTATATTCGATGAAAGCGCTCATGGTTCAACCACGCGCTATTTCACAAGGCCATCAAGCGTCAGAACTTGTGTGCCTGCGCCTGCGAAAATTCGAACGGCACGATTGAGTTATATCAAAAAACGATAGTCCACCAACATTATCATGTGTAATAACGTGTTTCATATTGTGAAGAAGTCAGAGTTAAGTGGTCGCGATAAATGAAATTTGTTCCCAACTGTAGTGGCAGCGTCTGCTGTTACATCTGTTTTCCCAAGTTAAAACAGTATGTTGGTGAGAAACTCACTTTGAAAAATTGCAAATCAAAAGAGGTGTTATGGAAATGAACGTCACTACCCACTGCCGTCACAACGAAACATTATGCAAAAAGCCTCTTCACCCCTCAAACGAAACAGGTCGCGTGGTTGCATCTAATATTCATCAGATTGTTTAATGATGCGCTGTGCAAACTACGTTTTATTGTCTACCTACACGATTCGAACGAACTTCTCATGAGAGTGTGAATCACTTTTCTCTTTCGCTATCTGCAATTTCCATCTCCGACAAACAAAAAAAGCTTTTTTCCCTCGTGGTGCTGGAAGCCCCAACAATTACTGTCTTATTCATTATACTTTCTGTGGCTTTAATGTCCTGTTAGAACATTCTGTACTTGTTTTCTCGCCCAATCCCGATACTGTTGCAGTTCATCTGTTCATCTGACCCGTACCGCGCATTATCCTCCTGTCGTGACGACCTCGGCCCTTCTTCACGACAACCTGTACTACGGGCCAACCTGTCATCCCGATTCTTTCAGCACTGCTCTGATCTCTTCCATGCAGGCAGTTTATCTGACTTTAAAGCACCTCGGCTCGTTCATCAAGTCGTCCATCGTAAATCATAACATGATTATGCTTTCTGTCCTACCTCGAAAAAAATATTTAATCGAAAACTCTCTTTTCCTGTCCCTCTAAATATCAACCAATACCTGTTTGCTTATAGATTTCCCCGCTCTTCTCTTCTTGCAACACTACTCTCTCATCCCCTCAATACTGCTATCCGCATGCTGTGTCGTTCCCCTTTGGTACCCTTTCCCCGCGGGGCCCCTCTCCTCTCCTAAGCTGCCACGGCGCCGCGCTGGGAGTTTCAATCAGACGGCTCTACGGGAGCCTGACTAAGAAATGTAGCAGTCGTTTGCCGGCAATGAGAGGCTGTGGCATTGTATCCGAAGTAATCTCACCGCCGGCCGTATATCTCCGGTGTGCGCTCAGCCGTCGCCGGCCCCGACGCCGACGCCCTCCGCGGGGCCGATCGCCTAGGCGTCGCGACGGGCGGCCGCACCCCGCGCTCCGCCCCCGCTCCGCAGCGTCCGTTCCAATCGTCTCCCGCTCCTGCGCCACCGCCTGCCAGCTCGCTCCCCCCCCCTCCTCCACCTTCCCCGCATCTCTTCTTCCCGCTCCGCTCCGCAACGCTCCAGTCGTCTCCCGCCTCAGCGTCATCTACGGCCGGCTCACCCCGCCCCCGCCTCCACATTCCCCACATCCCTTCGCCCCGCTCCGCTCCAGTCGTCTCCCACCTCCGCGTCATCTCCTGTCGGCTCGCCCAACCTCCGCCTTCATCTTCCCTGCATCTCCTCTTCCCGCTTCCGTCCGTTCTACGTTTTTCGAACTGTTTACTTGAGTGCCCCCCGCCCCGCTGCGTTCAGCCACGTTCCTCCTTGCCCCGATGTTCCCGCCGCTCTCCGTTCTTCCATGTCACACTCCATTCTGTTCCACCTTGCTCCGATCAACGCCTTCTCACTCCGTTCTGCCCCGCCTCTCTCCACTCTTCCCCGGCCTTCTCCGTTGTGTTTCTCCCCGCTTACTGGCCCTCGCCAATCCGTTAGGCCCCATTCCGCTCCGTTCTACCTCGCTCGGCCCCCCTTTGGCCTGCCCGGCCCCGCCCCCCTGCGTTGTGAAGCGCCATACGTCACGCGTCGCGCCACGTCACCGGCGCCGACGCCTCATCTCGGCGCCCCGCGGATGGATGCGTCGCGGCGCCGCCGGCGTCGGCACCGGCGTCGACCCGGGCGGCTCCGGCCCCGGCCCCAGCCCCGGCCCCGAGGCGCGTTATCCGCGTCCAATCTCCAGCGCATGCGGCCGCCCTGCGAAGACGCCCCCCGCCGCGCGCGGCTCTCGTGATTCATTCGCCACCTCGAGCACGCGGGTGGCCGGGAACGGTCCGCGTGGAAATGGACTGCGTTGGACGGCCATTCACTGGGATGCGGTTGAAATATGTTTGTTTACCAGCTTACACATTGGATTGTTTCTCTTCATAGAAAGACACTCTTAACACTCTCTTTGGGAAAACAAATGTTAGTTTTCGGAATAAAATTGCCGACACGGTTTTTCACTCGTTCAATTCCTTATTTCAGGTTTAATTCTTAATCGAGTAACCTGCGTCTGTCCGTCCGTTACCCATGTGTAGACCACTTTCGGTGTATCAACCGAGACAAATGAGAGGCCTCCTGGTCTTGGTCTCCTGTTGAGGAACTGATCATTTTTTCTGTCCCAACCAGAAGATTCTAAGCAATACATCCAAAACATTAGTCATTGGCTTCTTTTAACTTACTAAAACGCGTTTCGGATGACTTACAAACTTACAAGTGTTATCGATAGGTTATTTGTTTCCTCTCTACGTGACAAATCGATTGGCACATTTCGTATCCTGTTTCCCCTGGGATAATCTGAAATTATTTTAGAAAACAAGTATTTTTATGTTATTGTAGTATGAATTATTTATTGTGTGAGTGGCTTTTTTTCATCGAATCGTATAAAATGTTGTCTGGGGAGACCAATAAGTAAAAGGAAGTTTTTTGATACATAAAGGAAATAATTTTTAATGACAGTATATAATGTATTATTTCAGTAATTACAATAAATAATATGTTTTAATATACTGATAGTAATAAAATATTATTCATCGATACCAAAGGGAAATTGAAGCAGCATTGTCTGCGAGATAAATATAATAGATATTTATGATATAAGGTTTCAATACAACTTTGAACACATCGGTGAAACGCTGCGAATTACTATTCCCTCCACTTCCGATATTTTTCGAAAATTATTACTTAATGAATCTGATTGAAATTATGTAACCTAATTTTGTAATGAAATTAAAAATTTAAACATGTATTGTAATCTACTTTTCATGTAACTTTCTATGCCGGAAAATGGATGCCATTCTAAATTTAAAATTTATTTTTATTCTAAACTTGTATTCACAAAAAACGAATGTATTCACCGGAGGCCACATGCTAGGGTAGTTTTAATATATTCCAATGTTTTTTGAAAATTTAGAATCTTGTTCCATAGACACGACCTGATGCATATTTGGAAAAGTAATGTCCATGACATTTTTTTTTGTTATTTAAGGTCGCATCAACGTCTAGGTCATTAGCGACCACTATTACATGTAACGGTATGGTAATTGTGAGGATGTTGCGATATGATGATAGGCGGTGAAAGGCTGAACACAATACAACCATGCCCGAGACGGAACTCGAACCCGCGATCCTTCGGTCCGTGATCGCTACGACACTACTGCCATAGCGGATCCGCTCCATGTTATATAATGAAATTACATTTGAAATGTACAGGTTTTATATAATTGTTGTAGAGATCAGTCCTCTTTTCCTGTTTCGAAATGACATTATTTCGGATTACGTTTGACAGAAGGAAAACTCCGTCAAAGCATCTCACCAGCCCTCCTGTTTAGGCCTAATGATCGCATTACACAATCCGCCTTCCCCGTCCTCCTTCATCCACACCCTTGTTCATTCGCTCTCGGGCCCGTCTGACCCGCGATGCGCCCTCCCCCTTCAACTCCCCCCGCACTTTTCCTCGCACGGACGTTATTGCGCTTTCAGCCCAAAACAATCTGTGCGCCTAAAAATCTCATCTCCCTTTTTTATTACCTGCCATAAATTCGCGAGAACAAGCGCTGTAAATCTTTATTATGACTTTGGGCAGTCATTGGGCTCCCCTCCCGATCCGAAGACCCGCCGCGCCGCTCGTGAGCTTTTATGAGGCGCGTTTGCGCAAGCTCCCGAGAGGCCGGCGCTTACGCCGCCGAGGAGGTGTTCAGAGGCTGGGTGCCGCTTGTCTGGGGCCACTCCACCGCAGATCGGTTGGCCGTGTGGAAGGGGAGGCAGACTGAAATGGGGCGACGAACGTGTGTGGGGCAAGTGTTTTGCTGGTGAGTTGGGTTTCTGAATGTGTTTCGGTCTCAGTTTCCAGTTTTTTAACCTGACAGAATACCTAATTTGGTGGGGTGAATTGATTGGAAGATAATTATAATGGTGCTGTTAATAATGAAACCAATGATGGAGGGAGGGACGGGGGAATGTGAAGAACGCATGAAAAGCTGCCGCGAACATTTGTCTGTCTACATGGGTATTATCACCGCTACCCAAAGATTGAAATGTAGTGCTCCGCTACTCAAGTCCCACTTGATTGGACATGCGAAGAGTAGACATGAGGCAGGGCATCGCTCTGGGTAACAAAATACTGAACGAAACGATATTGACCGAAAAGTTGAAAATATACAGGATAAAACTAAATTAATTTAAATCTTTGCACATTTTAACGACAAAAATACATTATAGGATGTTATCGAAAATCGCCAATAGGAAGAATAATAAGGAAGGCTTGGGGAGATTCGTAGTACAAATCAGCAATTTTATTTCCACGTCGTGGTTCCAGGGTTCCAGTTAAACTATATTAAGATATTCTCTCGGATAACGCAGATTTGTGTCAGATTATCAATGATTCGAAATGGAGTGATATTAATGCTTATTTACTCGTCTGTATGTCCAATAATGGAAAAGCCTAATTTATATGCCCGGAGTGAATTTTCGTCTTATTTTATGTATTGCTTACTTTATTTCATTTTATGAATATTTTTTATTTGTGTCGTTAGGTTCTGCGGGCGAAACTATCCATTTCACAAACTATACTGTTCAAACTTCCATAAATACCATTTAATAAATTCCTCCTGACCTTATCTGTTTGCAAATACTTCCAAAAAAAGCTTTTTTAAAATAATTTGTGCATGGCCAAATAAAAGCTTTTGGTGAGTTTTCCACTGAATTGTCCAGGGTTTAAAAATTCATATCGCTCTTTAAATGAATTAAACTCAACTATTCTCTATAAAAGTTTTATACGTGAATTTTGGAATGTACGAATAATCAGAAAATATTTCATTGTCCGTAAATACTATTTACTTTAGGCAGAATAAACTACTGTTTTCCCACAAAATATTAGTGTGCTTATTTGTGTGTTAATAATATAACAGAACCGTTGGAGTATACCAGATTCATGATACTGTAACAAGTTTCCTTGTTACAGTATCATGGATCTGGTATACTTCAACAGTTCCTTTGTTTCCGGTGTAGTGAGAGTTGGATCATGAAAATTGTTTTTTATGATTTACTCCCCATGTATGCCACTTATTGCCCCCGACAAGAAGCGTTCGTACTGTGTAAAACAAGATCCTTAAATTCCCTGAAGAAGAAAAAAATAATAAAGACCTAGCACGCTAATGACTTATATAACAGTGCCTTGCCCTCGTCGCACTCTTTGTTTTCCTGTTCGATTACAGACCTCGCGGCGGGGGATTGTTCGCCTAGGCAGAGGCGGGACCGCCCCGCCACCGCGCTCTACAATACGTTCCCTTAATGATATTAATGTCACGGTTGACAATAAGCGGTTTACCGCGGCGGAATCGTCATTTCACAGCAATTTGCTAGGCACTCGCCCGGCGCTCCGCCGCCGTAATGAACACTCCCCCCTCTCGCGACTGGCATTATCTCTTCTTCGGTGGTCGCGCCTACCACCCCCTCTCGCGCCATTACTACTACTACTAGTCCTACACGGAATTGGTTTTAATAAAACCTGTCGTATCCGAACGTTATCGCTGGCGGTGAGGCCTGTAATCTCGGGCCTTCCCGGAGGACGCGCTCCTTCGCGCCGATGATAATGGATTCGGCAGAGGTGCGGATTAATTCGGAATAACCGCGGAC
>BOPP01000012.1:12602395-12683214 GCA_017312745.1 Gryllus bimaculatus
TCTCCTCCCCTCGGCCCGCGCCCCGCTCCTCGGTAATCGTGAGGCCCTCGCCGTCGTCACGCCCTTAGCCCCGCCCCACCCCCGCTGCGGCTCGCCATGCCTTGCCCTCGAAGCCCTTTCTTTGGACTTGACCTCGCCGCCGCTTATGCGCGCCCCGCTTCACCGCGCCGCTTGGGAGGACGTGCATTATCCTTTCCTTCGTTTCTCTTGTCTTGGCCGGTGCCTACGCGCTGCTCTTTAAGGCCCGCTCTTTTCGTGTTTTTCTTTCTTCCCTCCTGGTCAGCAATCCTCTAGCTTTTATGTTCTTCTAGCACTTCAATATTTTAAAGCATAGAGAAATATCGTTATTAGTATTGTTAACAATTAGTAGCTCTTTGCTTAATACTCTATTGTTACGGCCAGTACATTAACTCAGTTTGTGGTATTCTTTTTCATATATTAAAATAATGTCTTTATCTGATTACATTGTCGTTTCCTTGTGTACATATTAGTTTTCTTCCATCTGTCATTTATTCTCTCCCATTTAATGGTATTCATTTCGAGTATACACATCTCTTTTCCATTATCCTTCCTGTGTTGCGTCTTGCCTTTGTTATATTCACGTCAGCTACCTTCACCACATAACCCGTCGCTGGTACACCCTCGTCCTTTTGACCTCGGCCGACCCTGCTGACCCCGTAGCGGCCTTCCACGCTCGAGCGCCTGCCTCGAACCTCATTCCGGCCGGCCATCGCTCCCCTCATGACGCCGCCGTCCACCCCACGCACCGCCCCTCCTTCCACCGGCGTCCCCGCCCACGTTTTATCGCGTTACTGCCGTCCCACCGAGCGGGTCCCCTCCCCTCGACCCCCATCCGTCCGATTCGCCGCCTTGACCGCTGCAATATGGCGCCGACACCGACCCCGGCGACCCGGCCCCTTCCTGACTCCGTAGGTTCGGCAATAGGAGCCCCGCGCGCGGCGATATTGACTTTGTGATTTCGATAAGGGCACGCGGCCCGCTGGCGTCTCTTCGGACCGACGTGTTGTGCCGTCGCTGACGCGGTTTCTTCGCGACAGACCTCGGGTCCCCGTCGGCGGTGAGCATCTGATAGGCTTATTTGTGAGCGGCGTCGCGACGCCCGGGTCAACAACGTGGCGGCGCCAGCGCGGCGCGCGCGATATCGAGCACCGCCGGACACGTCGCCGTCAAACGTCGCCCTCCAAGAAACGCAATTTCTGAAGCGGCGACGCTTAGAGCAAACCACCTCGGAGTGGTCGCGTGGGACGCCACATCCAGCGGCGCCGACGCTCGTTTCCGAAACGCGACGGACTGCGGGGTGAAACGGGGCCTGATTTGACGCCGCGCGCGCCGACGCCTGTGATTTTACGGGCGGCTCGTTGGCGCTTTGAGGCTCCGCCAGAAGACGCGCCTGGCGCCACTGACGACACGCGGCGGCCGGGGCTGGGAAAGCTGACAGAGCTACATCCGTCGAAGGAATCGTCTGCTTGGCGTAGCAATCGCCCTTTACAGACAGACTGCAAAAACATTTTGAAATGGACGTGCGACTTTCCACCTAGCCGTTTAAAGTATCACACTTGCGAACGACTTTGAAACCGATATTTTTTTCTTCCTCGCACATGTCGTTCTCCTATCTTTCGATGCTTCTGTGATGTCATTATTTTATGAGGGACTAAATGTATGTTTTCTAAACTCAAAAATAGTTCTGACTTGGAAGTGAGTGCTCTAGTTTTGTTTTTGTTTTTTTCAAGGAAATTGTTTGAGTGTTCTTGATTTTCCACATTCATAAACCATATACAAGTCAGATGACATTGTTTTTGCACCAGTAGCAGTGAAATATTTTAGAATACAATACGTTTCAAATACCTTCATTTCTCTTTCAAGCCGTTTCATATACAGTATAAAACATTCCTTTAATTTTGTATTTTCGTCTTTGGGATGATGTGAACGCTAATGAAAATAACATCAAGTACACGCCTACAGTACACTCGCAGTCAATTTGCAGACCATTCGCTCAACTGTTTTGCTTCTACTTCATAGATACTTTTATTTCTTTAACTAGGTTTTATAAAATACATTCAATGGAATTTTAAAAAATTATATTAGATATTTATTGACATTATGTTAGTCATTTTCTGGGTGAGCCCCTGAACATTTTGATGCGGCGAACCGCTCCACGCTGATGTACTTCAAATTGCCTAACCGGTCCCCTGCAGACTTCCTTGTTCCCTGTCTGCCTTGAGGTTGCTTTGTTTATGTTTGAGCTGTTCTTCCTCGGTTAAGATTTACTGCAGTTCGATCTTGTATGTAAATACATTTTGTACGCCTATGCAGTTTGTTTTGATCTCAGCAGATCCTCTTAAGTAATCCTCAAGTACTTGACAAGAAAATGGATTTTTCTTGACATTCGAGACAGGGCTGGTCTCTTGCTAATGTTTGACTAGGCTTGTATGAATTTTTACAAGATATCCGTGTTGATGGGCTCTTCCATAATGTTTCATGCTATTTCATATCTGAAACAATTTACATTTCATGATATCTGCTATTTTCTATAATTTTTAAAATATTCTCTCATGGATGCAATTGACTTGGATTCTTTTTTAATTTTTGCAGGATCTATTAGACAGTTTTACCTGAAATAAATAACAATTAATCTAATATTTATTTATTTTTCTAAATAATAGCAATTAAAACATAAACATTGATAAAACAGTTTGTAATAATAAGGACCAAGGAAAATGATAATAAAGGAATTGAAGTCCACACTTTTAAAATGCGAGGGACATAATTCAATTAGCAGAAATTAACACTATCGTCAGACGAATGTACAACGGGTGAATAATTGACGTGAAATGTCAACATGAAATGTGTTTGGGCAACTAAGGAAATATCGGCAATGTCTCGTCTTCCTCTGGCAATTTTTCTGATAGTTGATCAGTAATTAAAAATTCTTCAAAATTATATTAATCGTTCATTTTTGTAATTATTTCTCGTTTCTAAATAGAACACTGAACAAAGTTTGAGCTATTGACCGTTCGTCACAGCGGATAATAGCTGTGCTAATAAACCTTTACTATTTTGGATCTATGCCCCTCGCGTGGCTCACAGACAGTGAGCTAGCTTTCCGTGGTGAGATCCCGTATTTCATTCCCGGTGGGAGCAAACATAAAGCTCATGTTTTTAACATGTATTGACTCGATTTCTACTGCTGAGTGACGAAATAAAAGCTTAGTTACACCAAGTATGCTAGATGCGGGGAAGGGAATACGTCATGCTTGCCACGTTACTTCCATACCCCCTCGTGTGGATAGTACATAGAACAGGGCCAGATCTGGGAACACACCTAGTGGGAAAAATTTGATTAATCTGGCCCATAAATGCAGAACACACACATTCGACTTACGATTTAATTAGGTTTTCTATTTCAATCTCCAAGTTGTGTAAAAAAACGTATCACATCCCATCACATCTCCGATATTACGTTCTCCCAAGTGTCCAATAAATCAGGCTAAGATATACATATTATTTCCTCATTAAAAAGTAAGGCAACGTTGAATGGTAGCATTTCAACTAGAAGTACTTTTAACGCTGGGTCCATCACTCGAACCTCCGCGTAGAATCGCGTGCCGTAAAATGCATGCCCTCGCGCCTCGACAAGCGCTTGCCTTCTCTCGCGGAGCGCGCGTTTTTACGTTCGTAATCTCGTGAGAGCGGCGCTTTGCGGGCGGCGCCTGGGCTGACCTAGCGGGGCGGGCCGCGCAGGCGACGGTGCCTTTTGTGGCGTCGGCGGCGGGCGGTATCTGAGGCCCGGACCCGGCGCGGTTAATCTGACGCGGCTATCTACGGCGGCGGCGGCGAAGCTCCCATCCGTCATTGCACGAGCCGGCCTCGCCAGATTAAAAAAGCGGGCCCGCCTTATTTCCGAGATGCGGATCTCCGCTCGCCGCCCGTCGCTTCTGCGCGCGAAGACGACGAGGCCTCCTCGCCTCACTCTCTCGCAACTGGCTTGCGTCTTGCGCGACACGTCGCTTCTGCGGACCTTTCCTCTTGATGGGCTCCAGCTGTTTCTGTCCTGTGTCTAACGCATTACTTAGTTTTCAGTTGGGAATGTGTTGAATGAGGGTAAAATGAAACGGTTATTGTAGCATTTCGTTAAGCGTATTTCTTTGTACTTCGATATGTTTTAACTTTGTGTCAACTAAATATAGGCTAGTTCATAATTAACTTGTCTTTACAACTTTTTAGCCTAATAAATATAAGTTATTTCTTTTAGTTTATTTATTATCGCAATATTTGATGTCGTAATAATAAATAAATAAATTTGATTAACAACGTATAATTGTAATAATAACTGTGTATAATAAAATAATTAAGAAAGAAGCAAGTCCCTCCCCCGTACTTTATGTAATGTCACCGAAGTATTTATTCTCATTCTCTTCGCTAAGATTTTCACGTCATCCAAACCTTGCTATCGTCTTACCAGTGCAAACCGCGGCTGGAAACGCTTCTTTTGAATACTCCCTCTTCCTCGGCGTGTCTTTCCCGCCTCCTCCGTTGCTATTTCCCCCATCACTAAAACCTTCCGCTGCCTCCTCTGTGCGCTCGCCGATGTCGCGGCTGCCGCCGCAAAGCGGGGCATTTCGCTGGCACATGTCACCCACCGCAGACACTGCGAAGACGTCTGGGCGGGCGGACGCGCGCGCACGGGCCGCGTCACGAGCGTTTAATGCCGCTCCTCTCCCGGCCCCGCCGCGCCCCGCGCCCTGTTGGCTCTCGTTAGCGCCTTCCCCGCCGTATCTCGCCCTCGGGCCGGGCTTTAAATTCCGCTCAATGTTTTGAGTTAAAACGATGAACTCGTCCCCACATTATTGCCTTGCCGTCGCGGCCCGCCCCCACCCCGCGCCCGCGCCCTCTCTCGCGTCGTCTCCTTGCGCCGCGGCCGCGAGATAAGGCGGCTGGCTGAGTTTAGCCGTAACGTGCGGCGCCCCGCCACGTCGAGGAGCTCATTCTCTTCCCCACCCCTCATGCGTTTTACGCCTTCTTCCCACTTTCGGCCGAACAAGTGCCAGCGCGCTCCTTCACAAACGCCACGGAGATGACACATGAATTGGGATCAAGGCTAAATTTCGAGAGACGTTCTTGCGGTTGGATAAAATAGTTGTTTGGTTTGAGACTAGTAGGAGCAGTTACTTTTAGGGTGTGCACAGCGTGCTAAAACTTCAATTTGTAGCTCTAGTGCTAAATTGAGACGATGCTCGAATTTCGGATAAAACTGAATGCAACAAAAGTGATTTGTACACTTCAATTAAAATAAAAGCCAGTAATGCTGTCTAAAAAATAGTATATGACACCCCGAGGTAAAAATGATTTTTATCGCTCAAGTCATAAATAATTATTATTCACTGCAATTATGTTAAGTCACACATGATGAAAACGAAATCAGTGCTATAATGAGAGTTTTGTCGAAATAAATGCTGTTGTACTCTCAATTATCAATGGTCTGCTATTTACAGTAACAAGATTTGTAAAGTTAGAAATATTAGAAAAAATGCGGGACCTTTTAATAGAGGCTAACAACGTCAGTGCTTTACGCAGAACGAATACACAGTCAATATATATATATATATATATATATGATATCTTATAATATATATATCCTAAGTATCGTCATTTAACGATACTTATGTATCCATTATGTGGCGCAGGGGTTACCTTTAAATACGCAATTCATATCTCCTTCCCCCATTATTCAAACTTGTTCAATAAAATTACGTGGGCATTCTGAGCCTTCCTTAACTTTCACATTAAGACTCACTGCAAAAAATAATTAAATAGAATAAAACGCGTTCTGAATGCTTTCGTTTTGGAGTGTACCAATTACTCTTGTTATTAAATATGTCTATGTTGAACATTTCAGTAATTGTTCGGATTAAATATTCAAAAAACTAGTCCGTCGTATGTAACTAAATTCTCCTAAACTATGAAAAGTCTTGCATTGTTTTAAAATAAATATAAGTTACTTTTATGAAATAAAATACAACTAGTGAAATAAATTTACCTCCGTTCTCTGTTTCCAATAACTTCCACAGAAGGGGTACATTCACCGCAAGTATCACTGCTCCCACGTAGTCAGCGGTTTTAGCAGCGACACTGTTGTGGCTTCGGCCGCAGGGGCGCGCTCCCGCCGCCAAATATCGGCATCGGCCACGAAGCTTAAGCTAATCTCCGACCGCCCACCCCTCGCGGCCGACGCCATCGCTGCGGGCGGCGCGGATTCTACGTCGAGTGCGAAAATACTTTGTATAATTCCCGGCGGCCCAGCCGAAAAACCAATTTCCTTGTTTTGGTAATCAGCCAACTGTAATTAAGTACATTTTCCACTTATTTGGATTCGGGTTTAAAGCAAGTTGGCCAGCTCGCGCGGGCCCCGAGGGAGACGTCGCTCAGGCCGCGCCGCCGACCAAACCCCGTAAACCCCAGGGATCCTCTTCCTTGCCCTCGCTGCCGCCCCGCTCGCCCCGTCATCGCCATGTCTGTTCTCCTCCCTCGCTTCCGTTCTCGGCCTTGCTCTACTCGTATCCCACAAACTCGCACTCGCACTCACCCTCGCTGTTACACTAACATTCGTCATCCATCTCACTATTGTGGTTGCCGTTACCTTTGCCCTCACCTTCGCCCTTGCCACCACTTTTGTCTTTGCCCCTTCCATTCGCTTGGATCTCATCTTCGCCCTTGCTCTTCGCCCTCACCCTCGATCTGGCCTTTCTCTTGCTCACAACGGCCTCTATGCACTGTGACATATTCACCACTCCCCTAGCTCTTGACACAGGTACCGTATGTATCTTCCCCCACCTGTACCGTACTCTCACCTGTACCGTACTCACCGTACTGTACTCTCACCTGTACCGTATGTATCTTCCCCCACACAATGAACAGACACACAACTCTCAATCGACAGCTTCATTATCAGCATCTGGATCTCGTTCTCAGTGATGATATCGTCATCGCCCTCCCTCTCCCCACCGCTGACTCCGCCGCCACTTTGAGCCTTTGGTCTGCTTGGCGTGCTTCCTCGCTGCTGCACTTGCCGGTTTCCTCACGGGTGGGGGCGTGGGAAGGGCGGACGGGCCCCCCACGTGTAATAAGGGGGAGCGGGGTGGGATGGGGCGGTGGGGCCGCGCCGAAGCCCACTCCTGCAGGCGCCTGTGGGGGCGATAGGGCGATAAGGCCGGGACATTGAGGGCCGGGCCCTTTCAGAGGGCCGGCCGGCCCCTTTCACGTGTCGGTCTACGGCCGGCCCGCGCCCCCCGCGCCGCTCCCCGCCCGCGCCTCACCGCGGCGCGGCGCGGACGCGCGCTGGCTCCGAGCCACGGCCTCTCTGCGGCCGCGCCCTTGCCGCACGGGGCCGTGCCTCTCGCTGCGCCGTGGCGCGCCTGCGCGGGGAGGTGGCTTCACGCTCCCACGATGAATGTGTTATTGGATCGGATTCTACAACACACACATCTTTTCCTTACGTTACCTACAGTTTTTATGCTTATTATTTACAATACGTATGCACCCATAGCTGTCGTGCAAGTTTGGTGCTTTTTGGCGACTTTTCCATGTGTATGAACCCACCCTCGTAAAGTTTGTAAAAGGGAAACAAAGGAGTATCGTCAGGTTTCAGCTAATTTTGTTCACATTATTGCATTCTTCCAGCGATTTTGAATTTTTAATGTAGATTAATATAGCACATATATATATATATATATATATATATATATATATATATATATATATTTACCTATGATTTGTACTCCTAGATTTATGATTTCCCTGCAGAAAAATCTAGTATTTAGTTGGACACATCACTGCTGTCAATATTTCTGTCAAAATATTGGTTATTAGTGAACAATTTCGAAGAAATGTTACTAGGTTAAACACTTCCCCACGTTTCATTATCTGGCAAACAATGGGTCTTAACATTAAATAAATAAATATTCCTGACTCGCGGAATCATATACTAAAAATGGACAAACTTTAAAGGCCACTCTGAAAGTCAAAATGAACCGTCTCTATAGCCTACGTCGCAAGTACACGGCAACTGAAGATGGAAAAAAATAGCGTTCAGGTTGTTTTCTCTTTGACATCTGATCGTAGAGAAGCTAACAATTTTGATTCTAAACAATTAAATACTTCTTTCTTGTTAAATACATGAATTTTAATATAAATTATAACAATTTAAAATGTTTTGAAAGGGGACAGTGATGAACATTTGTGGCAATCTGTATGTTGTATAGAAATTGAGGAGCAGCTAGTCTCACCATAGTTCTTTAATGAAGCATTACGCTGCATTTCCGCTGCATTACGGCCATCTTCACTGCAATCCATGGCGGTTGGTGCTAGTTACAGGGACATGAAGGAGATGGTATGGGCCGTCCCTGAATTGGAAAAATTGCATCCATGGGGAAAATCTACAACATGCTCTGTCGTTGTATTGAGTTTGAATGAATTCAATATGGAATTGTCATTGTCTATACCTTCAATTCATGTGTCAGCTTTTGATATTTTAATATCTACAAAATGTTTATTTGCGAAATGTAATCGTTTGCACTCACGTCAAATTTTTCTGGACAATTGTAGTTCAGTGAATAAATTGAAGCGATATATAATCAAGTGGTAGTAGAGCACTGGGAATTGTGAAATTTAAACAGTAAGTAGTATTTACAAATTTTATATTTCCTGAACGACAAGTTTAGCCACGTATATATCGTCGTTGTCGCACATGCTTATTTAAAATTTTGTTCTTAACAAGCCGTAGTTTACATGATGCAGTATAGAGAAATTTTTCTTCACTATTTAAAAATCCTTTTCGCGCACTGATTGGTATAGTGCTTGGATTGAAATTCGTCATTACTTTCACCCTTACATTTTAAAAAAGTTGTTGTTTTATGTTGTGTGTTAAATTAGTATTATTTTCCTGTACGTAATTTTTCAGTATTCAATGTTGCATGCTGAAATATCTTAAGTATTATTACATAATCCTTAATATTAATAAACACATATTGTTGATATTAACTGAAGGTGTTTATTATCTTCCGTCTTCCGAAAGGACTCTTTCTCGAAGTGATCATCAAATTTATATATTTTCAACAAAAATGTGCAAGTCTTAAACTAAATAAAACTTTTTCTTGCCCTGGAAACTATCGCTTATATTTCTTCTGCCAACTCTTATAAGCCGGTAAAAAAGAATTAATTCCCCACTACTAAAGTTTCTTGTAATCAGCAATGCAATTCTCGCATTTCAATTTGGTATCACCAACACACCCTCACCATATCATCCCTTGCTTTGAATTGAAGAAACATCGTATCCTCCTTTCAAGAACACCAACACATTGTAACGGTATTCCTTAATCTAGCACGCATTTTTGTTTACTGTGGTTGCAATCCACGATTCCTGAATAAATTATTCATTCAGTTATTCCACAATGTTTGTACACAGTAGGCAGTTTTTTTTTATAGCAGAACCCTTTCAGTTCAGATAAATAACTTGACTTCTTACCATTACCCATCAAAAAAGGAATGCCACAATGTAGGGCACTATATGGCCATTTCTGCACAGTACATATGTCACACCTCTACACCTCTCTTCTTAAATATCTCTATTTGCGACGACTTTCTCCTCTGCACATCCATCTATGATACTGACAACGCAGTCGCCAACTTATAATATGACACAAAATACGAATACTCCTAAAGCCTCTTAAAGGTTCTGCTGACAAATTCACATTATCAATGTCTCTCACGCTCTTAAACTATTCCGTCACCCTCCCATACCGCAGTGAAGTATCTTGAAGGGTACTTCGATCGCCAGCTATCTTTGAAGTATCATATGAACTTTGTTAAAGTGCTAATGGAATATCCATTCGACTACATTCTGTACTGAACTGATCACCAGCACTTAAACTTGTCGTTCTAGAACGCAAAACTACCATTCCGCTATCTTATGTTACGCATCCCTAATGTGGTTTACAGCATTTCATACTAATCTCAATCACCTTCCAGCTTGCAAAATAAATTGCTTCGCAGAATCATAAACTCTCCTTGATTTGTCCGAAATAATTGCGATTTTAACATTCAATCCTTGTTTTCATACATTTAAACAATTAAATAGATATTTCATACGACTTCCTTCTGTCGTAAATGTAACTTCCATTCCACTAGAAAAAGATCATTTCCTCCAGAAATTAAGAAACTATATTCGTACGATGTCATAAAATAATACTTCCTCTCCGCTGTAAACTTACTTCACGACCTTCAACTAAATAATGACTGCATTTAACAGATACCGACATTGCAGAAGCCCAATTTAGTTAACCGCAAATATCTGTAAATGTATTATATCACTCGTGAGCTGCAATATTAGCACAACTCAAACACCACGAACACGAAATTAATGCATTCTCCAGCATTGCGGATTGCATACCTTTCATCAGCAACTGCAGCACACCACTACAATATTCCACCAAAAAATAGCAGAAGTGAGAATGCAAGAATGATGCATTTCAATACAAAGTGAAAACTTCGAAAACTTCATTTATCTCAACATCTGACTTTTTTAGTTGTGTTGTTATTGCCGCCCACGAAAGATATATTTATGTGATTTTGAAATCATCACTTGTGAAGTCTCTAACCCTGCCATTGAATAATAATAATAAAAATAATAATAATAATAATAATAATAATAATAATAATAATAATAATAATAATAATAATAATATATTTCAATAAATCTGTCATGTCCAGAACCAAATACACTTAAGATTTTTAGCCTTTACAAGTTATTAAATGTTATATGCTGATAAATATGTGATGATCTCTTCTGTCTTCTGAACAAAAAAAAAGAACTTTCTCCCATTAGTGATGATGTCGCTCTGAAACACAAGTCTCAGTTAGACGCAAGTATAGTACGCGCTACATCAAACCGTAGCACCTGAGTCGGTTTAAAACAAATATTGGTCCGAAACTTTCATCCAGCAGGTGTTACATAATAATACCTCTTACTTTTGCGATCTTTTGTTGTTGGTTGCGAGAGTGGCCTCGTTGATTGAAATATAAAGTAACTCACCGGTGAAAGGCTTATTCATTCGGTGCTTTATGTGGCGTCTGTGGAGGTCAGCTGACACGGCCCTTTGAAAGGTTGTTAATTTTTTTTCTTCGTACAACACACCTCTAAGGCCGCACTTTGAAGAGCATTTATTGGCTGGAAAGCTCAGATTTCGTGGCCAAGGTCGAAAAAATAATTTGGCTGTCAATTCTCAACATAACGTTATTCAATCCAATGGAAACAAATCAATTTCGAACATTTACAAATAATATTTGGTATTCTTAGAATACAGAACGTACTTAACTCTACGCTCATTAACATTTTTATTATAACATATGAACTTATTTATTCAAAGTTAGGTTTTTAAATATTATTCTTGGAACTTTAACGTCTTTTGTGATCTCACCGTTCGAGCATTTGTTCTGACAACTTCCGATACGATATTACAAAAAAATCTGTATTTATGCATCTAAACCGGATAGTTTAAAAGAGTTCTCTCTAAAAATTTAAACTTAAAATTGGGAAGTGAGTATTCGAAAACTAGATGTACGAGTCTGCACCCCGGGCAGATAATAAATGATTTCAGACTCGGTAATTTTCGAATGTTGGCCTCGCTGCGCTCCGCATCAGTTGGTAGACACATTATCCAAAATCGTTCATTTTTCGTCCTTAATACATTAATAACTATTGAGATTAAATGTGATGCAAGCAATTTTGTATTACTGTATAGGTATAGATTGATCACCAAGCTTTTAATACACTACGGACTGTATTTTGACCATTCTACTCAACCCAATTTTCCGTTTTTTGAAAATAAAAGATAGTGGGGCCTAATGTTTTTGCTTTTATGATCGGATTTTATATAGCAAGAACAAAATATTAATAATATGTTAAAATTAAGTTAATACCTGCTGCCGTTTGAGAGCGTAGGCTTCCGCGGCCGGAGTCAGTATTTACTAGGCTGTCCGGGTGACGCCGCGTCCATGGCGAAGGTGCCGACGTTTCGGTCGCCATTCTGCGACCTTCCTCAGGGCGTAATGCATTACATTCTTTCTTTCGTCGACTGGTAAAAGCAAGCATTTGAGTGTAATGTGAAAGTTGGTAAAATGAAGAGAGAGAGAGAGAGAGAGAGAGAGAGAGAGAGAGAGAGAGATTTTATTTGTAAGGCATTTTAACTTGTTTTATAGTACAACAAAGTGATTGAAAAGTTAATAATTTTACATCGTAATAGTTGTAACTCCGAGACATGCAGCACTGCGAATTTGAAATTAATGTAGCAGAAATAATTTGACAGAAATGTCTAGTGATATGTCTGATGTAATAAATGGATATTTATTACATTAGATTGATTTAATAATAGATATTTTCATGAATTTCTTTCATATTGTTTCACTAATAAAATTTGTTACTTTTTTATCACAACAAATACGTATTTTCAAAGCTATAGTCGCAGCGTTTTCTATTATGTGAAATGCAGGATAAAATCTTCCTTTGACCTCTCTTACGTTAAAGGAAGGTGTGTAGAGTATAGACAGAAAAAATAAAGCTCTTATTATGCAGGGAAGTTCGACGTAAATTGAGCGTATAAGAAGTAAAAAATTTGCTAAGAACAGAATACAAAACACTGAAGAGGAGAGATAAAGTAAGGCGAGCGAGAGGCGCTGACGACAGAGCGTACCGACTCCGCCCAAGGCGACAGCGGCAGATCAAAGGTAGGAGCTGATGAAAGAGAGGCTGGGGCGTAGCGTATTTAAGGACGCGACGCCGCACACGGCCCGCCGCCACCGTCCTTGCCGTCGCCGTCGCTCTCGTCCGACACCCCCCCTCCCCGTCTCATGGCACTTCGTCTGATACGATCGCCAGCGCCGCACCTCGTGCGTCGCCCGCGCTTCCTGCCTGATTAACTTCCCGCGCGGGTTAATGAATATTTCTAATTACGCCCGTTATTCGGAATCGCATTTTAATTATAGACCCTCCCGCTTTTCAACACGGTCCCACCCCCACGTCACCTCCCATTCCTCATCTATTCTGTACAACAGCCGCGTGCTCGTTTGCTCGGCTTCTCTCTTCTTTATCAGTCCAATGACCGCTGTCGCCTCCTCGTTCTTTTCCCCCTATCTCCAGCAGGCCGCCCCTTACCTCCGACTCTTTTTTCACCGGTTCCTTCTATAAAATGTAATTAATTATAATAATGGCATACTTTGCGTCACTGCCTGGGGCTCCCGTGGCGTTCGAGGGGATTTTTCGGGATCGGTGATCTTTGTGGTTTTCGTCCTCACAGGTTGAGGATTTTCTTTCAAGCCGCGCCGCCCACGTTTTCTTCGTGTTTGCGTCCCGATGGCCTTTATAAAGAGCATCTTCCTCTCTGAGGCCCCTGGGAGTGAAAGCTATCGTTACTCGGAGGAAGACGTGTCTCTCGGTACTGGCGCTTTCATTGCGTTCCTCTCAAAGGTTAATGGGTGAGTTCAGATGGAGATGCCTGATGTGAAAAAAAAAAAAACGCGTTCAGAATTTTCTTGTCGGGTAGAAAACAGATTTTTCAAAAGAGAATCATGGGCTTCTTTACTGATGTTAAGGAGGTAATGTTTTGATTTCAAAATATTTTGCTCGCGCCGTATCATTGGCGTAAAGATCATGAGTCTCTAGCAACCTTATGAGTAAATGACGCTAATTTTCAAAGTATTTTTTATTAATATCGTGTGTTTTACGTAATATTTCTTTGTATATTATTTGTAACTTCTGTATTCGTACTGAGATCTGCTCATATATAGTTTAAATTTACCATATTATATACACCACACATTATTGTATTCAAAACATTACGGTTTGTGGTGGAGGTATGCAAATGATAAATAATAAATGGTTTTAAAGGTAGTAAAAAGATAATGAAGAGTGAAGGTCGATAAGATAGATAACGAATTTATTCATGCACAGTGGTCGCAACGAATCATTGCATCTGCGTAGCCCAAACCAGAAGCCCGCCGCCGCGGGAAGCGGAGCGACAAGAAGTCGGCAAATCGGGTGCGCCGCGAAGCTGGCTTATGAACTATTAAAATGTGCGATTACCATGCGGTCCGAGGTTCGAGCCGGATTACGGCATTAGTGTCAGCGGCGAGGGCGGCGAGTAAATCATGGCCTAATGGGCGCCATTTAGCATCTTGGTGCGGCCGTGGCGGCGGTGTCGGAGGCGGCGACAGCAGCAGCAGCAGCCGCGCATTAGGCGAAGTTGGTCCGTTAGCCGGGCGGTGGCGAGCCTCCACCCTGCCCCGACACGCCCCACTCCACCCCGCTCCATCTACTTTTCGGCCCGCGCAGCCCCCGGCCCTCTGTACACCGCCCCTCCCGCGGGCCCGCCCCCTGGGCACGATAAGTGGTTAGAGAGAAATTGATAAGTTGTAACTCTTAGGTGTCTCGGCTCCCCTCTCTGCGACTCGCTTGCCCTTTCCGCCTGTTTCTCGCCTTCGATTTCACTCTACCAACCTTCGCCTGTGACCGTTCTCCGAACTTACCACAGTACATGAATGTAGATATTAGTTCTAGTGCTATTACATTGGTTCTAGTTGTGGATTCTCAATCAATCATTCTTCGGCTGTGTCTCCTATCACACGCAATGCATTACTTTTATTTTTGTTATCATAACATCCAAACTTGCTAGTATCTCGTTCCTGCCCTGCTGAACAATATGAATCTCATCCGATACGCTATGCCTCAACTAGTATTGCCATTTCCTATCCTTCGAACCTTACCATTTCTTATCTGCCACTCTTCTCCCACGTGATGATGGTCACCATTCTTCTATTTTTAGTTTTTGACTTTCACTCAAAAAATCGTCTTCTGACGCTTCAACCGAATTACTCTTCTATTATGTTACTTCCTCACATTCATTTCCACATGAAGATGATGTTATTTTTTCTTAACACACGCGTCACTCACAACCCTATTATATCACTATTCGTATGTTCTATCTCCACATTTCGGTCCGGTCCACACCTCGTTTCGAACTCCCCCGCCTCCTCCTCCCGCCCGTCTTTGCGGCCGGGGTTTCGCTTCCCTTCCTTTCCCGCACCGAAGTTGGCGCCGGTTCCCCTAATCCTGCGAGGTCATTGCTTCGACCACGCGCCCCCCTTGTTTATAAATGAGAGAGGGTTCTTGCGCGTCGCCGGAGAGCACCTTGGAGAAGCCACAGCCTCTCGGTCGAGCTCCGGGGGGGGGGAAGGAGCCCTAAGTGGATGGCCCCCGCCGGGCGCCCTCCGAGTGGACGTTCTAATGTGATGGGGCGGCGCCCAAGTTATGGCGCGATTAGGCTCCGCGGTCGCTGGGGGGATTGGGTAGTCTTCGGCCTCGCCGGTCCAAGCGTGGAGCGAAACAACCCAAGAGAGAGCCGGAATCGACATCGGTTATGACGTCGTGGTGTATATTTATTTCATACAAAATGAACATTGCGAAAGAAGAGCACTTTCTCGAATCATTTAATGAGAATGGAGTATTGCTTTATGAGCAAAGCGGACAGTTAAGAATCGCATTGCACAGATGTGATACTAATACAGTTTTCAGAGCTGCAAGGTTATTAATTTTCATCCGAAATTATGAAAATTGAATTAAATTCAAAAGCATTCAAAATATATTTATTCCACACGACAGCAATTCTTAAACGATTGTTAAGGAATGATGATATTAAAACATACGAGTGGTACGCATTTAAAACGTAAAAAGCTGTGACAAAGCATGATAGAAATAAATTGCCATTGAAAAACATAAAAGAATTAGAAGAAACTATTTTTATTAGTACATTTATAACACGCGTTTAGGTTATTAGGCATTTCCTTGGTTCTCACTCTCTGTACTTAGACATGATGCGAACGTGTGAACTACATCTATCAGGGTTGCGAACACGAAAAAAGAAAAATTAACCGAGAAATAAAGTGACAGCCGAATTGTGTAAATTAGGTGTATTTTTCGTAATTATTTTGGTAATTATTTAGGGATTAATTATTCTTTCTGAACAAAATAATTCATTTCTTTTGTAAATTATAAATTACATAGTTTTGGAGTGTTTCTATGCTTGTGCAATGAAAATTTTGGACAAGAATACATTTTTTCAAACTAACTTTTGAGTGCTTATTGTGGTACAGCCATTCAGAATATCCAAGAAGTTTATTAGAGAAAATATGTTTAGTATTGTCTTAAGAGTTTATTAGAGAAAATATGTTTAGTATTGTCTTAAGAGCTTATTTTCGAATTTTAGACGTTTCCTGTCCGTTTACTCTGTGTATACCCATAGTTTCATTAAAACATTTGAAATTTCGAAAGTTGCAAATTTTCGCAAATTGCAAATTAGCATCTCTCATGTCTCATTTGCTAAAGAGAGTATTTTACGAGACAGCTGAAGTATAAATAGGATATAATTTGTAATATTATATTATTACGTATGTTACAAATAATACGAGAGTGTAAGTGCGATTGAAACACCACTATTTTTATTTTTCCGTTCAGTAAATGTTGATGCATATTTTCGGTTTAACACCGAATGGTACCAGGCAAGAACATGTTAATTCATAAATTATCCAAATTAACAGGTTTTCGCGATATTTTAGTCCTATGTGTGTTAACTAAAGGATTTTATTGATTCTACCTTGGAATGAATCGGTTTATATCCGTGTTTCAAATGTAATTATATTTCATCGCCTATAATAAACGAACTTTCCTAGCTATTTTTCTCAAAGCTAATAAAGTATTAGTTAAAATGTTCTTCACATGTCTCTTCAATTGTTACCCTAAATATCCCAAAATACACATTCTACAAACTACTCTTGTGATCTCATGAATGATTTGTTTGGTCAGTGTTCGGATAGTCAGCTGAATTTCATGCCATATTTGGGCAATGTCGACTACATCTCTTCAGGGAACACACACGTTAGGAAAACGTCTCGAGTTGTGGACGTTTCACGAGATCGAGACGTTTCTGCCCCCCACGCAACTTCACCAATGTCTATTATCGCTGAAGCAACCGAAGCACAAGGTCCAGGGCGTCACCGTCCGAGAAACTCGAGCAAAAGCACACAGACGCGAGACCGCCCGCGGCCCACAGCGCAGCGGCGTCACTTTGCCGAACAGCTTGCGGGCGCGGCGGGTTCGTCTGTGTGCGCGCGTCGCAGCGCCTGGAATCTGTCTACGGCGTTGATTCCCGCCCCGCGCTTCCCGCCGACGCTCAGCGCGTTTATCCGAGCATCAAACTCCGTGCAAACAACCCGCGGAGCAGCCCAACGCAATATTCGCGAAGCGGCGGTGGCGGAGAGACAGCGCGGGTGGGGGGGGGAGCGGGGCGCGGCACGGCGAGGAGCGACTTGACCGCATTGTTAGACGGTGTAGCGTCTCGACGCCACACCGGCGTCGGTGGCGTCGGCGTCGGAGGAGGAGGAGCCTGCGTTTGCGGCGGCTTCGTTCTGTGCAATTAGAGGCGTAATACCGTCGGCGGGGGCTGCCGACTCCCAATCCCACACGACGGCAGACTTAATTAGTACCTGCCAGCGCCGGCGCAGCGCTGGCGGCGGCCCCCGACACCGACGCCGGCCTCCAGACCGAGACCCTGTGCCGTGCCGCGCATCTTGCGAGTTATGTATGGGCCCGGGCGCCAACTCCTGGAGTCTGCGGGAGGCCGCGTTAGGGCTTTCTGACGAGATGTGCGGTCGCCGCAGGGGCTCCCCTGCACTATTTCAAGGCGGCTTGTTGCGCCCTCTTCGGCGTCCGACTGCTTCTCCTGGAATTTGTAGAGGGAGAGGCTATCAAGGAAACGTTGGAATCAGGCCGCTAACTAGTAAAACTCTTTGCATTGAGTCGCACCTACACAACTTGAGTTATTCCTTCTTGTGTTTTCGTTTAATATGAATAGAAAACTTCATTGCAATCATTTTACAATATATTAAAAGTGAAATAACATTTGCGTTTATAGTCCGTAATTATCTGTGAGATGTAGGAGAACTGATTAACATTAAGGTATCCTAACAATATAATATACTTTCTATCGTAGTTACGTTTTTTAGCTTATAAATTGTCTTGTAAGAATCAAGAAGATATTGGTTAAAATGTCCAATAGTCGGATGATGAGTCCAATATGGTATGGGCGCAATTGTAAATGCTCTTTAGCTCCAATCTCAAATGGTCGCTAATGTTGATGAAATTTAAGCAAAACAGTGGTGAGACAAGAAACCATATTGTTGCAACTCTGTGTTTGCTGTAGGGCGTGATAAAGTTAATGATTTCAATACGCAAGTTGAATTTATAAGAAATAAAAAAATAATATCTACTCTGAAGTTGAAATTGGCAGCTGGAATATTAGTGGCGTGTGAATACAGAATTCTGGCTATTAAAACAAGTAGTGAGGCAGATGCACAAGTATTAATCAATTCTGCAAGTAATTAAAAGCACGTGAAGACGTTTGCCGTTACTTCAGAATAATATGTAATTCCTCCTTGAAGGAATTATCATGATTCATCTTACATGAAAAAAGTTACGTATAATTAGAAATACGAGTATCTATAAAAATGATCGTGTGTTTTTAATCACATTCATAATTGATTAATTCCTGAAGCCCTGTCTCATTATTAACATATTCAGTAAATCATCTAAAATTAAATAAAATATGTGCAAAATAAAGTAGAAACTTGCTTTAATTAGGGGTGCTTTTGTAATTTTTACATATGTAAATATGTAAAGTTACATGCGTAACATTTTAGCTGTTGATACTTTGAAAATTTGTTCATGTTGCTCTGTTGTGTTAGATAGTATTAAATATCAAATGTGTTTTTGTGATTAATTGGGCGGTTGTTAAATGAGATTTTTGGCGATAAAGTAATGTACATCTAATAATTGTTTCATTCCAATTAAAGAATGTGATATTTAGTAATGTGCATGCAAGACAAGTTCATAAACATTTACATATTAGTTTGTTGGTACTTCTAGTTTCTCAAAGTCTATGAATAATTTATTTTCAAAAAAGAACCACTTTCCCCGGCTAATATGGTATGAAAGGTTAATTTGGATAACTTCAAAATTATGATAAATCTACGTGACCCTTATTAAATTTCTTCCCTTTGCTGTCATAGACCATCAAAGGCCTTGATTATAATGAAATATCTTTGAAACTATGAACACAAATCCCATTAGCAAACTCAATAGTTTTGAGAATTAGTTGACATTTGTGGGAGCGTTCATGTGTAATGACCGAATGTGTCTCATTTGTTGCAGTGCGCCCCCTGTCACTGACGTTGACCGGCGTGGAACAACACACAGTGCAGGGCAGCCTGGTGACCTTGCGCTGCGAGGTCAAGAACGCGCTGCCTGCTGCGAACGTCACGTGGTACAACGGCACTACCCCCTACGACAAGATTGAATTGGACTCTGAGACCTACTTTCGGCACAGCAGCAAGTCCCACGTAAGTATCCACTCTTACTTCCTTGGTTTACACTGGGCAAATCGAGTTCCGGCACCTCATACATTTGGTCAATTGGAATTGTAAAAAACTTTGCATATTTCTTGTGATATACTGTACAATTTTGATACAATTGTGTACATATGATACTGAATTTTCCATTAAAAAGTTATTTATCATTTGATCAAATGACATGACTATTCAGATATGACTTAACAAACTTTCGAGTTTTCAAGAAACTTCATAGTAATTAATTTGAAATAGTTGCAATCACAAATGCAATAATATTTAAAAGTGGTCGTAACGTAAATATTAACGACGTGGTAAATATATTTTTTTTTAAATGCTTTGGGAATGCTTTTTGAAACACAAAAACACATCAACAAGCCATATGTCTTGTTATTCAGCACATTTAGCACGATCCGTACAAAGAAATTAAAGAAAACATTTGGAGCCGTTTCTGAGAAATGCTTGTTTTCAAAGTTTCTTCTACCCGATAAAAAACAATTTAAAACATGGAAACCGGTTTTGAGAAACTTTAAAAGTGACCTTGACATTTAATGTAAATAACCCCAAAAAATAAAAATATCCCTTTCGAATTCAAGGTACCGCTACATAAGACAGACCGAATTCCAATTTTACTTCAAATCATGCTTACGAAATAGGCGGTTTAACCGAAAGACAGACGCACATACAGATATTTTGCTGGAAACCAATGTTCCGGTATCAAGGACCCAAAAAAGTGGATTCTGATTGCATGTGTTAGAGGAATACTACATATATAGACAAGATTTATTCACTTCCGCGGTTCACGATCTTACAATATGATTTTTGTGCCGAAATTCATCGTTTTTCTCTGCAGCATTTCATTATTTTCTGTATATTATGTATGAAGTATCATGAGAGAGAAAAGCGACTGATAAGTAAGGAATGTATGATATATCTGTTTCATTACAATTAGTAATTTTTTTAATGGAAAATTCCGTTATTTGATGAAAAATGTTATTTTATCCTAGGAAGGATTTCTATTCAAGAGTTGCTAAGAACACATGCTTGAGATTGGTATTATTTTCTGTAAATGGATTGTGTAGGAATAAAATACATCGCTAATCAATTCAGTGCTTTTGTTTTGTTTTCCAAGAAATTTGTTTAACTTTGTAAATATTTACTATAGTATTTTTAATATACACCTGTAATAAACGTTTCTTGTTGTCAGTTAGATGATTATTGAGTTCTATTAAAAATAAAATTATATTACTTTATTAATCCATATGGTGTACGATTGAAATTATAAAATATTTGAATTGTTTCATTCGTAATTTCAAGATTTAAAATTGCGGAGATACGAAATGTGTATGTTTCCTTTCACTTTCAAATCTCAAGCATATGATCGTAGCATTTGTGTGACTGTGAATATTGTATTCTCTTCTACAAAGAATTGTCAAACATTTACTCATTAAAACACTTGGATATGCACTGTGTAAATTATTTTTTTTATTAACTCACGAGTGTTTTTGATTTTCATTGCACATGAGAGTGCAATTGCATCTTGCTGTATACGTTTGTTATTCATATTTTTTATTATTGGATATAGATTATAGATATAACTCTAAAAATCCTACTCCTGATTTTATATCCAACTGGTTTGTTGATATTTATCTCCTAATAGCATGTTTTCATTCTATGCTTAATAACTTCCATGTTTGAAAAAAACTTTCATGTTTGTATTTTGAAATGCATTACATTTTGTGTGAAAATTGCTCGAAATTGTTTTAATCACAACACAGACTATCTTTTAAAAGTAAATAATTGATGTCAAGTATCTGAATAACCATTACGCCATTACATTTACCGTCTATTTAAGTTTGAAACGTTCAGAAAGATGGAAATAGATATTTTCTTATTAATGTAATATCATTTCGTTTCCATTGAGGTCACCATGATGAGCTTTGTTAAAACTATACATACTACCTATTAATTTCATTACTACCGTGTTATTTAAAATCATTATGTTTTAGTGATACATTATGAAAGACAAAACTTGTTTATTTTTTGAAAAAAAAAATAACTTAGGGAAGTAAGTTAAAATATAATAACATTTTGAAATGCAGGATTTCATCCCTATAATTATTTCACGCTGATTACATGGAAGAACATTAAGTGCAACTCTGTCTAGAAAATGGGGTCCGTGTCTTTCACAGTACAGGTAAAACTCCATTTCACTTATGCCCGGAACTTCTACGAGTCTCCACCCGGGGTGCTGTACTCACGGGGCCATTGCCGGCTCCCCGCCGTAGCGGTCCCTGCGTCGTCTCTAATTACTAGCGTCGAGACTTCTGTCATGATCTCCTCCCGCTCGTCCGGCCCAGGACACGAATTTAAATTTCCGAGGACGACACAGTCGAAATTAATGTGGGGGCGCCCTTCGCCCGGGGCATTAAAAGCGCGCTTTTTTAATCTGAAGCCAATTAACTTAGCCCACGCGGTTCTGAAATAAATTGGCCGGGCTTCAGGCGGAATGACAAATCTTTATTAAACCGCTCTTTCAACCACGCACACACTACTCGAGAAGACCGAATCTCTTTGCAAGTCCACCTTTGCGGTCAGCCGGAAAAGAGGTTTCTCGGTGACTTTTTCGCGACCTATTGCCGTTTTGTGCAAATTCTCCCCCGAAATAGGCATTTATTTCTTCCAATTCAATGTCCTAACTAAAAGTACTTTTCTCTTGGCGACCTCTCATGAATACACCAGATTCAAAGTAGACGCGTGCAGGCTAGATGTGTACACTTCCGAAGAAAATTAATGCAAAATGTGATTTTAGTGATAAGGGAACAAAACAAAGTAAGTACTTTATTTCATGCAATTCTAGTTCCTCTCTTAGTTCTAACTCTTGACTTCCCACACCTTTGTTAAAACTTTGAAGATAAATCAAACTTTTTTCTCAGATAAGAGATTCTCCCCTCAGCTTCTCTAAAAAGTATTTCAATTTACAGTCTCTCTTCGTTTGGTGACATTAACGCCGGGTTGAGAAAATACGCGCTTGCCCAGAAGCAGGGGAGACATAATGGCCTATTCTTTTTAATTTTTCGTTCTTGTGTACCTGTCTTAATAAAGCTCATCATGTCGACCACAATGCGACTACCCCGCTCTGTAAATCTCTACTTTTCCCCTTGCCCCGTAAATCTACTCCTAAGTACTCTTACCCCCTTGACGCACCGTGGCCCGATTGAGTGGACTAACAGCACTTTTCTGTTTCTCCCTCGCCCGCTCTGGACCTGCAGATGCCCACCATGATCTTCAAGGAGGAGGTAAGGGGATCCCACAACGCCCGCAAGTTGGCACGCATGCTGAGTTTAAGTGGCACTTTGCATGTTCTCTATTGAAAGAATAATTCATCACAAAATGTGCCATTAATGGAATTATTAACAACATTAATGGAATTTTTAAGCAATTTACATTGTAAAATTATTGACTATATCCTTAATTCTTCTCGAATAAACTTATGAGAGGTTTCATGATAATCTCCATCCCAAAATCTTCTTTACTTTTTCCATGAATAAGCCAATTTATGGCAATTTTTTACAGTGTAATTCCTATTAGATTTATAATTGAGTGTAGGTAATGATTGGCCAAAGTATTTGGTAGTTTTCTTCTTCAACGGTTATACTGAGCAAGGAAGTATAATTAAGGGAAAATGTATCGCCATATGCTGTCACGATGAATGACGGGTTTGTTTTGAATTATTCTTACTAATAACAGATTGTATTATGCACGTAGTGAGAGATTGCACCGTTCACAATGACATATGATATTAATATTCTTAGATGTAGACTATTGTGTACATTTCTTTCATATTCTTATCAAACTTCACATGTTCGCAACACCTGCCGTAGGAAATGAAGATAGTGTATTAGACTTACAGCTCGTAATAATTAATCACACCTTAGCGACCCAAAGGTAGACTGGAGTATTGGATCGTGTTCTACGATAGTAAATCTGATGAGTAATATATTATTCAGGTTTGATTTTTTAGCAGCCCAATAAGACACAAAAGTTTCCATTTCATTAGTGCTGATAAAAAGAGAAATAACGAGGTGTTCATGCTTTTGTATTCTGTTAAATGTTGTCTACCGAATTACGTAGGTTTGACATAAATGAGTAACTACTTTTATGATCAGTCACTCCAAGTAATAACATTTTTTGTTCACGCAGTAAGATATTTGCATCTAAAATTCGAAAAATATTATTGTTAAAGAAAATAGCAATGGGTAAATTAACTGAAATTCCGTTAATGACAAACCAACTATTGTATATGAGATTTAATAATACATATTCTATATAGGTTCTAAAAATATTAGAAAACTAATTATATAAAGTTCGTAAGATGTCCGTAAATAGAAAATGTGAGACAAAATGTTTTTCAGCTACTGTGACAAAGTCATAGCTTCAAATGTCAGCGTTAAATCTCTTAGTGTACTCTGACCTAGAAGATGCATATTCAAAGTTCAATATTCACTCCTTGTTATTGTCGGTCTGTCTCCTCGTCCCTGTGAACAACAACTAGATAGAGTTTTCTGTTTTGCTCCTTCACATTCTTCCTGCGCGCTTCTGCTAACCATTTTTCCTTTCCAAACCGACCTTCGCCGCCAGTTCAACATCTCTTTTTATCTCGCGAACGCTGCGAGGGAAAAAGGAAAACACGCTTTTCTGCACAGCTCACGCCCGCTAACTTCCGACCTGAATCTGCATTTCAAAACCGTGCGCGTCGGCGACGGTGACGGCGGCGTCGGCGGCCGCGGCTGCGCTCGCGTCGAAAGTCAGGCGGGGGCGGAGGCAGGAGTCTGGCAGGGTCGGAGCGGGGCGGGGCCGACCGGAAGAGGAGCGGGGAGACTGCAGCTGAAGATGTTGACGGGGATGAGCCGCTTCAGAAACAAAGTTAACTCCCCGCGCGGATTCTCCCCTCCATGTTCGCCGCCAGCTCTGTCCCTCCCTCCCCTCCCCTCCCCGCCCCTTCCGCTCTACATCCCTTAACCAGTCCCAACTCCGCCCCGCCTCGGAACCTCCTCCCGAATGGGTTTTGTCTAAATAAATAATATAGCAATTTACGTGCGGGTTAGGCTGTGGCGCGCCCAAACAAGGCGACATTAATTTAAACAAGTGTGGGTCGACGCCGCCGGCGCCCGTTATTTCCCACGCGGACTCCGCGACCACCGCCTCTTCCTCGCCCCCGCCCCCGCCCGTGTCTCCGCCCCGGGCCTCCCCCGCCGCGCCGTCCCGGCCGCTCGTAAATAGGGTAACAGCCCGCGCGACGCGTGCGACGCCGCAGCGCCCCTGGTGGCGACGCCGCGAACCGCGGTCTCTAACGAGCGAATCAAGTTACTACGGCCGCAGGCGAACTGCCGGCTGTCGATAGTATTGAGGACCGTAGAGACGCCCGCTGTTACTGCGGTTCTCCCGCTGGGAACGCAGGCGCCGATGTTTAAGGAGGCAATGACTTATCGCCTGTGGGACGATAATGCTCTCTCGTTAAATCTGGACTAACCGAATTGAACAATTTACACGTCCGGACTAGACGTAAGATATAATATTTATGACTGATATTTGTTTATTAAATATTCATTTTCATTTCATCATTCATTGGGGTGCGGGATTTTTTTAACACATATTGAAAAGTGACGAGTGATATTTGGATAAAAGAAAATACTCAATAGCTTATTCCTGATCATCAAAATAAGCTGCATTCGAAATACTGTATTGTTTCTGTATTCTTGGGCATGGAGTTTACCATAGAAAGCTTGAGTGTTGTTTTAGTGTCAAATCAATGTTTGGAAGTGTTGGTTCGTATCCAACGGAGCCATCCATGCAATAATAAAAGCCATCGTGTTTTTCTATAGGTTTTTTTGAAGTTCTGTGTAAAACGACTCTGATTTGTTATGTAAATATGGAGATGTGTGCACATCGAACAATAGAAGTTACAATTTCCCTTCCGTTAGCCGTTCATGGATCTCTCCATGATAAATGTTATTGGCAGTTGCTCGTTCTGCTAACTGCGTCCGAAATTGGTCGATTGGAAATTTGCGAATAAATAGACTTGTAATGCACACTACTCCCCAGCGCGGTGGATATACACAGTCTACCCCACCCCACCGTGCCCAACCACCCCTCCCCCTCTTGGAAAAAAAAGGCGCGTTGGAATAGGGAGTGGGGCAACATTGTAACATCGCGGGAAAGGCGAGAGAAAAATCCCAACGGCACGGCATCGGCGACGGCTTGCGGGTTGGAAGCGGTGCGGAGCGGGCCTGGGCGGGGGGTGTGGGAAGGGGGTGGAGCCGAGCGGGCAGGGCGTGGAGTGCGCGTGACGCCGTAGCGTCGAGCGGGTGCGAACGCATCGTGCTGCTCAGCGGAGCGCGGCCGACCGTCCCCGCCCACGCCCTTTTCACCGCGCCGTCCACGCCTCCGTACCCGCTCCGCCCTCGGGACGCCTCGTCCACGCTCCCGTCTAGTCCCTCCCACGCCCCCGTATCCGGGCCGCCCACGCTCTGACCGTACTCTACCCATGCCTCCGGTTTTGCCCCTCCCATCTTCATGCTGCGCCTCCGCTCACGCCTCCAGTCCCTCACCCTCACCCTCACCCTCTTCCTCCCCGGTCCGCTCCCACCCACGCTTCGACCATGCCCGGCCTCCGCTCACGCTCACGCCCACGCACCGATCTTGCTCCGCCACCCAGGTGCCACGCGGAAGATGTGCGCCGCTGCCACCCCGCCGAATCCGCCGCACGCGCAAACGTAGATAATTTACATGCTTGTGGCCGCTGATCGAAATTCGATGCGGACGATGGTAAATAAATGTCGGATTAGAAGAGTGTGTCGGCGTGATTTTTCCAGCCTTCGATTTCGGAGATGGCCTGTGAGTAGAGTGAACTCACAGCGCGGTTTCTGTATTGTTTCGGGTGTTGTGTTTGGAAGCTAGGGGAATTGAAGGGGGAACAGTTTCTGACGGCGGTGACATGAACCGATTACTCAAAAACAAATGTAAAAATATCTATGAAGTTTGGTAATATTGAAAAATTGATTTAATATTGAAAACAAGAAAGTTTGTTTTATTATAAATATTTCGGCTTCAAATTAATATGTTTGTAATGGTGTTCAAAATTACTTGTACGTTCTGGTTACAAATAGTTCAAACGTTCAAAAAGTATCCCGAAACAGAAAATGTCTTTGAATAAATTTGAAAAAGATCATCAACTTAAGTGTTTATTACACAAAATTATCTTAGTTAATGGTTATTTAATCGCAATTTCCAATGGAGGTGGTGTAACAGTACTAGTATTTTGTTTAAGGTTTCCCCAGAAGAAAATAAGAAAAATTGTCTTTACTTTTTATTTTTTGCAAACTTTTTTAATTTAACTGGAGTGTTTCTAATGGTTATCCGTTTATTATAGTGACTCCATGAATTTTTATTGAGGAAATTTTATTTACCAACAAAGTGTAAAATAAGTACTACGTAGATTCGTTTCATGAAAAACATCCCTATTATATAATCTTCTACGTGATGTTGATACTGCTGTTACGTTTTATTCCGATGAAGACAAACATTATTCACTGATAATCAGAAAAAAAGAGATTTTATTAGGAATTAAGCTCAAAAGGGACATTTAATTCAATAATTAGCGCATGTGGAATGTGATTTTTTTTAAAATTTAGTGACATTTATTACAAATGTAAACTACATTACTTGATACTATGTGGCTAGTCAGAAGGTCTATAAGCCATTACAAAATCTACATTCTAGGGCATTCTAACCTGTTTTTTGCGTTGTACCTATCCGAGATGGGCACTTCATTTTTCAAATTAACGGAAAGAGCCTGTTTTTTTTATTTATTTATCGTCAAAAACAATTAAAAAGTGTTTGTGATGTACTATGGGGAGAAGTAAAATCTGTGCATGGTTTCTGTCTCTGCTCTTTCTTTCTCTGGGATGTCTGCTATAACTAGTATTACATATTAAGTTGAATTATGAATTGAGGTAGTATCGAGTGTTTTTGGCAAGAATTGTTACGAAAACGTTTACTACCATGTTATAAAATCTACTCACAAAGGCAAGTCATCTACTGATTTAAGCAATTTATGTATAGTACTTGGGAGTATGGTGTGGCCGAGGCAAAAATACATGAAGGCGAAGTACCCGCCGTTGGAAGAGGAATACACATTAATATACCAAACTTGTTTTCTGTACTAATACTGTGCATAAACGTATAGCTTTTTCTCCTTCCAGATTTCGGCATCATGAGCACCTGAAAATCCCATCTCTGTGCTTATTTTACTAAAATACAAACACTCTAACACGCCAGAGCACACATGACCACAAGCACAAATGGACGCAATAATGTTCTCATTAACTTATTTGTTGTTCGATCTAGGTTTACTACTAATCATTTCAATGAGCACAGTCTCCAATTACCCTTTCGCTAAAAGCTCGAACGTTTCCTCGAGATGTTCCTAATTCTTTCATGAAGTGAGATTCTTTATTTTTTATAATGTCCTGAGCAAAGAGTTACGTACAAAATATAATAGGGACAACAAAACTCTTCTCCATATTCTCCGGTCGACGGCCATCTAGAACAATCCGGGCGCTTTAATACTAAACACCGCCAGGGCCACAGCATTGTTTCCATGCGAGATTCGCTTTCGCAGCGGTGACTCTCCGCGGTGAGCTATTTGATTTCGTTTTGCCGCCCGCGCGCTCTCTTTCAACCTGCTTTGTCGCTGCAGGATTTCGAAATAATTGTGAGCGAGCAGCGTGATATCAGCTTCAAAACGGTTGTTCGTTTACGCACAGCGTTTCAGAAGCGCGTGGCGTAAAAATAGTGTGATCGTTCTCACACTCGAACGCCGCTGAAATTTCCATTTTGTGGAGCTTCCACGGACGAGTGGCTGTATCTGTTGGCTGTATCTGTGTTTCTGATTTCTATTTGTTCTCTCGTGTTTAGACGTGCGTTGGAAACCATCCTTTTATTGCTTTCTGCTGCCTCCTCCGAATAAAACGTAGAAAATTGAGAGTATGCTTTCATGAAATCAGCGTTCCTAGAGAAATATGTTCAGTGGTCCACGCATCCAGCATACGTTTGGCATTATTTTAGGTAATAGTAATTGCAAAATTTATAAGATGAATTTAAAATGGTTATCTTCTAAGCATTCGAACTGTAGTTTTGTTAGATAAAGAAAGGCAGATCAACAGACTCATCACATAAACAGACAGACCTAGCTCTGCCTGTTTGCATCCTTGATTACTGATTCTAAGCTGTAATAAATAATTATGTGATAAGAATGTAATAAATATGTTTTCTTATTGATATTATAGATTATTTGTACCAAATCTGATAAAATAAATCAAAGAAATTTGAGTATTTTTTTCACTTTTTGTTTCAATCTTTGTTAGTGGAAAGTCTGTAACCTATTTGCGTGAGAGTAATTTATCGTCAGCCAGCCGTTGCAAAGAGGAGAATGGGAACCTTAGAAAAATAACTTTCATTCTCTAAACTATCAAAACTCAATAATTTCCACTGTTTAAGATCCGTGTTATTTTTCAGAAATTTGACGTTTATTGACCTCCACATAAAAAGAACTTGTTTGATTTTTAAGAAACTGTTTTTGAAAATGACGTTTCTCTCCAAAGCGAATTTTAATTATTCGCAGGATAGATAATTGTTTCTTTCTCTTCTGTAATTCTTTTGCTTGTTTATTTATCCGCAAATTTCGTCATGTGTAATTTAGAAAGTGAAACCTAGAATTAAAAATGATACTGCCAACAGTCTTTTCTAAACATTTTCGTGTGATGTACGGAACAGCTCGGTGGGCGAAAAACATTTACGAGAGGATTTTTTCCCCTTTGTTTTAACACGTTCGTGCGTGTGACGCATGCGGCGACCGCACACCGGCCCAGTCGACTTTCAGCCGTCGCTGCGACCCCCATTCGTATTTCTCCGCCGGAAGTCGCCGCAACATCATTTCCGGTGTGTAATGAACGCATTCTCCGTGGGGCAGCGGTGGCGCGAGCGGTAGCCCCCGAAGGACGTCGCGCCGCCGAGGCCCTCAAGAGTTTTATAAATCGGGGTTCACAAGAGGTTTTGCGCAAAACGCCGCCCTCGCTCTTGTTCGTTTTCCGGACGGCGCTGGCGGCGGGGAGCGCGCTAGAAAAATAATTATCCGAGCTGACCACTCCGCTCTTGGGGTTGACGGGAGCCGCGACCGCGTTGACTTCGCGTCCCTCCTCCGTCATTGCGTAATATCGATCATTTCCACACTCTGTGAGGTGCAATTTAACTACTGAAAATTTGACCACTGACATTTAATATGCGTATTATTCTGATATCAAGTGCGTCATCTAAACTCATTATTATGTGTCGCGACAAAATAATTTCCAGGTTCGCGGTTTTTTTTCTATTTAAAATGATGCGCTATCTTCTTTTTGAAGTGTCTCAAATGAGTCTCAAATTACTTGTATTAGTGATGCCTTACACGTACCATTGAGTATGTTTCTTCGCACCTTTCTTTGCTAGCATTCTTTTACTTCACAAATAAATGGTGAATTGCTTTCAATTGGCTACCGTTTAAGCACTTTATTTTTTACTTTCAGACACTGCATTAATTCTGAAAATGTTCACGAGATAGCTTTTTCAAACTATGTATAATATTTGAGAAATCATCTCAATTTACATAAACGGTCCTGCTGCTAGCAATTGGTCTGCTTTATAAACAACATTACGCGAGTTTATTATTCTAAGCACAATAGAACAGTAAAAACTCTCCGAAAAAAAATACATTAGTATTTTATTGAGCGTCTAAGACGACACTTATCGACCGTGCACTAAACAGATCTACCTAACAGTTCTTTAATATCCACTCTTCGGTTCCGAACAGAATGTTTCCAATTGCATCACATCAAATCACACTATCTGCTTGGCGGTTCTGTCGGCGATCACCCGCGATCGTTGTGTCGGCGGCGCGGGGGGCGGGGTGGAAGCGGGGCGGCGGGGTGAGCGGCAAACGCGAGAAGCTCTGCTTCAATCTCCGCCTGGCAGCGTGGAACTTCCTCCTCCCACAAAGAGTGGCCCCTCGCAAATGGAATTAACGCTACCTTTTCCTCCGCGCCTTATGAGTATCGCCGCGCCGTAAGGGCTGATGGGTTCGTCGCAGCCGACGGGCGGAGAGCGCGTATTCGTTAGCCGCGTCCGCTCATTCCTCCGACCGTTCTGCTTCCCTCCTCTACTCGCCGTTAATTTTAATCCAGCGCCCGCGCGCGCGTATTGAGGGACTCTGACGCCGGGCCGTCACGCGCCGAATCGCGATGCGCCGCCAGAGTGGCTGTGTAAACTGGGAACAAAAAACGAGAAGCTTCTCAAGAACGCTGTCAATGTTCACTGAAATGGTTTACGATACCGTGCCGCATTGTCTAACAAGTGATCTTGCCAAAAAGGCTTTTTAACATCAAGAACATTCATATTGGTGTATAGCGTGTAAATAACGTCTGTACGCATAAACGAGTAATATCATATGCGTGAGTAAATATGAATATGAATGTCTTTTCAAAAAAAATCGTGGATATAATATTTGCATTTTCCTCAACAATTCGTAAATAGTTGTGTTGTAATTATTTGTAATTATAAAATTTGCATAATATGTGGAGTCTTTATTACATGGATTGATATACATAAAATGTTCTAATTTTAATAAAAAAACGTGTGTTAGAAACTATTGTTAGAAGTCTAATTGCAAATGTTTGTGAAATTCAACGGCGTTCATGCACACTTAACAGGGGTAATTTAAGGAATTTACTGCTGCAATAAAACATGATTGCTTTAAGATTCGCTAATTACTTTAAACTGGCCCGTATTCTATATCAGTTAATGAACACTCTCTAACATAGCAGTTGTAATATTATAACTTCCCAGTAAAGTTACTAAAAGCTTATTCGAATACCTGCAATTTTATCTTTGAGGCTCCAGTATTCAATGACAATTCCAATTAACTCAAAATTCCAGCTTCTGACATGCCAAGAAATGTCGTGACCACGTGTAGCATTGCGTTGATACTTGGAGAGAAAACGTCCGTGTTTGTAAAAACGAGGCCATTTCAGACGGACCGAGGCGGCAGCCAGAGTCAGAGTCGGTGGCAAGCCTATGCCGGGGCCGGGTTGGACGGGAAGCAGCGGGCCGGAGCGGCAACAGTAAGGTCCGTAACAGGCGCCTTCGCGTGGCGGCAGCGGACCCCGCAGCCAGGCTAAACAGCCCGCGTCATTTACTTTGCGTACTGGCAGAGAATCGGCTCCAACTCCTCGCGGCGGCGCCTCAGCTCCACTCAAAATTGTTGCCATACCCCGCACCTGCACCATTCCGCGCCCCGCCGGCGGCGCGCAAGCCGCCCCTTCGCCCTCCCCGCCCCCGCGCGCAGCCCGCAGCCAGCAAGCTGCGCAGCCACCCAGCGCTCCACCCCCACCCCCTAGCCTCTCCGCGGCCCCGTCCGGCCGCAGCTTCGCTCGCTCGCTCGCTCTGAGCTGCGTCCCGCGTTCGTTCCACCAAAACCTGCCCCGCGCCTCCCCCTTCCAAAGTCACAGCCCGCGCCACAACCACCGACCCTCTCCCACTACTGCCCCTATTCCGACCTCCCACGCCTCGCCCTCCTCACCTCGCCCCGCTCCGCACGCCTCGCCCCGCCTCACACGCCCGCCCCCCTCCCACCTCACGCCCACTGCCTCGCCACGCCTCGCCCGCCAACTACCGACCCCTCTTGCCCACTACCCCTATTCCGCCTCGCCACGCCTCGCCACGCTCGCCACGCTGCCACGCTCCACGCTCGCCACGCCTCGCCCCGCTTCGCCCTGCCTCCTGGCCTCGCCTCACCTCCCCCCGCCCGCCACGCACCGCCTCTCCTTGCCCACCTCGCCTTTTCGCGCCCCTCTTCACCTCGCCTCTCGCCGCCGCGCACTGCCTCAGCCTGCCTTGCCCGATTCGCCCCGCCTCATCATGACGCCCTGCCTTCTCTAACCTCTCCGCACCCCGCCTCGCGTAGCCTTGTGCCGCCCCGCTCCGCCCCTAACCCTTACTCATCGCGCTGCGGAGCCTTCGCACTGTCGTTCATCACAGCTGCAGACGTGTCGCCACCTCCTCAGGCGCCAGCCGCCTCTTCGCCACCTTGCCATTCCGCGCGAGGCAGAAGGTGCCTCTCTCAATTGCTGCTGCAGTCTGCCACCAAATATTGCGCTGCTGGCGAGAATTCTCGCTCTCGCTTTTCTTCTTTGTCGCTGGGATTACATTTGGTACCTTTTAGGTTTCTCATTTACCTTCTTTTACGCACGGATATGTTTGTAAAACCTGCTTGTTCATCTTTTTCTTTTTATATCTCTTTTATCATCTTTTCTCAGACAATTTCATTTCAGCACTTTTAATCCCTCTTCTCGTCACTCTCTCTCCTATCAGTCCTCTACTTCTCTTACAAAATTGTACATTCTCAGTACCCCTTTCAGATTAATATTATTCTTTAGTTCTAATTGTCTTTTGGTCGCGAGCAGTGTCATGAAAACCACTCCTTCAGCTCCTCTTTTAGACTTCGCCTCGGTCTCGTCGGATCTTTGCCACGTGACACCTGCTCTTTATTGCTCAAGTTCCTCCCTTCGATTGTTTTCCCCAGCCGCGGTGTGCGGTTGCCTCCCCTCCCCTGCTCCTCCCTCCCCAGGCCCGCGCCGCAGCAGCCGCGCGAGGGCGGAGGCGCCGCGACTTTGCGCTGAGGGCAGCGACGCGTAAAAGAGCGAGTGTCGGCCTCGTTGAGCCATTCGGCCACACAGCCTACCCCTCGCTATTTCATCTAGACCTGTTAGTCGTAAACTAGCTTGGTCGAGTTCGTTCCCTACTGTCTGGAGGAGAAACTTGGGAGCCGACTGCTCTGTTCGGTAGTTTTCTGGCATCTTTCGATCAACCCTTGGCGAATGCAGGAGCAGAACCCTAAAATAACGATCCAAGGACTCACCGCGATCCATCCTTTCTCTTATCGTTCACATTACGCATTCGCACTTTCAAGCACTCGGCAGGGCAACTCAAGTGGGTAGCCCACTCGGCGTGCACAGGGGCCGACGTTGACTAGCGGGTCAACGGTGTCGCGCGCTGCTTGTCGAGTAGCTTGATGGAAGGGAAGAGGATTGCTAAGAGTGGGGAAAGGAGTGTAGTCTACTGAAAGAGGGGGGGCACTGCACTTTTCTTCATTTGGGCAGACCTGCATTTCACTACCAACCATGAGATAAAGCAGACTGGACCTCACATCCTGTCCCGGCTGGGGCGGTGTAGCGTCGTTGGGGGGGCGTACTACCTGGAGGAGGGAACTCCACTAGCGAACTTCAACAGACCACTTGCTTGTTCCCCTAGCCTCAAATAATTTTGGATCACCTACCTCGTCTAACCTCGCTGTGCTTTTTCATTCTGTGCTCTTGCTTTACTTCACTTCTTTTCATTTTGTCTCGCCTCACCGTGGTTCAACTCACCCCGTTTTCCTACACTACGAGTGCCACTGTCTTTTTTACTCCTCTCTTCTTTACACTACTGTACTCCTGTGAACTTCACCTCACGTTACCCCCCTCGTCCCGGCTAGATTCATCTCACTCATCCTTGTCTAATTTTGCCGGGACCCTGCATCATCGCAACCTCACCGTCTGCCTCATTTCGCCAACTTCGCCATTTCTGCTCTATTCTACAGTCTCTTCAGTCCTGCATCTCGTATCCTCCCCTCATCCTTTCTTCTTCACCCACTCCACTTGTATCCGTGCTGCCACTTTCCACTGCTTCTGCCCAAACTGCCCACGCCGTAACGCCCGGCCCGCCGGGCGCTGCAAACCAGAACAAATCTTCTGCCCCGGCGATTGGGGTCCGGGAGCCCCGGCGGGGAGGGAGAGGGGGCGGGGCCGTGGGAGCCGATGCGAGACACGTGTCGCGTGTGTGCCCGACTGATTGATTCGATCTGAACCACGCAAGACGGACTCCTCGGCCTCCACTCCCTCTCCCAGTGCCTGCGCAGCTGGAGTTACTCTGCTCCCTGCAATTCTTTCTGCGGTCCGCGTGGCCCTCTGGCCCACCTTTTCACAGCACCAACCATGTCCCCTGTGCTGATGAAGAGCGGGTTTCTCGTAGATTTTTCCGACTCTTTCTTTTTTATCGGATGTTTTGCAAATATTTATATTTTACAATTGCGCAGGAACTAAACAAAAAATCGAAATAAAAACAAATACAACAGCATGTTGACATATTTCGACTATATACAACGCAAATGGAAAAATAACATTTCAGTAGGCTGTAAAACTTATGAATTGAACCATCAATGTAGAGTTATAGTCTTTGGTCAACTTCCTCGAATGCTGTGAATCGAAGTGGGAATAAACTCTGTGATGAGTCGTTCGTTCCACGATACTTTTTTAAACCTACAATATTCAGTAGAGTTATAATGCGTATTTTTAAAACATGTTCAGCAACGTACTGCAGCGTTAAATATTCTGTCATAAACTATCAAAAAGTCACACAAAAATCTATCAAAGTAGTGCTATGATGTAAAAGCTGCTCATTAAACGTTGCATTTTTTTAGTAAATCTTCGTATAGTCATGGTAAATACTTTATATTCCTATTTAAATGACGCTATACTTTATACAGCCTTGATTAAGCTTTAATGAAGGAGCCACAGTTCATTTTATAGGTAATTAAGTTTTTTTCTAGCATGGGCCAATATAGCATTTATTGTGTCATTATTTCCATCATGAAGTTCAGGTCCAATACTTTTGTTGCGATCGTATTGGAAAGATGATAGCGATCCAACGAGGGAATAAACGAGAACATAGATCCCTGGTATAACAAATTTACTCTTTAGCTCATGACGTTGCCTTCGTTCAGAGGGAGAGTGGCGTGAGTTTATCTAACTAGTTTCTCTAGAAAGTCCCAAAAAATATTCAATGACACATGAGTGAGAGCTATAACGTGCACACGTTTTCTTGAGCACCAGAATTCCACTATTTTACTTTCCATAGCTGAATAAAAATTGCTTTACATGCAGTAGTTCAATAAAAGTAACATCAATTATGTAGCTTCTCTCCCTATTACAATCACAGGCAGCAATCTCATGAATATTATCTACATTTTGAACTGTAAACTAACTGGATATTATTTTAAAGATAAAATTGTTTACTTAGTAGTACAATATTCGAGGCTTTAGATTATATGTATTTAAAATTATATTGTAAGTATTATTCGATACTGTTGCCATTTCTACATGCTTTTAAAATGTGTCACTCTTCTAACTTCATTAACAATTATTCGGTATCCAATATCATATATATTACGGTGCAATGTAATATTGTGTTACATGTGGCATAGTTTGTTACTAGTACAGTGCCAAATGTTTCGCGTAAAATTTAATTGCTTCCCCTGTAATGGCAATTATTGGTCGCGATGAAATTTATATTCTGCGTGATTCTATGCATATCATTACTTACTACCGTGTGATCCAAACCTCGATCTCAGTATCATAATTGAATAAATTGTGAGTTTTGTTTTCAATTAAAATTTTTTTGAAATCGTTCGATGGTTTTTTGTCGTAGTTTTAGAATGATTTATTACATATTTTTTAAGACATGTGTTTTTAAAAAAAATCTTGTGCTTAAAAAATCTGATACGTTGCGTTGATATCCGAAATTCTCTCAAAGCTGTAAACTATGCGACTTTTCTGACTGAATGATTTGGCTCAGGGCATCAAAAAACCACGCTGCAGTGCTTCTAACCAAGACGTTCCTGGGTTTGGGTATCGGGGGTTGCAGGATTTTAGTTAGGTCGAATTCTGCGCTCTCTGAAGGAATATTGTAACGGTTTGCTGCTCTGATAGGTTGTTATTCGTGGTCTCTTCTATCAATAGAAGGCGAATGCCGGAGCATCACCCTAACAAGACGGGGCCAAGGACCACCCGCGATCCTCTACCTTGCCCTATCTTTCCCCTTTACTTACACACACTTACACTTACGTTTAACTATGTACTTACAATTACGCGTTAGTACACTACTGGGAGAGCAGTCACGAGCTTCGAGCTTGTCCCACCCGGGACGGTACCTGTTGATGGGTGATATCCCGATCGGGAAAACCCCTCACACCGACATGGAAGGTCGGCGCCGGACCTCACCATCCCACGCCGCCATCTCCCGCAATAAAAACATATACATATACGGGACTGATGACCGCACCAAGTATCACTAATCAATCAATCAATCTAATTTCCCGACTTACGACTTAAGTAATGGAATACATTTTGTGTGCCCTACCGCCCGCTCGCTCTCCCGCCCCTCCCCTCGCCCAAACGCTCCGTCGCGGCGCGCCGGCCTGTCCCTGGCGCCGCTGCGAGCCGCCACGCGTGGTTGGAGCCTGATGCTCGTTTGATTGACTCCATTAAGGCCCGCCCTATCGCCATCCCAAACGCATTTGCGCCCTATGAGAAATTGATTAGAAGAGCGGGCCGCATTCTTCAGCGCGTGCGGCCAACGGCATCCTCCCCCCTCCCCCGCCCCGAAATCCAGGATGTGGATTATGTGATATGCGATAACGAGCCTCTAGCTTTACATGTGATGTAGAATGATTCCGCACTGTGATGCAAACTAGAAATAACATTAGTTTGCTTACATTGTTCTTCATGAATTTTTTCTAATAAAGAGATAATCGGTTATGACGCAATATTGTCTGACAACTGAATGACGTTATATTGTCGCAATAGTAGTAGCTGTCAAAAGAAATGTATGCCAAATTGATATAAATATCTGTTGAAATTGGATCCTTCAATTTCTGTATGGTTGGTGAAACTGAGTTATAGCATATTTGTATTTTGCAGAATGCTTATTCATAGTGATATGGTGATATAGAAAGAAGTTTCAATTGTTTTCCTGAATTTACTTGTTGCGTTTTTTGCCTTTATAGACAATTTTTCAAATATGTGCGAAATAAATGGAAAATATTAATCATTCGTATTCATGACAGAAATATGAATTTTATCATCTCATTGGTTTGTGCATTCATGTTTGTGGGTGAACTTGACTTTTTGTTTTTCCGAAAAAATAATGTCTCTTCGCCAATTCCTTATCAAATAGACGGAAGTGGGACATATCATTCACGTTTAAGAAATTCTTTTAAAGAAGAAATGAGCGGCTACGTTGGTCAAATGTAGATTATCCGGACGCGCAATCGTCGTTTTTTCCACATTCAACAGTGCTGGTACTGCTTGACAATTTTTAGAGGTTACACTAAAACTGGGATTGCATAACCTTACAAGCAGAAATTATTGTGGTATAGAAGAATATCTTCCCGAAAATGTGTCTAATAAAATAAATTCGAGAGAAAACTACCCATTACTCCACAATACGTCTAATAAACTGTCAAAAACCATAACTATAATTCAATGTCAATAATAACACCTTTCCAGGAATTCTTTATTAATAATTTAATCTGAAGAAAAATAATAATACTACCTTACTGAACTTACCATTAACTTTAGAAATATGTGTCAGATCTCACCAACAATTGGAGCAAACAGTCGTATTAAAATGTTCATCAAGTATTCTCGTACAATAAAACGTGTCTGGAAAATAGACCCGAACTCGAGAAAGCAATACGAGCTGGAATTATCTACATGATTCAGCGCTTCAATTACAGATAAAAGTTTTGCTGGGCGTGTACCTTGATTCCCACACTAAATGCTGAAATTTCTGAATAAAATCAAAGAATGCTGAATATTAGTCTTGAATCCGTCAAACACGCCCTCGCAAGATGAATCATCATTCATCTCCCTGAAGCTTCCTTCCATTCGCCGCGCCTCGCCTGTCCGCGTGCGCACGCGCGGACGCGCCGGCCCCAGTTGAGCATTTCACCGCCAGGCGGCGACACCCGACAGGCAGCTTGCGCGCCGCGCCCTCGCCCGCGCGTGCGACCCCGCCCACGTTCACGCTGCCGATGCCGCGTCGCCCACGTCGATATCGCGCCGCGTCGACGGCCGGAAATGCAATCCTCGGCCCCCTATCGCGTTTCGCGGGCTTCCGGCGGCGGGCAGGCGGGCGTCTGGCGGGGGTGGTCCCGTCCCGCGACGGGGCTGGGCGCGGGGGGACCGGATGGGTGCCGGGACGCGCTCCCCCACCCTGGTAGCAGTGCCCGTGCGATGGGACAGTCAGCGCGGAGCTCACGAATTGCGACAGACCAGGAAATAAATAATACTACTTACACTCACGCCCTTACTTCATAAGAAGAGAAAATATTGTAATCGGGTGCTGGAAAACGGAATTTTTCAGACAGAGAAATTGATAGTCGGGCCCTGATAACGAAAATGTGGATTAATCTTTTCCCTATATGTGTCAAAGATAAACATCTTTAAAAAAATTCATGTACAATTTTATGAAGAAAAGTAGTAGTATTTGCATGTCTGCTCCAATAATAAAAAAAACAAAACATATTCTCAAAAACCCTTTCAAATTTTTTACAAATTTGAAAAAAATGCGAGAATGTAGTGTGCTGTTCTAGCAACACTAGTTCGATTAATACAATCAATGGATAATGTTATAGGAAGTAACTTCAAGTAGGTCGAAATCAAAACCATTTTAAATAATAAAAGAAATCACATTAAAATCCAATATTTGATCCCTTTATTGAGCCTGTATTAGCGCTTTTATTTCTACTTCCACACCTTAGATCAAAAACGTGATGAGAAGAACTTGATATTGTTTTCCAAACGAATTTGTGAACAGAAGTAAGAGATCGAGTTTCTAATATGTGAGCTCCCATTTACATGTTTGTTCACGTACCTTACCCAATTTATTTTTCGTAAAACATTTGCTCAAGTCTCTATAAGAAAATTCGAGTACTATTACACTCCAAATGTGTAATAGTTGAGTATAGTATAAATTAGTATAAAATAGTTGCTTAGTATAAAATAATTTTATAATGACCAATAGTAGTAATTAGAAAAAAATACCTTAATAAATGTGATTCACGGCCTTCTCGACGACGAAATTTTGATCATACAATACAGTTAAATGATCATGCAAGTCCTAATTTTTTATGTACCAGCGAATTAGTTTTTTAATTAAAGCTGCAATATTCCATTTAGTACTTAGCCATAACAGATGTCTTCACTGCAGTAAATAGTAGATAGTTTTCAACTTGTCCGGAAGTGTAATAAAGCTTCACAACAGTTACAGTTTTCAGTGTTTTTAGTGCACATTGATCATGATGTCGTGCGTTTATAAACACAATTCACGCTTTTAATATCCCATGGCCTCTAACAATAGAAAAATAATTGCAAAACAAGAAACAATGACTTCACATATGTTATTTTTTGTCAATGTACTCCGTACTTTGAAATATGTAAAGTTTGCTTTTGAAACGGCTCTGTAAAAAACTGTTTCCATTACCTCTTCCGAATGTAAAAGTTTTAAAGGCTACTGGATGTCTCACCAATTCAGCGAATTTCATTTTCCTACGCGACTCATCGCCACTTGGGCGGTGGCGGAAGGCCGGTCGTTGCCGTGGGGAGGGGGGAGTAAAAACCGCACGCGGCCGCCAGAAAGAGGGCATAAAAGGGCTTCCTCCTCGCCCACACGGCGACGCCGGCAGCAGACAGCGGGAGAAAGAGCGCGGTTTCCGGAATCTTGGGAGCGGAGCGCCTGAAAGAGAACGGCAACGCGCCGGCGGGAGCAGCGGCGGCGGCCGCGACGGGAGCGGTGGCGGCGTTGGCGGGGGCGGCTGCTGCTGCTGTTCCGTTCGCCGGAGGTCGGCCGGCCTGCCGGGCCGCTTTACAGCCTGCAAACAGTGGGCCCGCGCCGCATTCACGCCGCCCTCCCCGTCGCCACCCGGAATATTATATTTACGGGTGGCGTTTTTACTGCATTTTTAAAGCGGGAGCCCATTCACAGCGCGCTCCCCGCCCCCGCGGGTGGACGGGAGTGGGAAGCGGGGAGAGTGGAAGTAGCGACGGCTTTCTACGATGAGTTAATAACGCAATTTTTGTTTCATTCATATTTCGCTTAGACGGAGCAGTCGGTTTAAACGCGGGTGCTTTTATTACGCATAGTTCAGTGGGTTTAAAAATGAGGGCAATATCACGAAGCCGCGAGTCGTGCCGGCAGAACGCACCCACATCATGGCGGACTCTAAATAATGAAGCCTCGTATTTAAACGGCTCATTTGGCACACGGGACGCACGAGCGAAAGCGGCCCCGCCCACTGCACGCCGCCTGGGGAGAGGCTTCCGTGCGGCTGCCCTGAGCAGGGCGGCGCCAAAGCGCGGAGGAAATGAGGAACGGGAACAGATCCAGAGTGAGCAATATACAATTTCACTTGCTCACAATGCGTTTGCGCGCAGGTGAAGAATTGCAGCGAAAATTTGGTGTCTTCCGTAATGGACGTTCATACGAATACAATGGATCACTGGCTAATTTTAGAATATAAATTAATAGTAAAACAATAATGATGGTACCGCAGTTTCATTTTCATCTTATATCAAAGCCTGATATTTTGTCTTTTGTTTCAGAAAACCACTTTTCCATTTTCGATTCATTTGATATTATTAAAATTATTAGAATCGCCAGGTATAAAAATGTACGGTTTAAAATACAAACATAGATCATTCAAAATAAAAAACATTGCAAGTGTTTTTATGAAGATCATAGAAATATCTACACACAACATTGACAAGAAGAGAATACCCCCCACCCCCAGCAGTTTTCAGAGTCGTGACATTTGAATTTGAAATATCATTGCAGGTCCAATTTCATTTGAAAACTACTAGCTACATTTTTCTAAACACGTACAATCCGATATTACTCAATTTATACATAATATATTAAACAATACTATAAATATTGCATGTATAAAATACATAAACTAATCACTTTCTTGTTTACAAGAACTTTATGCTTCGAAATAGCCGAGTGTTATATGCGAAGAAACGGGTCTATAATTCATGTTAATTAAAAAAGTAATATTGTTTAGAATAAAATCTGTTTTATTTTTCGCCTCTAATTGTTCTCCCAAAAAGATCAACAACGAAGTTTTATGACAGCTAAGAGGGCCTCCGTACCAATATTTTGTGTCTCGACGGTCCCTCTCCTCCTTGTCCACCTCACCTGGCGCTGCTAGCGTTTGGACGCCGCCGCCAAACGCGCGTCGTCTCGCTGTTCGTTAGTGGCGCCGAAGAGGTAGCTTAAAGGAGTTATTCCCGCGCTAATTAATACGTGAATTATTATACCGCCGGAGATTTTCGGGGTCGACGCGGCGCGGCGCGAGGGCGGCGAGGCGCGAGTGGGTAATAGGCAATTCGCTCAAGTGGGCCAAGTGGCTGCGAAGCGTGCCCGCGCCCGGGCCCAATCTGTAGGCGAGGAAGCCGGAGGGGGGCGTGGCGCAGAGGCGAGGAAACGCCGCCGGGCGTCGCGTCGGCTGCCGCGCGCCGTCGCTCCCGGCGCCGCGGGAGGATCTTGAGGCGGCGAATATCGCGGCAGACTGCCTCGCCTCCCCCCTCCGCCCCGTGCTCCCCCGAAATAAGATTTCCCCGCGAGTGCCAGGAACCACAAGTGCTCTATAGAGATTAATAATTGGCCCCTAAAATTTCATTAGCACGTGTAAGTCAGTGAAAGAGAGGCCTCGTCCTGCCTCCACGGGCGAAGGGGGGGGGGGGGGGGGGGCGGGCGTTTTCCTTGCGACCCCGTTGTCGGCGCCGCCGCTTGCTTTTCTCACCTTGTGGCGGAGCTTCCCCCGGGTTCTCTCAGCCGTCGCCCCTCGTCTCAGCTGTGGGCGCCACCCCAGAGAGAGATATTCCTCTATCGCCCCTTTCACCACAGCATTTCCCTTACCCCTCGCGCGTATTCCAATACTGTCTTCATCACTATTTCTTCATTTTAATCCCGCCCTTCGCTTTTTCTCTCTCTCTCCTCTCTTTCTCTCTCTCTCCCTCTCTCTCTCCTATATATATATATAATATATATATATAGATATTATATATATATATATATTAGGTATGGAGAGGAGAGAGGGCGGGGAAGGAGAGGGAGAGAGAGAGAGACTAAATTCTTATTTCGGCCATTCTCCTTTATTTTGCGGTTCTGATATATTTGTTTTTATAATACACAGTTCCTAATCCCCCCAACATTAGGTTGTCCGTTCACTCTGCCAAACTTCCCATCTGCTCGCTTCGCGAGCCACGGCGGCCGACCCCCCCCCTTACCGCAAATCGCCTCCCTCTCTTTGGCTTCGGGCGCCCCTTCCCTTCCCTTCCCTCTCTACTGGCTCTGCGCGGATCCTTTAGAGCCACTAAATACCGCGCGACGTCATAAACTTGGGGCTTTCCCAAAGCTCTCCGGACTCCTTAATATGTAGCCCCGCGGATTACGGGATTAACAAATGTTTATGCGGCGTCAGGGGTACCAACCGCCTGATCGCAACCGTCCTTCGTTTTACTTTCTTTCGATCGCACAGTGGTTATTTACGTTCTAACAGATGTGTTATCTAAACGTTTGCTTCTAGCATGTACCTTAGCTTTCTTCTATTACCTATAACATTCAGAAAATGTAATTTTGGGACAGAAAGCATATCTTTTGCTATTCCGTATCTTTCAGTTCCTTTTTTAAAATCTGTCTTCTATGTATTTTATTTAGTTTTCTTAATCATGTGCATATACTGAAACCTTGCAATTAATATTTAGTGTTTTTTCTACGTGTGTGATTTTGAATGAAACGCTCTGAATGTGGTAAGAGTGGCTTAGCGCATTGTGATGGGCTTTAGCTTGGACAGCTTGCGCGTAGATAAGCGAGCTCTTGTGCGGTCAATTCGCCGGTACGGCAGCGCGCAACCGCGCAGCATTAGCTGAAGCGGGATGCTCTCACTAGTGTGAACGACCTGTCGCACCACAGCCGCCGGCGATCCGTCGCTCCATGTGCGCAGCCCCCCCCCCCCGCCTTTCCACACGCTCTCCCGGCACCGCTTCGCTGCTCTCCTAGATTTTGACATCGGCGCTCGTGGCCGCTAAATTCAGGAGTCTTGTCAATCCTATTGTCCTCGTACTTTCTCTTCGCCATAACTCATATCTCAAATGATTTTCCTTGTAAAATGTTATTAATTTTTAGTGACATTTTGTCTCCGTCTTACAATACCCATCGTGTATTCGCCACATCATTTCTGCATCTGAAAGAATGTGCTGAAGTGAAGCAGTAGGTCGAATGACTATTATTAACAATGAAAAGAGTTTTGTACTATCTGTACATAGTACTACATATTATTACAAAACCGATACCAGGTATAGCTCGAAAACAAACTCTTCAAGGTTTGTACATTTTCGTTAGGACTGTGGCGACTAGACGGAGATTTGAATTAAAGGCGTTGATCGGGTAGGCAACCCGTCGCACTTGGAGAATGTTTCCGTGAAGCTGAATGTCGTCTCGTTGACAGTATCTTCGAAATGACCGCCAATTATCGATCTTGAAAGTCAGTTTCTCATACACTAGTACAAAGGAAAATACCTCAGTAGGAGACTACTGACTGCGTTTCTTCAACAAATGTATTCCAAAGTTCCTCTCTGACTCCATTGAAGTTGATTACTGTGTTGCCTTCCGATCTATTTTTCTCGTTGTCAGTTGCTTGAGATACAGTCTAGGTCACCTGTAAAATTTCCGTCTCCCACCAGCGGAGCACTGAACCAGCAAGACAAGCTCCAAGCTCACGACCGGTCTCCTGGCATGTAGTTCATGGCATGAAAGTGTCATTGTATGTAAGTGAGGGATGAGGATAGGGCAAGGAAGAGGAAGGAAAATGGTGCGTCGTCTGTGATCCGTGTGTTAGGGCACGGATCTGACATTCGCTGTGTCAGTCACGTAAACCACGTTAAACGACCTATAAGAGCAACCAGTCTATAGAATTCTCCTCTAAACAGCGACTGAATTCGACCTAGCTTTTTATGTAGCTAGTGTCAAAATTCCTGTCACCGTCGGGACTCAAATCTTAGGACCTCCCGGTCAGAGGCACTCCAGTGACATCAGATGATGCACTGAGCCACCTCCGTAGGTATTCCGTTTTGGTTAAACTCTAGTTGGCCACATTAATTCATTGATAACAAAATATAACTTATGGACCAAAACCAATTGTAATGAGCTGAAGCAGACTGCGCTCGCATTGACTGTAACTGGTAATGGCTCATTGACGACCAGTTCAACCATTGAGTATTTAGTTCACGAGTACCACTCTAATCGTGAGCAAACTGAGAGCATCCCGGTAACTTGCTTACATAACAACTTCCTACTGCAAATTCTGCAAATACATAAAGAAAATTGCTAAAAATGCTATTTTTACTTCTAGTTAAAAGTATTGTTTGTTTTCCGGTCAGAACTTAAACAAAGAGTCTCATTGAAGTAATAAAATTAGTACGTGTTTGTGGACCGCCAATAATAAATTCACAAAACACATGCTCCCGGGCTGTGGCTTGAAATCCTCTGCGTTAGATCAAAACCCTCATAGTGCTATTCCCATTTGTGACAACCTGGTTATCACACACACCGCACGGCCAGCTCTCGCCCTCACTCAATGTACAGATGGCAGTCGTGTTGCCACAATTGCTGCTCGAACCGTCACGACCACAACAAATAGGTTTATGCTATGCACTCTAGCTTTTCAAATGCAATGTAATTTTGCGAAATAACTCATTTTGTTCTCCATCAAAGTTGCTATCGATGAGAGATAATATCTGTTGCATATTGTTGTGCCATGCCTGTATTTTTAATTTTCTTTGTGTGATATCTTTCCTCTCACAAAACATGTGCATATTGAAGCACCGACTTCAAATATTTTTCATCGTGTCGTACGAAACAGCTCAGAGACGCAGAAAAATCGACATGAATGTAAAAAAAGTTATATGAAACTTTCACAATCAGTTGCACCCATAGGACACAGAAATAACCGTGAAGTCTGGCCGCGTAACGATACAAGCACCCATCACTTCTACGACGTCGTCACAGTTTCCCGTGAGACTCGGCCGTTCAATCCTCGTTCCAAGTCGATTTTGTGACCCTTATAAAGTATTTGTGGTTTCTCTCATATATATTTTGGTGGGTACTCGAAGACCGAGGCGAAATCGATAAGCGCTCTATATTTCATATCCGCTTTCCTTAGGGGTGCCGCTGCTTTCCTGAGGCACGTTACGCAGCAAAGCCCCTCTCTCCCCCCTCGCCACCGCCCCGCCTCTTTACCCCAGGCCAATGCCCAGAAGCCGCTTTTGATTTCGCTGCCCTCGTCGCTGCATAGAAGTGGCTTCTGCCGCGTTCGTCAACAAGGGCAGCGGATGTCGCTGTGTAGAGGGGCAATTGAGGATTCAAAAGCGTCTGTGGCATTGCGCTTCGGGCACCCACCTGTAACTTAAGTATCCTCTGAGCCGCGACTTAGGGCCTGAATTGCTGCGCGCTCTCGCCTTGGATCGTCGACGCGGCTGCACTCCCCGTCAAATGGTCGGCTAATTGCTCATTGCTGCCATCGCTCATTGCTGCCGCCGCCGGTTCGCTCTTGTCGAAAGCTCGACGAACGAATTCAGATGAGCTCTACCTCGTTCACACTCCAGGGTCCCTTACATCTGGAGAAGATTCTATCGCTTTCTTTCACTCATCAATGTAGGAAGGTTTACGTGAATGTAAAATCAACATTTTCGCTCTTTTATCTACACATACTCCTTTCGTATACATCTTCCCTTAATTATGTCCTTCCTATCACTAGTGTCCTTCATTTAAAATGGTTACCACTTTAACCCGGCAGTACACGCGCCTCTTCCTATAGCGTCAGTGCCCGTATTTGGTCTCACAGACCCTTCTGATTGATGTTCCCTTACTTCAATTTCCCCGTATAATTTCGATGAAGAGAATGTAAGCAGGATAAATATAGATATTATTTTAAATAATGAGAAATATTTTTAATTCACTGATTGCAATATTTAATGGTTTGTATGAAAATGAAGGAAACTGAAAAATTGATTTGCTTAAATTATCTTCTTTTTAGCGCTAGTGTCCTTCATTTAAAACGATTACCACTTTAAACTCATTCGCTTTTTTTTTATATCCCTACACTACGGTAGTTCTCTTTGTCATTCTTACGCTTTACCATAACCCTAATTCATCCTTACGAACGTTCGCATGCGATAGATACTTCAGTATTTCTCCTCTCACCTCGTTCCTCTTCATGCCCTTGATATCTCGCCTCATCAGCGTCTGGCTCTTCGCTTCCTCCTCCAATGTACATTCCTTTCTCACTCATTTTGCTTAAATCATTACATTAATGTCCTTCATTAAAAACGAGTAGGACTTTAAACTCATTTCCATTTCTCGTCCTGGCTAGTGGCAGTTCTCTTTGAATTCCCTACGCACCACCGTGTTCCCATTTCTCCCTCACATTGGCGTGCAACAGATACTTCAGAATCCTCCCCTCGCCTCGTTCGTCTTCGCACCCTCGATGCCCCGCCACACGTGCATCTCCGGCCTTTCGCTTGCTCCTCCGACGCAGCCGGCGGCGGGCACGCAAGGAGCCACGCGGAAGGAAGGGCGTTGAGGGCGGGCCGGCGGCCCGCGAGATCGGAAGGAATGGCTTTCATTACGACGGGCGTAATTGGGCGCCGGCGAGAGCGGAGCGTTACGCGAGACAAAGAGGAGGGGGAGGCCCGCCGGAAGTTAATGAGCCTGCTGCTGCCGCCGCCGGGGCCGTGGGCGGGGGAGGGAGCTAGACGTCGGTGGGGGGGGCGGTGGTTGGGACACACCTGGCGACGGCGTTCCATCCCGAGCGCATCCATCACGCCCCACCCCGCTCCGCCCGCCCCTCGCTGAGTCTCCTCCTGCCCGGCGCCCGGCGTTTCTGCGGCCGCTCCCCTGCCGGCGCGCTCCCTGCCGCCGTCGTCGCCACCGTAGCCGCGGAAGGTCTCCGGGACAGCCTGCCTCCAGCCGATTCCACCTCCCCTTTTTTCCCACCTGACAAGTCCAGCGGCTTTCGGGCTGGCGGACACGCTGAGCCGTCCCCGTTCGGTGTAAGACTGTGCTTCAAACGCACCGCCCGCAGGCATGCGTTCTACTCGAGAGCTGCCTTTTCAACTACCTTCCGATTGTTAATGTACACATGTTGTTGCACTTTCCTAAATTATTTTATTTGCTCACATGCTCTTACTTTGTATTATCCAGGCGGTGATCCACGGGGAGGAGATCCCCCCCCCGTAATTTTTTTCTATATCTATTAAATTTTAAACTTGTCACAAAATTTTAAGCAAAAATATTTTCGGATAATTATTAAAAACGAATGAGCTGAGAGTACCTAGGAACCCATTTTAACAAAATCAGTAATATGACACATTTGGATGAAATTTTCCCCTCCCAAAATTTGTCTCTGGATCAAGCTTCTGTAATTATCACACAACTATAAGTTTCCACTTATATTTTCATATTACATGCGTACATACTTGCACCATCAGTTCTAACATTGCGTAATTTTTATTTTTTATTCATGTTCATGTTCATTGTTTAGTCGGACACTCATTTTGTATACTGGCATATTGGATTATGTCAGCGAACCTTTTACTACTCCTTTACCCTCTTCCACCAGTAACTTTCATTCACCGTCATCTCATTTTTTGCCTCATCGTTCCTCAAGACACCCTCTTTTGGTGTCTTTTGCTCTACTGGACAGCCACTGGCCTTTTTGTCTTTAATAGCTAACTTGAATACTGATGGACGATTACTTGTCAATATTGTAACAACTACTTAGTCTTTTAATGCACACCACGCCATTTAGTTGCTCTTTGAATAATAATTGTCACCCCTCCCCTCCGCATTTCCCTGGACTCGTTTAATGTAATGTTTATGCTCCCTCATCACCTGTCCCTCTTTCTTCCTGCGGCCCTGCCAGCGGCCTCGCGGCGCGCGGGCACCCAGTTGCTCTCGCGCTCACCTCGCTTCAACACGCTCCTTCGTTCGTTCCATCAATGCCTCGGCCGAATCGCCGCTCCGAGGGATCCGCATCCTGCGCAGTCGCATCTTCTTCGCGCCGACTCTTGTCGCTCGCCGTTGCCATTTGGCGCGCAGCCCTCTGAAGTTTCCAATACCACCCTCAACTGCGGATTTATCGCTGCCACTTACGCGTTTGCCACTATCTCCATCGCGTCGAGTTTGACGTCGCACGCAGGCCCCCCCATTTCCACAGGCGCACCCTTCTGCGCATCCGCCTCAGTGAACCCATCCGGGCCCATCACCCAATCTCCCCGCCTTCGTCAGCGCCCCCTCCACTATATCCGTCACGCCAGTCACAACTCATACGCCGCCGCCACCTTTATCATCTCCGCCTCACCTCCCATCTCTGCTCGGCAGCCCTTGGTCGCCCTCACACCGCCCTCGTCGGCCCATCCGGGCCCCCGGCTCTCTGCCAGCCCCGCCGGCCCCGGGCCCGGCCTCGCGCCCCCGCTCCGGGCACCCGGCGTAATTTTTGCGCGCCGTCGCTGCGTAATTGTGGCTGCGAGCGAATTACGAGCGCACCTCCGCGCGAACGCGTAAACCGGAGCTCGCTCTGGAGTGGCAAATGAAGTTTGCAATAAAAACGTGGAAGAGGGGCTCGCACCCCCTCCCACCTGCCCCAGCCCACCCCGTTCCAACCCAGCCCACCCCGTTCCCCCAGCCCACCACCGTTCCACCCAGCGTTCCTTGCGCTTTTTCACCCCTCCCTCCCCTCCTCTCCGCGCCATCTTCCGCCCCGACCGCTGCTCTCGGTCCGCTCCTTTTTCTTTTCGCAAACACGGAAAAAAATTGCCTCCACCTGGCGTCGGCGCCGGCCGCTCGTTGACCTACCTGGCCGCCCCTCTCGCGTGACCCGGCGCCGCCACCGCCCCCCCGCCTCCGCCCCGCCCCGCTGCGCGCGCCGCGTCGCCCCTCTTCGCAAAAAGTGGCAATATCCCGCGAGAGGAGTCGCTTCAGCGCGGGGCGCGCCGCTTTTTTTATCGCGGGGTCTTAATCAATCACGGCGGAGGAGATAAGCGCCACCGAAGATAGGGGCGTAATGCTCTTATAAGCAGAATACTGCAGATACCGGTGCGTCGCTTCAATAAAACCGGGTTTTGTGCGACTACGGCTGCCGTAACGGACGTTAGTTTTGTGCGGGAGGGTCTTCCATTCGGAATAATTTATCGCTGTGATTTACGTGAAATCTGGAGCGTGCCAATCAAGTGCCTGAAAACGTCAGCCCCCGGGCAGTGTTTTCGCGTTTCATATACGTCGGAGGATTTTCGATAGTGCGGGGTTATGCTTAATTTAACTACGTCGATATGCCCTACAGGAACGTAATGAATGCTATGACATTTGTTTCAGGTTTTCGAAGTATTTAATCTCTCATACTCTAAAAACTCAGCCTAGATACATCATGTTGCAGGATACGAAACTGACGTCGTTATTGGTTCGTTGAATTGTGTACAAGAACTATGTTTCAATTTGTTTCGTGGAGATCGTTGTTATCACGATGTACCAGTTCTTATGTTTTGAATTCCACAAACTTTGGACTTTATATCCTGTGAAAAACGTTATCATAACACTATTATGCACGAAATTAAAACTGTTTTTTGCCAGAAAGATCTGCGACAAATCTATAATTTATGACAATAATGCCGCACACATTCGGAACACAGTATTTACATTGCACCGAAAAAGTAAAGAAAAAACAGTGTAATCTTCCTAAAATGATGTGTTTTATTTAAGGTTATTTAACTCAAACGTTGTTGCGTTTAACGAAAAAATATTTGTAGATTTTGAATAAGAAATAAAAAAAATAATTTTGGCAAACTATAATACAAAATTCAAAAGTGAGAGTTGAAACAATATTTGAGAATATTTATTTATTTGGGTTTATGAACCCTTTCTTGAGGTCTTTTAACTCGAAAAGTGATAATTAAATGAGTAAATGATACCGATAGCGGTAATGGGGAAATGGTGCAATGACAGGCAGAGGAAGCCTGCTGAGAGCTCTCTTTTCCATCATAAATTCCTAGTGAATTAGTCGGGAATCGAGTGCGGGCCCCTGTGGCAGAAGGCATGTGCGTTAGCCGTCACACAACCGTGGGAAGAGAATGATAGAATATACACATTTCACATCGTACATTATCTGTCTACCTCTGAATCTACATGTCTATTTGTATCTGTTCCAGTCGTATGTATAAACCGAACGAAACAAGACAATATCATATGAAGAACAGCAAACAGTCGGATCATTGCAAGCGGCTGTCGTGGCTCAGGGTTTCAACTGATCTCGTTGTACTGCCTCTGCGCGACTGGTCCTAGAGTTCGAGTATTGTCGGTGGTTGGAAATTGGGCACTAGCTAGATAGCCAGGTCGAATTCAGCTGCTGTCTGGTGGAGAATTCTAGCTGTCAGCCTCTATAATTCTCGTCCAGATCGCTAGTTTTCCTTGGTTTGTCCGATCAACACAAAATGAATGCCAGAGCAATACTCTAACAAACGGGCCACGGACATCGCGCGATCTTTCCTTACTTTTCCGCCGCCCGTCCTTCACCTTCGAATTACGCACACGGAAACGTACGTGCAAAACACTAGCGCACTCATCGGGAGCTTAAAGCTAGCCCCGACTGAGTCGGGGTCTCTCTGGTGGGAGATACCTGGATGTGGAAACCCCCGCAAACCGACAAGTAGGTCCGTATCAGATCTCACCATCCAGCGGGAAAAGGTCACTGCCATTTCCCCATGATAAAACGTGTACCACACTTATGGAACTCTCCGCCTCTCCCGCGGGGACGCCGGAATCGGCTTCTGCCGCCCTCTGTGTCGCTGTTTGCGAAACCTAACAGTTGACGCCCACGGACACAAAATAATCAATCAACCGGATTACTACCCAAACTGAAATACAAAAATCTACTGTAGTTAATTGTGCTACGCATGCTCCTGAATTCTGCATTCCTGAAAATGCTTTCTTCCGCTCTGCCTTCTCAGCGAAGGTGCGTAATAACGCTCATGGGAAGGGCCGAAGTGCAGCTTCCGGCCCATCACCGTTTGCGTTTCGCCCCGCGCTCAACGGCGCTCGCTCTCGCCGCGCGGGCGACCAGAGGGAGAGCGTTGACGGCTGACAGAAGAAGAGCGACGTCGTTCAGTGGCAACCGCCCCGAGCCTCCCGCCTGCGCATCTCTACGCCCCGCCCTCCGTCCCCCGAACCGACGAGTCCAGCGGGCGTTCCGTCGCATCCGTGCAGTCGCATCCGTGGCAGCGGCGTTCATTTAAATAACAAATGAACGATCGCGAGAATGTTTATTCGCACCTGGCGCGCGGGCGGGCAGGCGGGCGGGCGATCGCCCTCGCGCGGGTGGAAGTGATGGAGGGGGAGAGGGCCACAACTGTCGCCCGGGCGGCCGGTGTGACGCGGTTCCCCAATGCACTGGCCAAAACTCGCGATGTGCGCTTATCGACTGGATTCCTAACACCCGAAACTCGCATGAACGTGAGAGCATGGCTCTTTATCGTGGTGAGTCCTGCACCTTGAAATGGAAGCCATTACTACCGAGTAACGTGATGAAATCAGTTTCAAACTGTTATCGTCGGGATTACAAATGTAATTCTACTTCAGTGGTGCGAAACCAACTCTTATACCCTTGCCGAGAGTTAACAACGTTTAAAAGGAATTTAAATTAGCGATAAAGTAGAAAATATTTAAAAAGAATCAAATTTCTTTGAATGTTCCAGAATATCTTCGTTAACTTAAATAATATTCGAATGGGTCACACATAGGTGTATAATATCTTCAATATCCCGCCAAATGGCATAATTTCTCTCATCAGGTTATTGCTAAAAATGTGTTCTTTTTTAATTGCCATAGAAGGCGAATAATATTTTCAGCTAATTAATGTAACAATTCTTCGTTATGTATGTAAAATTAAAATCTGATAAGTCCATGATATGGTTACGAGATAATGAGGTGAATTTTGTTCGTTAGTTGTACAAAACACGCAATCGAAGAAGCTTGGGAGGTTCGGAATCCGAATGATTGTGATTCACTTAATCGAGAGTGCCGGCCCGGAGCACTGCCCACCGAATATTCCCGCTCGCAAGTCAACGTTCATCCCCCACGATTGCCACCTTTACCGCTTACCTGAGTACCTTATATTTAGCGGAGTCATTTCCACAGTTTCACTATTCCCTCCCCTCCCGTCATCTCTCGTAGCCTCCCTCTCCTCTATAGAGATATTCTTCAATTTTTCTATAGGTGGACGATAACATTAGGTCATTGTTACACCTCCTGCCTTATAAAAAGCATCTTTTTAAAAGTAATAAGCACATTTATGAGGCCAAGAGCCCCATTGAGAAGGACGTTTGCGAATTATTAACATTTAAGAAGGCGGAAGGTGTAACCTAATGTCAGTCGCCACTATATAAAAATCGAAATATCCGTCCCTCATAGCAGCCTCTGCCTTCCAAACGCTTTGCAGCCCTTGTGTCCATAGCTAAAACTCCTCGCTCGGACATCTCTCTCGGCACCTCCCTCCTATCTTCCAATCCACCCGCACCCGTCGCTTTATTCCTCATCTCCTCCCCCCACCGCGTGGCCCGACGTTCGCTCTTTGACTAGCTCGCTCCCACGCCCGCCTCTCCCGCGGGGACGCCGGAATCGGCTTCTGCCGCCCTCTGTGTCGCTGTTTGCGAAACCTAAGCGGCGCCGCGGCCTAAACGGGCGCGTCAACTTTTAATTGGCGAAGAATTGTCCTAATTCGGAGGTGATTTACGCGCGACTGGATGGTAGTCCTCGGGCAAGTGTTTTGAAGTAAATGAAGATCACCCTCCTATTTCAATATGTGCCTAATTTGGCCGGCGAAGGCCGGTAAATTTATTCTCCTATTAATTGTTCCGGGAACGTTTAAGCTAATCGACTGCAGCGTATCTCTTTCTCGTTGTAACCACTTTAATTCCCCGGGGTGCGGGCGATGCCTTTAAAAGTAACACCAATGGCCTGTTTAACAGCGTCTGCAAAGTAACTAGTCAAACTTAAAACTAGTTGTTAGCGGAATTATCCGCTCTAGCTGATACTAATAAGGAGCAATTTACGGCAATCTTGTTACGTCCGCGGACTACAGTGAGCCGTTGCCCGAGCAATGTTCAAACTGCGCGTTTTAACTGTCGCAACGAGAGAGAGGTGGTGATTACTCTCGCTGCAACATTCACAGGAAAATAAATTAACCACTGGATGTGTGTAAATATTAGTAACATACATGAGCACAGCAAATATTCCATGCATGATGTATTTAGGAATTATGTGAAACCTATAAATCTTGTTTTTCAGTACTTTGCAGTTTGGGAATAAATTATCTGTAAATTAAATTTGGTAAAAATTGTTATTAAACTTTATTAGAAATTATTAATTCCATGGAAAATGGGAATTGCATAATCAGTGTCCATGTGACATGAACAGACTTTTGAAACATGAAAATGTGTTAAATAACCTCGCCAAGTGATATTTAGAGAGATAACATTATTTCGTGAATGCCAGTTTTTAAAATTTTCATTGGTAATTTACTGGTAAATATTACTTACGTATTTGCAAGTCGATCGTACGCATTTCTTTAAAGATTTAGGAGAAATATTACATGAATCTCATGTTTTTTAGATGAAAAAAATTTCTTCATTTTATTTCGCTTCATTCACTTTTTTATTTTACAAAATGTTATATCTTAAGCAATGCATGTTATTTAACAATCAAACAGAAAAGTATTATCTTTTCTAACAAGGGTAAAATAATGTAAATCATCACATATTTCACTTTAAACACTGACTCTTTGAGCTTGAAGTGACTTATCTTGAGGTTATTGGAATTCAATACGCGTATTTTATTGTTCATATTAAATGTGCTTGAAATATATTTTCTCCTCACAATGCTACAGTTTGATGTTCGCTTTATTTATGTTCAGAGACACATGTCGCTATCAAAGCTGATAGAATATATCTACTTTTATTGTGAAAGAAAACGTTTACGTGTCGGAAAAACAGCGCTGCCATCTTACGTTCGCTACATCTTCATTGCAACAGTTACGGGCAGCAACAAGCGCCCCAGTGACATGCGACCGGAATGGGCGAGATGAAACAGAGAGTTGGCACACCTGGATGCGTACAAGCATCCACCAGCACCCGTACCACCCACCGTGCCGCCATGTTTAATCCTCTCAAGTTATGAGTGACGGCCCCATTCCGTAAAACTGTAAGTTTTATGGAGTTGGCAGCAGATTTGTGAGATTGGTCTGGGCGCGGCCCAAGCGCGCAAGCGAGCAACGCGTTGGCGAAGCCCGCGGATTCCATCAAAGTTTGCCGCGAACATGTTTTATTTATGACGGCGGCGGTAAAAGCGCGAACCTCCCAGGAAGGATTCGGCGGGGAGGGGGGCGAGGCGTGACGGGTCGGGGTCGTGTGGGGGGGGGGGCGGGAGTAGGAGGTGAGCGCCGGTAAAGGCGGGTAGGCTTCGCAACCTTCGCGATTTATTGTCCTCCCTCGCGGAGTTTCTCGGTTTTTTGTTAATTGTTGTCCCGGCGCCGGCGCCGTGGGTGGCGTCGGAAAGAGGGAGGTGAACGCACAGAGAGCACAGCGGCGTCGTCCCCCCTCCTCCAGCCGCCCACCCGACACTCCGCCCCCGCACGCGCGCTCGCCGCAGAGAAACTTTCGCCGCGCTCGGCGTCGAGGATTCCGCCCGCGAAGCCGGTTTGTCCTCGCGGAAGGAGTAGCGCGCGTATATATTTCTCGCGGAGACACGTCCTCGCTGACTCCGCCGGCGACGAGGCTGACGCCGCCGCCCCCGCAGCCGTAGTTTAGACGCGCCACCGGCGCCGTAGTTGTTGTGTTTCAAGGCGGTACGCGCTTCACGTGCTCTCGTGCTCTCAAGAGCGCACTTTACCCGCTCGTGCTCTTAAGGACGGTCAAGCAGAGAAAACACGCGTCTTCCTTCTCCTTGCTTCATTTAGCTCTTGTCTCGTTTTGCATTCCAATGCGCTGCCTGTTGTACTGATATCTCATTTTCTTTTAATTTGTTCTCTTTTCTTTTTGTTTTTTCTTAACTCGTTTCTTGATAATTTCTCTTTGAATTTCATCGCCTTGACTTGATTGGTCCCTTTTTCAGAGTTGCCTATTATGGAAGATAATAATGTTAGGATTATTTATATATTTCCTTACATTTTAATAAGTTCATAATATTTTATGCAAAAATGGATGAAGTAAAGGTGAAAGTAATATAGTGCAATATCATTTTTAAATGCAAGTGGTTTCGTTTGAGTTAATTATCTTTCAACTGTTTACCTCCTGATTTTTCATCTCATTTCGCTCAGGTTTAATTCGGCTCAAAAATGTGACAATGAGTTCTGTATATTTACATTTGCAAAACCACTATGGAATTCGTGGAGTACCCAAAATATCTTCTGCTGTGTACATCATTTCATGTACTCGCAAGCCATATCCAGCATAAAATGCGAAATTATCTCGCGCCATTCATTGAAACGTAATCCCTCGTTTGCCTATGCATTAAAATTGACAATTCAAACTACAGCTTGTCGCGATACTCATTTATCTGCACGCTGCGAGATCCGCGTTCCGACAACAAAATCCGGTGACAATCGAATGGTGATTGTCATCATTACGATCCCCCAACGAAGGGGCACTGAGAGGTCAACAAATTTTTGTACCCCATACATAGGGCAATTTTTAGTTTTATTGTTATATTTAATACGTTTCAAAGGTATTTCGTACATTTCAAAAGTCACTGCTTTTGAGGTGAAATCTAAAGGGCGAATCCCTTTGGTGAAGAACATTGAAATAATGCAAAGTATCTTTCAGTAAATATTTCCTCAGTTCTACAAAAACGAATTCGGGGAATGTATGAAAGTAACCGTTTACAGTCCGCTATCGACAAATTAGAAATGTAAAAATGTGATCACATTATTACGTTTTAACTTTTTAATAATTTTTTGGATTCTTGTAATTGTAGTGATCACATTAATCAACTATTTAAAAAAAATTAATGTAATAAAAAGCCGAGTTTAGTAAAACTTTTTTTTTTCGCAGAACTGCCAGAAACTTTATCGATGTACTACGACATTCTTCAGTTGATAAAGGATACATTTGTACATTAAAACTTAGAACTAAGTAATAAGTTACTTATTTAATGAATTCAATACTTATTATTGGATTCAGGAGTAAGTGATGGAAATGAATTGGCTATTGTTATTAATACACGCCAATATAAAAATCAGTTTTCGTTTTTGCTATTTATTATTTTTTCAATAGGCGTAGACTAAATATCTATTTGTATTAGGTGTCTTGAGAGGTCTTCAGTATTTGAATGCCGACTCTACTGTAAAACGCTGCAAATAAAAATACCTCACCCTCCGTAGAAGCGTTCAGAATTCCACATTTGATCGACATTTGCTCGACAGCATGTGTTCCACCGGATGCGAGGAGCTGACCTGCCGTCATATCCGCGCGTGTTCGCTCATCCGACGATCTGCGGCGCTAACCTGGAGTCCTGCCCCCCCCCCCCGACCCGGCGTGGTCGCTCCTCCCGCACCCCAGCCCCGCTCCAGCTCCCGCCTCCGCCCACGCCGCGGAGTCTGTGTAAGAGCCACGTAAAATCGGCCCCGGAGGACCACTCATCGCCATGTTTACATCTGCGCATAAAACGGCGGAGGCGGCGTCGGGAGGCGGAGGCGGCGTCCGCAGTAACCTGGTCGCTATTGAAAGGCGCCCTTTACGACCGGGTACAAACAACGCGTTGATGTACGGCAGACGCCCCCTAAAGAAGGCGTTCGGGTTGCGAGATGGAAGGAGGAGGAGGGGCGGCTGGAAGCGCATCTGCGTCCGCCGGCGAGTTCGTGGCTACCCCGGCCTCCGACGCTTGCCCAAATCCATCCTCGCCGCCCGCCCGCCCGCCCCGCCCCGCCCCGCCCCCCCGCCCCGCCCCGCCACGCCCGCCCCGCCACGCCCCGCCCCGCCACGCCCCGCTCCATCGGGCGGCCCTTGCGTGCGCGCAATTTACGCACCGTTCCCTTCCTGACCTCGCAGTCCGGCGTCCATTTTTACTTGCTCACTTCCCCCCCCCCTTCCCCCAACCACGCCCGCGCCCCGCCCCTTCCTCAGAACACGCGTTTCCGGTCACATAACCCGACACGCCTGCCGCCACGCCCCCTCTCCGCCTTTCGAAGCTCTTTCACCTCTTCCGCTCCTACGCACTCTCGCGTCCTGTGTTTGCTGGATTTCCATATTTGATACCATAATAATTCGATTTCCATTTAGATTGCACTCGGGGAACGATTTATCCCTAATTGCCAGTCGCGAACATGCACTACATTTCGCCGCTAGCCCTGTAATTATGCATCGAAATACAGAAGCGTTGATTATTTTTAACGCCAACGCGCCTAGCTTCTGCGTCGCGAGCAATCCGTTTATCGCCCTGTCGCCCCCCTATGTCAGCCACCTGGAACCCCGCCTACGGCGGTGATTGAAACGTCTATGCGAAGCTGCAGGGGTCACGATGGGAGGTAAATTAAACACGTCTGTAATTTTCGTTGCAATGCGAATCGCAATTATAGATTCAAAATTAATTGAATTCAGATATCAATCATCTTTGATATTTTGTGCGTGTGAGCATTAATTTCCTTCTCTGAAAGAATGTAGGTCACCCGGAGAGGGAGTGGTATTACTTCATTACGAATTCAAAACAAAATAGAGGGTCACAAAATATTTAGTTTAACTGTATTATTATTTTACGTAAACGCATGATAACTTCAATATTCTCTTTTGTGAATAGAAATCAGATTCATTCCAATGTTAAACTAATATAGATTTCTGGCTTTGGATACAAATTGCATTTATAAATATCTTATCAGTGGCATCGTGTTTTCCAATCATATATTCTGTAAAATATCAATAAATATGTATTTGTTTTTTGTATAATGTTTATCTTTGTTGTTGTTTCAAATAGGTTTGGTTCCGCATGTAATTTATGCTTATAAAAGTGTAATATTGCACAGCGCTCTAAATAGTTATTTTTCTTTTTGGTTTTGATTTTTGGAACGAATTCAGAGAAACTGTGTCTACGATTTTTGTTGTTTAAATGAAAGCTTATAATTTGATTCCAGAATCTAAAAGTAAACATTCATAATAGTATGTCTGTGGTACTTTTTTAAATTGTCTTTTAACGAAATGTTCATTTTATATTTAGTTCATAATTCGTAATTAAGCAGTAACTTATTACAAACGGTTTCTAAACTTCAAATTGAGATACGACCAATTATGTATGTGCTATGTAGGAAATTCGATCATTTGCAATAAATGAGAGCTGTAAAGTAGTTACATGCGAGTGATTACATATGTTTATGATTCAGTACATGAGAATGAGTTTTGTTGTCCAGTGATGGACGTGCTATGAGGTTTAAAATTGGGTAAAATTCATAGTGCAGCACGCTACAATAGAGTACATCTGTGGTTTGTGGTTGTCTCAGCTCCCTGCCAGGTATTTTCCATTTCTGGTTCCCCTGACGATTCGATTTTGTTTTTGTTTTTTAATTAAATTTTCCCCCTATGTGAACTTGTGCGATACGCCGGATAAAGTGCTAGAGGTTGTTGTGCGGTGTCCAACGCAGTGATTGTCTGTTTGTAAACACGCGGTCTGCCGATTGAATTATACGCGAACAATTAATCGGTGTATTGAATATGATCCACGGCCCCTTTACCGACGGAGGGGAGCGGCGAGGGGATTCCGTGAAGGTGGAGGGGAGGGGCCGGCGGGGGGATGGGGAAGCGGAGTGGAGATCGCCGATCAATCAGGGCCCCGTCTTGTGCCAACAGGTGCGCCCGGCCATTGTGAACTCTCGCGTTACCCTTCCCCTCCCGTGCGTCCGCCCCCTCCTCCCGTGCACTCCTCTGCCAGTGGTCTCCCCGCCACCGCGGCCGAGCCGTCGTTGATTCAATTGTAATTGGATCGCCCCAAGCACAAAGCCCATGGCCCCCGGCTGCCGCTCCTGCCGAAGCTTGTTTCGATGCCAACATCGCTCGCCTGCTTTTTATAGCACAGTTCACCGATGGAACAGTCTACGGGATCGGACTATCCGCCTCAAAAGTTGTTTACTTCGACGAACTTGTTCCCTACTAAACAATTCAGGTTATAGTTTCTCTATTAATGAAAATTCATTCGGTCAAATTAGGGGTTAGTTTCTTTAACTAATAATAAGAATTGTTACCACGTACATTAGAGACGTCATCAAGACTAAAAAGTGTCACTCATTCATAATTTGTCATTCAGTATTTGTCAAAAAATACTCCTGTCCCGGAACGTCAATGCACCTCCGCTCGCCTCAAGAGCGCCTGACGTCATATTAGGCGGTGGCGTCTGAAATAGAATCTGCTTCATATGGTGAAAATATTACCTCCGATCAGGTTTGGAGAGTTTACATTTGTTGTCCGATAAATTTACAATTAAAACCGAATACAAGCCAAACTAACATGTAGAGTGTGATTTAGTTCCAAAGAAGAAAAACGACGATACATACTCGTACATCACGGTGTTTCTCTTTGAAGTCAAATTTGAAGGCGGGAATTACTTTTCCAAAACGCGTACAAGCATCAGTCCTATTCTACAAACATTTAGAAATAGGTTTTTCTACTCGTTATGTATTCGCAGTGGTTATTAAAAGTTAGAATGAGGTTTACGCTAAAACGTTAATTGAAGTTTGTTCGACAACGCAGGGAAAATGCCAGTCTAAGCGATACCAGACCACTGACTAAAGCCTTGGCCCGCCGTCGCTTTGACGGGCCTCGGCGCCTCCTTCGCGTTGCCCCCCCCACACCCCCCCCACCGACTGGCGGCGCTCGTCGATCGGCCCAAGGGCGGCGGCGGCGCCTCGGGGCGGGCCTCCGTCGGCGTCGGCGTCTGCGGCGTCGCGGCCCGTCCGCCCGCCGCGGCGTCTGAGCGCCCGGGGACCCGCTGCCATGCCTCGGCAAGCAAAAGCGCCTTATTTTGCTGCTGGTAATGGAAATAGCGAGCGTGCGGACGGATCGATCGCCTATAGATTTTGCGCCGCTTTGGAGAGTGCATAAAGGGAAGGAAATGGAGGGTCCCGACGTAAGAAAAAAGGGCATTTTGCGTTTGATCCGCGGCCGCCCGCCCCGGGTGGGAGGGAGGCCTCGGCGATGAGGTTTGCCCCGAACCCGACCGCGGTCCCGATATACGTTGTTTATACAATAAAAAGTATCCCACAGGACACACGCCGCCTCCTCCGGCATATGTCCGCCGCTTGCTACTCCCGTTTCCGGGGGTTGTTTTCGGGTGTTCTGACAAAGCTCCCAAAGCCAGCCTGGGGTAGTCCCGTCTGAGGGTCGCTTTCCTGAATTTACATTGATTATTATGCATCGTTAAATTTTAAGGGGCGCCCGCATCGGAGAAGGGCCCAAGGGACGACGTGTGTCGCAAAGAAACTTCCCCTCCCTCTCGTTCGTGTGGAGAGGCGGGCAGCACATGCAAAGTCGCTCTAGGAGCGCTGCGTCGGCGTCGTCTCATAGGTGTTCCTTTGCGCCCCGTGTTGTGTTCCCCTCCCCATCCCCGTCCCCGTCCCGTGCTCGCTCTCGCCCTCCTCCCGCGTCAGGCCTCTCCCGAGCGGCGTAATTCGGAATTTAAAATTCCGGCGAGGAGGGAGGGCGCGCGCGGTTTAGAACGCGTTACACACGTTCGTGCTTTCGTTAATAAACACGTACACGTAGCGAGTTTCGCGGAGATCCTGCAAGGCGCACGGAGGCGGGAGTGGGGCGGGAGGCAGGGGAAGAAATGCCCGCTTTCAGAATGCGTCGGGAGCGGCGGAGGCGTCGGCGACGAAGAAGCAGGTGCGCCGTGGTGCTCCCCTTCCCCGTTACCAAACTGCGACCCTCACGTCCCCACCCTGCCCCGTAACGCACGCCTCCCACGCACGGCGGCGCCGCCCTGCCCGTCCGCGCTGCTCCACGCCCCGCCGTGTGACGTGAACCCCGCGCCGCTGTGCTCTCGCACCGGCATATAAACGGTTCGTAATGAGCCCCTCCCCCCCTCCACCCATCCTCCCGCCACCCGCTGCTCGGCCTGCGCCCTCTTTCTGTCGCCCGCCCCGGCGACGCGCTGTTGCCCAGAAGGCTCTTCTGGGAGGTCACATCGCCAAACTTTGCAGTTGTGGAATTAAAATTCATTTCATTTTTGTGGGCAGAATGTTATCTAGCGCGCCTGGAGACAAAATATGTAAAACATGTATCCTCACAAGAACTGTAAGTTGTTTTGCAGCTTAGTTTTTGAGGGCCTGACTCTGATCGTGATGTTAATAAAGGGACATCACGTAGATATTAAAATATTCATGTAGAGAATAATTTTTAAAAAACAATAACTCAGTTTATTTGCAATTCAGTTTTGATGTCTCTATCATAAAAATTCGTTTGACTTTTTTTAGTATACAATTAATATCTCCTTACAATTTTATTAAAGGTTCCATTTTAACTGTGTGTACTGCAGACTATCATAAATGAAATAGTGAAATCTAAAGATGGAATAAATGTTGCATGTTGATTGCGAAAAGAATTGAGAACTAGAGATGCAAACTGAGTGGGAAATCTCATGTTATTCCTATCAAATGCAACTGCTATGTTTTTATTGGATTGATATGATAGTTATCTTGCATTGATGTTTGGCAGGTATAAGTTCTCATCCAGTTCAAGAATTGTGTACATTCTAAACACCGGTGCTAATTGGGTTGCCTACTATTCAGGGGAATCTTTTACCTGTGTTAACTTCGCAATATGACATTTCCAACCCTTTCTTTACTCTGCAAAAGACTGATTATTTTCGACTACATACTGTAGAAGTTTGTAACATTAGTTTCAACACGTTCCGTATATGTAATATTGAGATTGATAGATGTGCCATGACCGCTCGAAATCTCACGCGGTCCCACTGCGCGAGGCTTGGGGACTACCTGTTCGCAAAGTGACTTCTCCGGCGGTGGCGCCGCAGCGCCTCCGGCAGCGGCGGCGCGGCCAGCCCTGGGCGTGTACTTAAATTAAGAGATTAGACGCCCGCCTCCGGACGAGCGCGGCGGGCGTCGCACTGGGATCCGCGGATTATGAAAGAGGTCTGGCGCTCCGCCACACCGCGCCTTCCCCGCCTCGCCTAGGCCGAGCCCCTTCGCGCTCTCGCAGACGCTGCGTTTGCTAACAGGTGTTCGATGCACCATGACGTTCGTCGCGGGCACGTTGTAGTTATGGATTAAAAAAAGCGTTCGGCCATCGCGCTCAGTACCTCGAAATGGACGCTCCTTATTTTGCTGCATATAGTTATTTATGAATATTTTCAACGTTGTTACCGACTTAGATGGTTGAGGGCATTAACTGATGTCACTGCAGTGCCTCTCACCGGGCGATTCTTGGGTTCGAATCCCGCTGATAAGATTTTCAACTCTTGCTACATAGCTAGGTTGAATTACGTCGATGTCTGAGGGAGAATTCTAGCGGTCGGCTACTCTAATCGGTAGTGTTCGGTGTTTTCTACGATCAAAACCAGGCGAATGCCGCAACGATGCACTAACAAATGAGCCATGGGCCGCCCGCTATGTTTCCTTCCTCATCCTTGTTCTTTCATTATCCTTACTTAGTTACATGCACTACACTACCTCATATGTTTCGAGGGCAGTTGGAAGCTTAGAGCTTGTCCCTCTAAAGGGAGGATCGTAGTTGTGGGAAACGCTGCAAGAGGACGAGTAGGTCGGCGCTGCATCTCACCACCTCCGATTACGATCAACGCCACCTCCCGTGATACAATACGCACTACTCTTATGGATCTAATAGCCATCGCCCGAAATATGAAATAATCAACCAATTCAGTGTTATACATCCCCTCATTTCTCCTTAAAAGAAAACATTAGATGTGCATCGTGCAGAGATTTTTCCATTGAATTGGGCTGTTTTAAACTGATGATAAAATGAGTTACGCAAGATAATTGTATTTCTTAAAAATATTGTCGTTGCAGGTGAGACGTTTATTTTCTGTGTCAGTTTCTAAAATTAATTTGTATTTGTTTCATTAACAACGAAACTATTAATTTGTTATTCTTGTCTCTTGGTAATTACAGTTTCTAGCTATTTTTATGTTGTCTGTTATTGGTGAAAATTGTTTTAAACATCATTTGGAACCTAACATGGTTGTATGTTCGTTTGTTGATAACCAATCAAATATACACTTTATTCGCAATATTTCTTTGAACCTCGCTGAATTTTCGTGTTATAAATAATATTTAGAAGATAAGAAACTCAAGGAAACTTTCCTCGTTTTCATTTCTCATCCGCACTTTTACCCGACGCCCTTAAATAGGGTCTTGGAATTCATCAGTCTTAATGCGGATTCATCTGGCCCAGCCCTGCAACGAGCGTCCGGTGCCGCGCCGGGACGCAGGCAACAGCTCGCCCAGGGTCGTCGACCCGCAGTGCCTGCGCACGGCGACCGAGGGAATGTTAATATCTGCGCGTCGCGCCGCCCCCTCGCCCGCCCGCGTGTCGCGATTAAATCTTGTCGCAAACAAGCGTCGCGCGCGCCCTCTTGCGAACTCTGCTCGCTGCCGCGGAAGTTAAGCCGCGCTTCTCTCAACTTTGCGTACCCTTGACTCGCCCCCCCCCTCGCGCCGCGCCACCTCCGCTAAACCACGTGCTCCTCGCGACCCGCCGCCTCCCTCCGCCATCGTCCCCCACGTGTCAATACGGAGATGAAGAGATTAATGCCGACTCGGCGCCTTCTAGGCTGTGGCCGCCCCCTCCCCCTCCCATTCTACGTCGCCGGCGTTTCGTGTCTTCGCCTCACTGCTTACGCCTCCGTCTTAACTCTTCTCGCCTTCGCTGTTTGTGTACATTCTGTGCTATACAACTCCTTTCCTCCTTGGGCACGATAAAATAATCTTGCCGCAAAGCTTGCTGTTTCTGATTATTCGCAAACGTTCCTTTTTGCTTACGAATGTGGAAATGCTTTTTTATCGTGTTCTGCTTAAGTAGAGGCTTTTTTTCTTATATTTGTTTAGTGCATTGACCTGTCCAACGCCCTTGCACCCACTTTTTAAAAAAATCGTAAAGTTTACATCATTTTCCGAGGTTTCTTCTTCTTTCTAATTTACATTACTTTTTTATCTGATTACAAGCAATTTCATTCGCTCTCGTAGTAAATGCTTTATTTATTTTTGTTTTTTCCGTTTTATTTCTTCCGACTTGGTGTATACATTATTTTTTACTCTGATTTTATTTGGATCTAGGACCAGGTCTTGGATCTAAGATAGACACAATAATATTAATACATTCTGTTCGTGTTTGAGCACCATTCGATTGTTCATCCTTCCAATTTTATAGTTCAGATCGTGTCTACACCAGTAAATGTTTCATTTTCCCCTTTCGAATTATTCAATTTTCTTTCACTTCCACCTTGCACTTTCATTCATCAATTATGTCACTAATTCTCATTTTTCTTCTCGCTGTCCTACTGTCTCAACCTCGCACTCTACAGTAGTTTGCAGAAGCGCGGCGGGAAATGATATCGCCACGTCAGTCCGAAATTTCGCGAAAGATCCTTTGCAGCCAGCAATTACACTTTTGTTTAATTTCCGCATCTGGCGAATGTGCCAGACGGAACAGCTCAGCGTCGGCCAAGGCGCGGTGGAATGGGAGGGAGGCGGTCTCCAAGTCTCGGGGTTGAAATCCGGACGTCGGCGCCTGACGCCGTTCCGCCCGTGTGCTCAACACACGGGGCGAAGGAGGGGGAGGCGCGGCCGGGCGCAGATCGAGAAATTAATTACAACGCGCCGAGCATCCATCCCTCGCCATTTGTATCCATTCGTGGTAGTTAATTCTGTTGATTCAGCGATGCTTGATGGAAAATCTGCTTGCTAAACATTTGCGTTATTTGATAGAACAGCCTAACGTCGAGCGCCTCCCGCAGACCTGACTTCGGCAGTAAGGGTAGTGCAAGTCCTGGAGGCTGTTCTATTCACCTTCCATTCTTGTCGTCGTATGCATCCAAACTCCTGACGTTGCCCGCTCACTGCTTGTGTATGTGCGCGTGTTTTAAGAATGATACAGTCCCCAAATCCAAGAGAGGGGTTTACTACATTACTACTCATGTTAGGAGACCAGTGGGGAGCTTAGAACTTGTCCCAGCTGGAGGGGGGGGGCACTGGTAGGAGGTACCTGGATGGGGAAACCCCGCAAGTTTACGTGTAGGGACGGATCTTACTATCCAGTAAACAAAGAACACTACCACCTCCCGTCATTAAACATGACCTACATTTCTGGGACTAATTCCCATAGCAGTTGTCGCACCTGGAAACAAAAAATAATCCATCAATGGAGGTGTTTGCGGAGTCTTCTCGCTGACGTTGCACGCTTGAAAGCGTTTCTTGGTTCTTCGGTTCGCCAGCGTATTCGACCTCGCGACAGGATTGCTACGTACATTTACAAATTTCGACGAGGGCAAATTTCCCAAACAGAACACTTCGGAGGAATGTGAAGCTTTCAACGCGGCCAAACATATTTTTAGATTCACACCAATACATCGAAGCACTTACAATTCTTTAAACTTATGTCAAGACTTTCGTACTTTAATGTGTAATTATTCAAATTATTACATTTTGCAAGAAAGCTCTGCCTAGCACCGTGCTTGCAAATAACGTTATTGTCCTCATCTTAGAGTCGTCTCTTGTTGTGCGGCACTGTCTTTCCTGCTTTCCATTTTATTTCTCACTACATCTACTATTCGTCCTCTTCCCAACGGTTACAATTTCGATACGCTTTGGGGCGTAACAGCGCTCCAGGGAAGGATGGCAAAGCTCTTCCACCACACCATCACCACCAGTGCGTCGGAAAATGTCACTCCAGTGCGCCGAGAGCGCTCAATTTGCAGCTGTATTCCTACTCTTGTACCGTCGCCGTCAGTTACGTGTCAGAGCATGCGCACAGATTCAATTTCGCTGCCGCGAAGTCACAGGCGGCACCGCTCCCGTTGAATTGCTTCAGTGATCGACCGCCCTGAGACAATGCTCGCACGCGCCCACCGCGCGCGGTGTGTGCTCAGCTGTAATCGGCGCAAGCTGTTGTAGGCTCGCCGTTGAAGTGACATCCTGACACGCGTCAGCGCCAGCGCTCCGCGAGGGGGACCTGCCCCCTCGGCCCCCAGGGGACTTTCCCAGCTGCTGTCATCGTAATCCGGGCGGGCCGGAAGCCTCCCCTCGACGCCGACGTAGCTTCCAGGTCGCCTTGCCCCCCCCCCCGCCTCCCCCGCACCGCTGTCTCTTGATTCAGTCAACCGAGCGGGGCTCCCTTGCCACAGTAACTGTTCACCGTAGACTGCCCCCTTTCTCGTTTGTGGTTTGCATATGTGCACTGACTACTTAGTGTGAGACCAGCTCGAGTTCACGTGTCAGCGCAAGTTGATTTCCTGACTCACCGTTTCCAGGCGAATTCGGAAATTTACTAGATCAGTTGAGTTCGTGCTGTCGGACTGTCAAAACCAGAAACAGGTTGGCATTGGCTCGATCAGTAAATGGAATTCGGAATAAAAAGTGCCTGGGTTTGTGGCTGTTTCATGTTCATGATTCATTGAGACAGGATATTAGGACTTCAAATTTAATTCGTTGTTTTCAGAGACATTAATCATCAATATAGAATATGATACATTCGTATTATGTTAATAATTAATGTGACTTCTCATGACTGGTTCATTTCAGTCGATACCATCTCACTTAGCTTCTACTTTTAATGTAGCATGTAGTAGACTAAACTGTTAACCAAACTCGCCCTTGTACTAGTGGCATGAAGTAATAATATTTGAGTAAACAAGAAAGTTGTTGGCTATTTATACTATTGATGAACAATGAATGACATCATTTGAATAGGGTAGTAAAGTAAAGGAAGTAAGGATAAACGCGTTTGTAATATTTACCAATGCCATCCGTTGAAATAATAAAGCATTGCAAATATTCCTGTCAACTTTATTATTGTACTCCTTTAACCCCGAGAAAATTCTTCCGAAATTGCAACTCTGGATTTCAGCGCCGAGAATATGCTAGCGATTTCCTTCTCTCTCTACTCCACGAACATCGTCTCCCGCCCAGCTTTCTCCCTACGCCAGTACCGCCCCGGATTATTGGCTCAAGTCAGTGCATTTCTCTCCCCTCTAACACAATATCCTGTTTTATGGCGACTTTGTCAGCCGGGAATAAAAAGGTTCATGTATATTTATCGAGGGTAGGCTGCGAGAGCTGTTTATGAATGGAATATTGCGGTATCATTTCCTGTAATATATCAGGTTTGTCCCACAAGAAGCGCTGGTAAGGGCGGCGGCGAGATCTTGAAGACCGTTGCGCCGACCCGAACTGTAGAGGGCGCTGTACGCACGAGCGGGTCTTTACAGCCCTAGACCTTAACGCGACTAATGCGCCGGCCAATGCCTTAAGGACCAACAAGGCTACAGTCGGTGCCGAGGGAGCGTCTTAGACTCAGGGGAACAATTGAAGCGACTCCGACTATCCTATTTCACATTTTATTCTTTCTTTCTACTTCTTGTGTGTCTATGTATTCTGCAGATGCAACCTTCACCCACGTTCTTCGAGGCTTTCCTTTTCAAGTGGATGGGGAATTCCACCAATAATTTTCTCCGGCTTGTTACCTCCTGCAATTGTTTGCTCTCTTTCCCTCCGTTTCTCAGCATTCTGCGTGGGTCGTCTGACGTTCGTTCATGAGTTCCTCCCTAGCATTGCTCAGCCTTCTCTTCTCGCCTTCCCCATCATTCTTACACTACTTCATCGCGTTTCTCTTCTCTTTATTTTCTTTTGCATTTTCACCTCTTCGCACCTTACACGTTATATCCCTTTTTTGCCTATGTTTCTTCCCATATTTTTATATTATTTTCCTTCTCTTTCCACTGAAGTGTGTCCTATCCTCAATTTATTTGGCTCCCCCATTCAGATGATTCTCATCACAATTCCTGACTGCTATCTATATAATTGTTGACTTCTGGCTTTTCAACCCTCTTCCCTTCCCATCCTTTCCGTTTCCTTCTGCTGGCTCCTAGTTGCGGGGCATGGAACTTGCTCGGGCCGCGTCGCGCGTGCCCCCTCGAGGTCGTAGACCAATATGAGATTACCGGTAATAGGATCTGCGGCACAATGCCATTTCTGCCCCGCGGAAGTTGTGATACACGAGTGCTCGGTCTGGAGCGCCCGGGGCGGCGTCCGGGCCGAGCCCATTACTTCCGGAGACTGCACGGGCGTCCGTCGAAGGGGGCGACCAACTCGGCTGACGCCGGCTCCCCGCCCCCGCAGGCGTTATTACTTCTGCTGCTGTGACTGCGTCGGCAGAATTGTTATCTTGAGGTGTCATATTTTAGGACATAACAACCCGATGTGCGCTTTATAGGCTATTCGAATTCGTATAAGACGTGGTTTCACGTTGGTCGGTTTTGATTGCTCGTGTGTAATTGCGGAAATTTGGATGCATTGAAGCTGTAATGTCAATTATTTGTATATTCTTTACGAGACCGAAAACGATACAAAAGTAGTAGTACATTTATTTTTCAAATATTTTTTACATAACCGCATTAGTAAAGTCTCGATAAGAATTTAACTAAACTAAATGTTTTCGATAAATGAGTGCCAGGTAATATCACTGAACAGAGTCGGAAATAAACGAAAAGTACAAAATTTAATACTACTCTTATTTGATGATCGATTGCTGCTGTAAGCCCTGGAGCCTGCCATTCGTTCTCTAGAGCGTTACGTACGAAAATAAAAGTAATCTCTCTCTCCTCTCTCTCTCTCCTCTCTCTCTCCTCTCTCTCCTCTCTCCTCTCTCTCTCCTCTCTCCTCTCTCTCTCTCCTCTCTCTCCTCTCTCTCTCCTCTCTCTCCTCTCTCTCTCCTCTCTCTCTCCTCTCTCTCTCCTCTCTCGTTTTCATTTCTCCTATATGATGTTCACAAGAAAAATCTTAATAGAAGTCGCCCATACCTATTACGGTACTCCACTAGCATTGAATCACATCAATTAATAACTAGAAAAAACTCAACATTAAATCGCTACCTAAATAGAAGATTTGGAAATGAAATAATATGCATGTATGATAATAACACGTCTTAGTGACAGATAACTAATGTCAAAGGAACAAATGAAAAAGAAGAGAAAGTTGTAAAGAGCACAGTTTTATGAGAATATGCATCTGCATGCTTGAGCTTCTCATGACCTGGGCGTGAAACCGTGTAGGAGTGCCAGCACAGAGGAGTAACACGTAGTAAAAAACGTGCAGCTGAAACAAAACTGCTACGCAGAGCAAATGGCAGCAGCGGCGGCGGCGGCGGCGCTAAACAAATGGGCTCGAGGGCAGCGGGGCATCTGCCGCGCGTCGCCTTGTCTGCCGGCGGGCGGGCGGGCGCGCGCGCACGCTCGCGTTTTTGCGGGCGGGGCGCCGAGGAGGCGATCGCCGCGCATCCGTCTGCCTCGGCGCGTGTTTGCCGCGCCCTAACTCACGCCGACGCGCCGCCTTCTTCGCCCGCGCGCTCCCGCCCCGCCCCCTTCGCCCACCCGGCCGCTGCGTCTCGCGGTCCACACGTTTCTTGCGGCGACTTCTTCCCGCGCGGCGCCCGCCCCGCCCCGCCCCTGCCGACGCGCCGACGGGTGGGAGGGCGGGCCCAGGGCCGGCGCCTCTTAATCCGCGGAATTTATAGCGCCGCTCTCCCACCGCCTTCGCCCCCGCCCCGCCCACGCCCACGCCCGCGCCGGACGAGGGGCTAATGCGACGCCTTTATCTGCCCACGCGGCGGCGCGTGGGTAGCGTAAAAGACGCCGGTCTACGGGCGCGGTAAGGAAACGTGCTCGAACTCTTGACCTTCTGACCAAAGCATTGCATACTAGCGTAGCGTGGTATTTTCATGTTAAATCTTGTATTGGAGCTACGCAAGTTCATATAATAAAAGAAATTTCAAACATAATACAGTTGCCTTGTAGGTCCTTCTCCGGCGTAGATAGTTGCAATTAAAAGTATATAAAAAGCATACCAATTTCATTTGATTTGGTATTATTACTATATTGGGTTTAATTGTAAACAATCTAATTAATCAAGTTGACACTATCCATGTTACGTCGAATAAGCAGTATAATAATTTACAGCTTTTCTTTACTGTTGATGAATTGAATCCACCAATAGCCCTTTTTCCTGAAATTATTTTAGAATACTAAAAAAAAGGATCCGGCCAAAAATAGTGTCAATCGATTTGTCTTGTCAAGAGAAGTTCAATGGGTTATTGATCGTGTCTGTAAGTGCCTTCAAACCCCTCAAAACGCGATTTAGATACTTTGAAGGTCTCTAAGCACGTTTTATGTCGAGAATTCTCGTAGGTTTTGAAAAGTATTTTAAAAATGCACCACTGTACCGAGACGCTTCGAATGACACACCACTTTCTCCAAACGGTCTAAGGGAGGGTTCTAACAGAAACAGAAAAATGGAAACCCTATGACAAGCAGAATACTATTTCTGTAAGAAGAATACTGAAATGATATCGGATCCGTCCAAGCCAATTGGCTGGTTACCTTTGGTTGATATTATAAAACTGAACGCCAACGTGGCACATTCAGACCAAAAGAAGGTTACAAAATGATCTTCAAAATGTCGGCATAATTGCATACTACGCGACATTGCTTGAGAAATCGGAAGTATTTGTTTTGACTGCTTTTTATGGTTTGTTCCTTTTAGGAACAAGTCAATTTCACAAATTTAGGGGTAAGGAGGCTTAGAACTACAAAACTCCAGCAAATAAAATATCCAGCAATTTCGGTTCTGTAATATTATTTTTTTACGGCAAATAAATTCTCCAACACCTAGAAAATACTGTCATTTTCCTTATATAAGTGTCTATCTTATCTTTCGCAGAGACATACGATATTTCTGGTTGCACTCCTAGAACTATAAGATATAGTAGATTTATTTGTTTAGAGTGATAGGTTTGAAAATAAAAATTCACATCAATTTTCATTTATCAAAATGATTTTCTTACCGTGAGTCTTCTCGATACCTTATTTAGTTCTATGCCACTCCGTGTCCGCCCTGCTTCTTTCTGCATCCGGCTTGTAGGATCTCATTTGACGTAGCAAACTCAGCGTTTTACCGCCATTTATCACAAAGTGTGCACAATTAGCAACGTACACGCGTCGGTAGTTGGCTACTGCTGCTCCATCAATATTCAGATATTTGGCGCTTTGTTAACAACAAAATTTGTGTGCTAGTTGTGGCATGCTGTCGGTTACTGTTTCGTGAACGATATTGCACAGCTTGATTTTAATTCGAGGCAAATTTAGCCGACTAATTGTATGGTTTCGTTGTATTGCTGAACGCATGACTGTAACTCTTTAATATCGCTCTAATCTGCGGTCCACCCACGTAGTACAGCATTTACCCGTCGGATTCAGTACACGTGTGCCACGAGAGTCAATACTTAGTGTTTGTGTAATCATTTCATTACATGTCGAATACAAGTTTTGTGTGTACTAGGTACTGCTGTTATTCCAGATCATTTCTCTTTTTTTTCTTTGCCCCTCAATACTTACGTGGATTAGAGAAAGGATTGTAATGCTGCTGCAAAATCCGGCAGGTTTGCGACATAACTCAATTGTAGGTTCGTGATACCGAAAAATGGATTAGTATAGATAGTAAATATCTTCTTCCAATAACCTGTCATAACCCACGTTTTGTTGGGCCTTAATGTCGAAAACTCGGTATACGGCAAAACTTCGTCCGTCCGTCTGTCCGTCCGTCCGTCTGTCCGTCCGTCTGCCTGCCTTTGAAATACGCTAGCGCCTAAACCATAGGTAGGATTTACGTCAAAATTAATGTTTTCAAAAATGGCCTCAAATTTTTTGTTTGCATTTTTTTCTCGAGTATTGAGATGTACGCTTATAAAATGGCGCTACTCCGATTTTTGATGGTCTCTTAGTTTTCAAATATTGCAAACATTTAATTTTTTCAGTGTTTTCCTACAATTACAATATTAAAGATGGAGATTTTTTTATTTTTAGAATAAAATATGTTCTTCAAATTTAGTTCTTTATGTGAGGTCATGTACATTTTTTCAAAATATAAGTAGTTTTTGCGTACTTTTTGAGTAAAATATTTGAAGGACAAGATTTTCTCAAAAATGTACCTGACTTTTCCCTCAGATAGAGCTAAGAACGCTTAGAAAATGGTGAAGAATAAGTTTCATTGAATCCTTTTTATATTCGAAAATTCCAAAAGTTACCAATTAAGTGGTAACGTATGAGTTGTTATAGCACCAATAGTATTATAGCACTATATGTATTTTGTTAATATTTATATATTAGCTCATTATCTGAATCTATAATACTGATTTTTAATCACAAAGGTTAGAACATCTTCGATTCCATCATGAATAACGCTTCCCCTCAGAGAGTAATTTCGGAGAGAAAAAAAAAACAAAATTCTCCAGAGAACATTCACTTTTTCTCAAATTGAAAATGTAGCAGATTAGATATGCGCTCTGCTCTTCAATAGGGATATTTATCTAATGTAATAACTAATGAATACATAAATGTATTCATTAGTTTCGAATTACGCAAACGATTTCCCTTTTGTTTAAAAAGTAAAGGATTTTTAAAAGTCGTTCTCACGGTGTGGTTCAAGTAAACTTTGCAATGGCATTTCAACATTTCTTTCATAGAATTGTTATGATCTTGGAGTGTTTGTTCTTTAAAATTTATTTTCCAATCATTGCGTGTTTAGTTCCACTTTATCATATGCTAGCTTATAATTTGCATTTTGCAGTTTGTGTTCTCTGCATTTTAAACTCCTAAAGTAGTGAATTTCGCTATTATTTTCTATGCTTGTATTGTTGTAGAAGTTAAATGGTTCAGGTGTTCAGAAATATGTGCCTAACTTTGTTTTGATTTGTGCAGCCGGACAACACTGTCACCACCATCTCGGAACTCCACTTCACCGCCACTCTCTATGAGAACGGTGTCAACATCCGGTGCGAAGCCATCAACGCTGTCATGCAAGCCAAGGACGAGAAACCGCTCAAGAGCAGCAAAACTCTGGAAGTGCTCTGTAAGTTCATCATTTTTATAGTTTTTGTTTATTCTATTGCAAAACAATCAAGATTTGCTGAGTAATTAATTAGAAAATAGTAACTTGGAGGAAGCGTCTGTTTCATATTATCTTAAGCGGTACCATTATTTCTTGGTACGATATAGTAAATAGGAAAATAGGAGACACCTTATATAAACAATATTTTCGTAGGAACAACGTTCGTGATACCAGCCCTTTGGACTGGCGGGTTTTTAATTGTAGTAATCGAAGAGAATAAGTTCACAAAACTCTCTCTTCTGTTGCAATTAGAACATTCTAATTATGATGCAATCTGTGGAAAATATTTACTGTGAAAATCATAGCTGTATATGGAAAGATGACTAAATATTGAATTAACGAAATATTGACATCAGTTTTCTTGAAACGACTGAATTGTTAGTTGTAACCTTATGTTTCCCAAAGGTAGATAAAAGGAACATTGAATTTTATGTATATTACATCTTAGTGAAAAATGAAATGTTTTTCAATATAAGTAAATGCATTTATCCATCTAACAATTCATTATATTTAAGTGATCGTTAGTATTTAAATACATATTTCGATTACGTTTCATTCTAGTAAGTCTTTCATATGCAACGGCATACTGAGTTATCCATTTTATGAATGAGAATTCCAACATTTTTCCTTTCCATTGAACTATGAACTATTCATTTACTTGGTCGATCACGGAGTGATTTTACAATGGTTTCTTCATTAAAATGCCACAATGGATTGCAACGACGGTATCTGATGTGTGCCGTATACAGTCATTAATCAGGGAATGATTTTGTAATCGTTTCTTCATTAAAGCGCCAGAATGGATTGCCAGGACGCCATGTGCTGATATGTGCCCTATGCGTGGTCTCGTAGAGATATTGAGCAAAACTGCTGACTGCGAGTTCGGCTGGTGCTAGGAGTCTGCGGGACGAAGGCCACCTCGCCAGTCGACAGACTTCCTTTGTCCGAGGGGCCAAACAGCCTTTGTGCGGCCGGCCCACTACATTAATCGCATTCTCTGGAACAGCCCGATGCCGGCCAGGGTTTCCTTTCTCAGCAGCGCCTGGATGCGTCGTCGCTCACTACATCGCAATTGGTCCGTAGGCGAGAGCACAAACGGGGGGAGGGGGTCACCCCGAAAAATTCAAAAGGGGCCTGACTCCCAACGTAATATGATCAGTTCCAAAAATTCAATCAATTCTTTATTTTCTCCTCTTTTTAAGTTAACTTTTTGGAGAATCCATGCAGAACATTTGGGAAAGAGCCTATCAAAATCATCTGGCAACACTGTAAATAGTTCATCACAAATTAATGGCACTTTTTAATTATGTCATGATTTTTATAAGCTATATTTCCATCCTTCTTACAATATGCTTTTCGAGTATTTATTTCCTATTAAAATATGCCACATACGTAAATAGCAAAGTTGAAAGGGGCCCATAGAGCCCTGAAGTGTAGCTCATCGCACCTCTTGTGTGAGGCTGCGAATGCCTACGTTCCTGTTGCTCCCCTCCCCGACTCATTTCGTCTCAGATAGCAATTCCCGTGACAGCCGAGTGTGGGCTTGCCTTTTCCGCGCCGCGGTCTCTTTTGGACTTCTTCGGGTACGTTCTCCACTTTGTTTCTGACTGATCGTCCGCGACTCGTGCTTCCATCCACGTAATATCTAAAGGATAGCAGAGGACAATTGCCGCATTAATCTTCGCACTTATCCTCTTTCATGTTAGATATTAACTGATGCCTCGAAGTTTAACAGATTCATCTTTTACGTAGTTTCCTCCGTCCCACGCGCTACGTCCTTATCTCTCTCTCTCATTTCCTACCCGGCATGTTATTGTTGTCCTGCCAACACCTATGTCGTGCTCCTATGTCAACTCCTCTTGCTCTACAGGCTACAGTTTTACGTTCGTTCCTTCCGCACGGCAGTGCAAAGCGGCCATTCACCGCCTTGCATAGAGTAATAATATGATTAACATCTGCAGTGACATGAGAACGACTGAACAGATTATGTTTATTGAATATGTCCAGAATACTTGTTTCAGAAAAGAAGGAAGCATATAAAAATGAAAACTTTAAATATATAAAAATGGGCGGACACGTTCTGATTAAAAATGTTTCTTAAGTTATGTTTTAAAAACTTTTCGTTTGTATTTTACTCGTAAAAAGTAAATAAATAAAATAAAAAAATACGTTTTTTTACGCTCCTACCCATCTCTAAAACACCTACTGCCCCGTTTGTTTTACTTCTTTATTGGTTGTCGCTCTGTAGCACGTTTTTCTTCTTTCACATGCATTTGCAATTTATTATTTCTACATTTTTGTGCCCTACTATAGACTGGGCAAGCGTTGAGGGATAGCTATTTAGGTGAATACTCCTGTGCTCCGTTAAACAGATCTGCATCGCAGGTTGCCTACACGTCTCGAAACTTCATTTTAAACCCATCGTTTGTTGATGCTACTACTTCTAAGACACTATTCTTACAAATATAATACTTATATTACATAGGAATAATTATTTCTATATCACTTAAGTAATTATAATATATGAAACCTCTTTATAATTAAGTGTTGAGAATGTTTAATTACCTACCTCTGATTTCTAAATTAAATATAATAATAATAATAATAATAATAATAATAATAATAATGTCTTTATTAATGGCGAGGCTCAGGCCATAGGGCCCTGTCTCTTCCGCTAACCACTGAACTTTACATAGTAACATTTAGATATGTCAACATATTTACGAGGGGATGACAAGCTGTCGAATTTACGTCTGGGAGAACAAACCTAGGGACTCATCCCGGCATACGCCTAAGCGATTGAGTAAACCCAGAAAAACCTCCAATCAGGATGGCGGCTTAGGGCCGAACATTAATAGTACGAGTAAGTTTGTACATAGTAGTGAAAGGGGAAGTTTCGTAAAAGAGAAAAGAAGAGACTTCAGGGAAAGGGGTCTAAAATTAAACATGATAAGAATTTGTGAGGAAGAGGAGAAGAGAAAAGAAGCGAAGAAAAGGACGAAGAAAAGTAGGCGAAAAAGTGAAGTTATTTGAAGAACGTTAGAGAAAGCTACGTTTAAAGTTTACGGTAGCTTTTTACATAAACATTACAATAAATTTTATACACCAAAGAAGCCAATACACTGGTACAGCAAATAACAGCAGTAAATTTTAAAACACATACTGGCAGTACTAAGGAACAATACAAAGAGTGCTGGTATCTTAACATCCAATTTTGTTTATGCCAATATATTGTAGGTAAATATCCTGATTGGTAAAAGATGCTAACCAATATATTTTTATTCTGGAAGTCACTGAATACTTTTGTATATTTTAATCAACAATTTCGTTAGGGTACACAGAAAACGTATGCATGGCTCATAATTTAGATGTGAGAGGGATGAAAGGATGAGGATAGAGCAATGAGGGTATGGGGTAGAATATGGAATAAGAGGGGGAAATATAAGGTTTTTAACGGGGCGGTACCGGGGGCGCTTGGGAAGTGGGGAGAAGTCTGGAGATTGAAGAAGACGTTGGACGCCGGTTCTATATGCCGTTATTCCTTACCCATGTGGTAATTCAGTTTGAATTTTCGAAAGTGTTAAATGCTTTAGTCCGCTGGTAATTTATTCGCACGGCTCGGATAGCCCTGTAGTGGTGAATGATTTTACTGGAAATGAAGTCCGTGTTGTGACGTGGTACACAAAGCCAGGGGCTGAATTCACGAGCTCGATTTAGTTTCAAGAGGATTGAAGTTACTTTAGAGGCGTGTTGCATGAGAACCCGTTAAAAACTTATAAAGAAGAAGAAGTAGAGAGTGTAGTAACCGTCTTTTGTCTAGAGTAAGCAGACGAATTCTGTCAAAAAATATTTGCCCTCTAATGATACACGTGATGGAAATTGATGTTCTATCCAGTTATTGCGCATAATTTCCAACGTACCGCCTCTCTTTCCAGTGCTTGCACTCATGCGTGTGTTTGAAATCGCGGCACCCTCGGCTGAAGGTCGCTAGTGAGAGGTAACGCATTGTGGCGTATTCCTGTCAGAGGCTTCATGTGCCTGATGTTTGTTACCTGCATTCGCGAGCTTTTCCTGAAAGGAATTCATAATCAAGGGATTATTGATGCATTGCCACGTAATGAGGTAAATTACTATTAAGCTCAATGGTACGTCGGATGTCACGTAATAGAATCTGACCCCATTTGATGGGCGTATGCTACCCAACAGATGTCTATGTCACACCTGTCGAGGTATTCAGTCTTCCGAAAACAAAACACCAGTGTAGGGAACGTCAGGAGTTATCAGACAAATTGTGATTCAGTTCTCTATATTCACTATTTTCAAATGTTTTGATCAGAATATTTACATAACATTGTTATTATGAAAAAACAAATAACACGGTTTTCTTTTGTAAATTTTAAATCTTATTTCAAATTGCCTTAAAATAAGAACTTTTGTTTATTTATACAACCTTGTGTTCTTAGGTTTCCTTAACTTTTTTCTACAAAACAAGCCTAATACTCATAAATAGCTTGGAGTATGGTCTGCTATACTTTAAACTATTTTAAAACTATTTTTATTGTTATTAATTTTAGTGTTTTTTAATATTAGAATGTGATGAAAATAGTTGTAGTCGTTTCGTATGACACTTCGCTTGCTCAAACGGTGTACCGGAAGGTTTTATATAATAATTTATCCCTCACCCTCCCCACGACTCCATCTTACAACTTTCACCATAGGCAAAGAAGGAAAGTAACAATATCAAAATGGAGGGCGAGAGTCGCGATGAGAGATACAGCTGTGCTTTAGTGCTTTCTGAAAATAATAAATTTCTATATAAAGCATAAAAACTACGTGCTAATTATTATTCACAATTAAATGGGATTAGGGTGCCAGCCGATTTCCAATTCATAGCGGTTTGTAATTTTTCAAATGTGGATAGAATTTTCATGCAGATCCATAACACCCAGAGGAAATATATCGCCTGTTTTTCAACTATGTTGCTGATGAATCAAACAAGTTGCGCATTGAATTAATTTTTTTATTCATGTACTATTTGATTGCAAATACCCATTCTGCCCTTCAGTGGATTATCTTGCGTGAATATGTTCATTTATATCTTTGTTTCGTGACCTCGTGAATTCATTTTCTGAAAATATTTTACTAAAATTTATGACTCTTTCAAGCGATATAATGCAACAGTAGCATGTAACATTAAGTACTATTTGTATCAAAACATCACTTACGAAAGTCATTCCAGTACAATTTATTACTGTGGACTACGGTCGTACGATGCAAATGATATCATGCTTTCTGCGAATAACATAAAACTTATCTCATACTTTCACAATTTTTATCTTCACTTAGTCTCTGTCGTGTGTGTCGAGACGTTCCTTCGTTCCCGCACGTCATGTGACCTCGTAACGCACAGGGACCTGTGCTTATCACGGGCGCTCTCTTTACGGGCCGCAATTGAAATGGCTCGTAAAGCATCTCGACGTAAAAGCGTAATTGCGGTGTGAGGTGACAGCTTCTCCTCCTCCTCCTCTTCCCACCCCCCTTCACCCTTGCTCTCCCGTCCCTGGCGCGCCCTGCCTTCTGAGGACTCGCCCTGGATTCTGGAGAGCATGTGGAACCCTGGGGCACGCCTCGTCTTCCGCGCCCACCTCCGCCGCCGGCGCCGTCTCGCTTTTTAGGAGCGCTCCGGAACGAAGAACGACTTCATATGGTGCTGCACCTCCGCCCTCACCCACCCTCCCACTTCTTCCACCCCTTCCTGCGGGGCCGCCCCCACCCACCCCCGCGCGTGAGGCGTCGTCTAATATCTGTTGGTTCCTTTTTGAGCGCGCGCGCGGCCTAATTTTCGTTTTATACGGCGCAGTAAAGTCCTCGGCTGCGCGCCGCCGCCGCCTCCACCGGCGCCGAGGCGTTTTTCGGGAGCGCGGCGTCGAGGCGTTGAATGCGGGAAGCAAGTCGTCTGTTTACTCGGAGACGCCGAGACGGGCGTCCGATTCGCGAGAAGGCTCCGGGGGTGCCGCCTCAGGCAGTAGGGAGCTCGCAAAGCGGCTGTGGCGCGACTATTCCCCTTCTTGTTGGAAGTTACTACTAACATGCATTACAATCACTTGGGACGGATATATTATTTTTTTGGAAATATCACCTTAGTCGAAAAATGGGACATTTTGAGATGACATAATTGTTAATTTCATTGAGCATCTGAATAAAAGAGCGATTAAATTGGCTGATCGTTTTATAAACAATAATAAACATAAAACTCGCGACTTTAATATAGTAATTTATATTCAACGTTTCTAATAATTAGTATGTAGTTGTTCAAAGAAAAATCAAAATCACTATTATTTTCTGAACTAATACTATTTTTCATGCCATTAATTCTTATGAAAGAAAAATGAACACGAGATGTACAATGGGTATTTAAAAGAAAACCGAAAAAGAATTAGGAGAGCACCAAACGGCTTGGAAACTGAAAATTCCTGAATAACCGTTTCTTTCCGAAACATTGTTACAAAAACAACATAAAAACGCACTCAGTTAAATATCATTGCATCTCTCTAGAGCATTAACCATTAGCTCCAACATTTGTAGGTCGTGAAGGGATTTGCGCGCTGAAGGATTCTGCACGTAGACAGCGACCTCTGAGCCCTAGAGGACGCCCCTTGTGGCGCGCATTGCCTCTCCGTGTGGCTGAAGCCCTACACAGGAAATTTCCAGGCAGCTCCGAGAATCGGGAGGATATTACAGCGTCGCCGGAAACGGCTGACAGGAAACGAGATGAGGCTTCGGCGGCGAACAAAGGTGTTCGCAGGGCCTTACCGGGCGAGGGCGGCCGAGCGAGGGGCGTGGGTACGGGCGCGGGCGCGGGCGCGGGGCGAGCGCCGGGGCACGCGTTGGCCGTATATCTGCGCCCGGGGTGCTCCGGCGACGCTGGGCCCGCCTCATCGCTCATGCCGGCGCCCGCGCCTTCCAGATCCTCCACGCTGCCAACTCCGCCTTCTCCGACCACAACTATCTCTCGACTCCCGTCCCCGCTCTGTACCAACACACGCGCCGTCTT
>BOPP01000012.1:12688487-12698854 GCA_017312745.1 Gryllus bimaculatus
CCCCCCTCGCCCTGACCTCCCCTCATGCCCTTGCCCTCGCTCTCGTCCCCTCCACCGCGAGCGCATTAAAAGCCATTCCCCTCTCCCCAAACCCTTTTCCCATCCCCAGCGCGTTCCCCTCTTTTTTCCCACGACGTTAAGAAATGTAATGCGACGGTTAAAATTAATGAGGACGCTTGAATTTCAAAGCAGTTGAACGTACGTGCAAATACGTTTACATTCATATTCGCTCTGTTTAGCGGATAATATTTTAACTTAATCTAACCCCTGCTTCGTAAATATGTATTCGTTTAAAAATTCCCCCGCTTGTCCCCTTATTCTCCTCACCATGTGTGGCTGCTCTCGCTTGACAAGGGCTTGCCCACGAGATTTAAGTCGCGACGTGCGTTGTAATGCACGCTGTTGAACGCGCGTGAAACCTCGAAACGGACCCGTGTGCTGTGGTATATTTCCGGCATTTTGTCAGTTTAACAGTATCTTTGCGGTTGTACCGTGGAGTATAACTCTGCTCGTGCTAGCGGAAATGTTTGTGGAATATTTAAACGAGAATAATTATCACGCTCGTTGTTTGGAGAAGTGAAACATATAGCTCATTAAGTGTGTTTTTTCTTCTTAAAATAAGATTTCTTGTTTAACTTTTAAATGAAGTCATTGGGAAAAAGTATTATTTTCATACCTGTAAATGCTTATTTGCATGTTTCTTCTGCACTTTTACATCTACGAGCGCTGATGCATTTGTGATTGTTTCCTGAGTTTGCGGAATACATTTTGTTGAAACAGAAACAAATTTAATTTATTATTACCCTCAAACAAAACAAAAATTCTTCCTCAACTATGTCTATCATTTTTTCCCGAAATCATTTTATAATCAAGATATTGGCGGGTCTTCAAATAAAATATACGTTAATTCAAAATACTTTCAATATTAGAGTGGAAAATGTGTTTAACTTTTTGATGAATTCAGGGATGTTTTATTTGGGCTCAAAACTTAATATTTGACAGCTATTAGAAAAGTAAATGAATAAATTCTGTTTTATTTTTGTAGTAATATGGTCTAGCTGAATCCCTCGGTCTTCACATACGGTTTGAATGTGACAGTCGAGCAATAATCGAGCGTCCGTAGATGCATCTTTAATATTAAACCTTGGAAGCTGCCGAAATCTCGGCCTCGCCGCGCGCCCCCGCGCGTCCCCGCGCGCAATCGAGGCGCTCTCGCGGGGCGCAGAGCGGGCGCGGGGCCCGCGCGCGAGAGCCACAAAGCGGCGTCGCCGGCGGGGGCGGGGCCACGGCGATTAGCGCGAAAGACTGGCGATAGCTGCGGCTAATGAAGCCCGATGGCCCCCGCCGTTCCTAGCAATCACGCGGCGGTAATTGCTTCCTACTAAGGGTTCAGCTGTTGCGCGGAGGACACACAACGGCAATATTCCGCGCGCGGTCCGGCGCGCACATAAATATCCATTAGCGCGCGTGGCGTGCGGATTCCCCGACTATCTTCGCCGCCGTTGCGCGGGGGGGGGGGCTACCAACAATCTGACTAATACTCCGCGTTTAAACGTCCTCGCGATCTCTCGTTCGCCGCCCTGACCGCACGCCCCTGCTGCCCGGCCCTGCTCCGCCGCTTCTCGCCCCGCCCCGCTACGCTCCTCCTCTGCCCCGCTCAGGCCACGCGATGCACTTTTGCACGCTATTTGCCACGTTGTGCACGCCCGCCATTCGAAGCAAATATTCACGCGATGGTATCTTAATTTGCTCAGGCTTGCTTTCGCTCTTGTTAACAGGTTATCGACATGCCCCTCCCCATTTTTCTGTGTAATTTACTAATTTCCCCTTTAAGCTATGACGCCGAATTACATTCTTGGTACTTCCTGTTGAACTACATTTAATTTTTTCGTTCAATCAGAGTTCGTTTTACCAAAAAATGTAAATTTAACTTTCAGGTTCTTCTTTAAATGTTTTTTCGGTGTGTCTTAAAATTGCTTACCTTATAATTCATTCGCCATATTAACAGTTTTGTCCTTACATATTTTGAAGTCTAAAGTAACTCTCTCGGTATCTCAATATCACGCCAACCCGTCCTCCTCACTGAAGTCGTCCATGAGCCTTAATGTACTACGCGTCATCCTGCTTTTCTCTCCTCTCCTCCTTCACCGGTCCTCCGAAATTTCGTCTGTCTGTCTCTCTGTCTCTCTCTCCTTTACATTCGCGAACTACGCTTGGTTCACATCGCTTGCTGCAGAAGTCGATGCATATTAATAAGCTCAAATCGCTAGGGAGGTTTCGGATCGCGCGTGAATTATTATCAATGCGACCTCCCGGCCAACAGCTTGCGTGGGCTTCGCCCGGCATCTACGCTTCAGGGCGTAACCGCAGCTCAGGCTGAAAATTTTCCGCCAGAAGCTTTCACATGCGCCGATAGAGAAGCCTCGATTATGACTGCGAACTGGTCCTATTGCACAGATGGTGCGGAGGTGATGTCAGAGGAGAGGGTGTTTGTGAAATTGAAAACACCGATTATGCATTGATCTCAATATCGCTTCTTTTCAAGTATTCGGGGCGATGAGATGCATAATGAAGAGGAAGCAACCGCATAGCTTATTCTCAGTAAATAAGTATCATTTCTACGTTATGTAACGTGGAATTCTTTGGCATCTTTTGGAGTTAATGGCGATATGTGTCAAGCAATTCAAGCTTTGTGTAATTATTTACATAAAATACTACTATGAAGTCACGACGAAATATTTCAATATAGTCCCACTCCGTGGGCAGGGACAAGTTAATTTTTTTCGCTAATTGTTTTCCTTGTTTCTGGCAGAGAAAGATTAGAAAGCAAATAATAGACGTTTGTCCATGCAACAGCTGTATTACTTCAAATGCCGCAATCTCAATCTGCAATCCAATCGGTCATGAAAAAATATGCGCCTTTCAGAAAAGTTGTCATGATTGGAAATGCGTCGTGTCTCACTTCAAAAATTCAACATTAAATACGTGCATGTCTCCGAGGATTCCGACTCGTTGTGTCCATTGATTTTCCGATAGACGGAACAGGGGCGTTCCCCAGGGCTCCATCGTAGTTTCCTCGAGCGCCATCCCCGTTCCGATCTCGCGCCAACCCCGCTTCCAACCTGCCCGTCCCGTCCTCGCCAACCGAACCCCGCCCCAGCCTCCCTCTCCCCTTCCCCCTCCCCTGCCGCCCCCGCCCCGCCCGCCCGCGCGAGCGGGCGCCGCCAGCTTGGATTGTGCGCCGCGCGCGGCCTTCAGCTTTGCCCTTCCGGCTCCTGTGCCGTCTCTCTTAATGAAGCCGCATTAATATAGTGGCCCGTAACTCTCCCAATCAGACGCTCGATTAATAACATTTCACATGGCCTTTCAGATGAATCACGAGCCGGGCTACTAATGATTCTCCCAGTGACGTACATTACTATGTTACTAAGCGTAGCTAAAAAATTCTGCACTTCTAAAATAATTATTTTCCCCTTCGGCATGATTTTAACTTCATCTCTTCTACTTTGGAAAGAAATCATCGACAATTACTTTCGATAAGGTGATGAAATGTAAGTAAATGCGTGCAGGGTCGTGAATCATTACCTTGACGATTATTAATTTAATGGATTAAAAATACTAATTGATATCGTCTAGATTCATCATGTTTCGTTTATTTCACTATTTTCAAAAGTGATAATTGTGTAGTAGTAGAAATCTCACTGCATTCAGCTAGTTTGATTATAACCATTACATCTGATATCCAAATGTACGAATGTCTAAAAAACGTCTTATACGCGCAAGAACATGATATGATTGCTTCTTTACTTCAATAAGTTATATTATTAATAATGTAAATTCCTAGTCTACTGATCTTACACTAATTTCTATTAACGAAAATATAAGGACTTCGGAATGAAAATTGCCTCGTGCTTCGAAATTAAATGTATAATTACCAGGAGCAATTCCTCAACAATTTTTAACCTTTATATCTACTTAACCATTTTTAACCTATACATTAATATGTTCTCCCAGTAGACTGTTCAACGCTTCTGTGTAGTTTTGTGAACGTTAATTTCGTGCTGCTGCAGGAAAATGTACCGTTAATTCGTGAGAACAATAGTTAATTAATGACGGTCTTTATCAACTTCCCTCTGTGGCTTCTCACTTTCTCTCGCTGCATGCTTCGCCTTGTATGTTTGTTGATATGTACGAGCCTGCCGGGACGGCCGACTTGCCTGACAGCGCGCCATCTCACGAGCCCACGGTCGCAGGCGGGACGGCGGACCGGGAAAACAGAGGCAGATTTCCATAATGGAAATGCCCTCCCCGACTCAGTGAGAAACCGCGTTAATTCAGCGCAGTGTTTAGCCATTGCCGAGAATGATTCGAGGTGGTTAATTCACTTAACATAATATTCCTCTCCGAGATGCGATTTCTAGGTAAGGCCTCATGAAAATTCATGACGCGTCACTCTGCCGTGATTCGTGTTCTCATTGAAGTTTTTGTAAATGGAAAAGAGAAACTGGCATAGAACCGGCGTCATTTTTGAGATACGCTTTGAGAGTTGCTTGCAAATGAAATTAACTTCGAGAGAAAAAAGTAACGGAAATTTATATTTTAAAATATATTTGTTGAGTGCGGGATGACTAGCAAATTAAAACTCAAAACGTTATGACCTTTTATTTTGAAAAATATTAACTCTTGGAATATGGAAATAGATTCTATGTATCCTATGTTTATGATTTTATATTTGATAATTAAAATAATTACCTTATTATATTGTATATGAGGTAATATTTTCTCTTATTCCTGTGATTTCTATTTGTGCAAAAACGTTCCTCTATTTTGCATTGACATGTTGTGATGAGTGAAGTCTCCTAGAATAGAATTGTTATCTTTATCTCTTAAGTGAATGGCAGTACGAGATTAGGCTCTTGCAGTGTCGTTCCTTCACACTTCACCCTTAGCTAGACGGAGTCTCATACAGCTCTAATTTCTTGTTAGCAAATGGTAACAGCTGACGAGATATTTGCGAATACTTCTCACAATTTCATTGTGTGTTTTGCTTTCCTGACGGAAAATCTCTCTACATATGAGATTGATTTCATGTTGTTCTTCCTGCATGTATTTTAATGCCTTTAAATGTTTTTGTTGTGACACTGTAGTGCAGGCAAGAGGAACTGAATATGCTGAGAGCATCCCTTACAACGCTGGGAAACATTCATAGATCGTAGAGACCCGAATCTTCAAAGCTGAAAAAACCGCTGAAGCGACTAGACGACATACCTGCGCAAAGTCTAGAGGCCTCGAGAGCCCTTCTGAAAGAGTCCCACAGGGGGCGGAGGCATCGAGATGGCGGTAGGGCCGTTGCGGCGACCTCGTACCCGCCCGAGAGCGCAGCAGCGTCCTATTTGCATGGTAAACGCCCCGCCCCCCTCTCGCCCCACCCCGCCTCCAGCACCCGGTTCTCTTCCCCGCCACACCCTCCGGCTGTCGTCCAGGCCGGGCGATCGCGCGCGCTTTTGAAGTCCCTGCCGCCACGCCCCCTTCTTTCCCGCTTCCAATATCCGCGCGATCCGCGCCGTCTTTCGCAGACCAGGTGAGGAGGCGCCGGGTCGCAGGGCATCGCCTTTGAGTCCGCGACGCTGCCGATGTTGGTGCCCGCCCCCCGCGCGTCCCAGACGAAGCGCCTCAAAATATTGCAAGCCCTGAAATGGTGTCCTGAGGCGAACGTAACACATTCTCTTTGAAGATGTAGCGTGAATGTGTGAAAAACAGGAAGAAACATCGGAACACTTAATTACTGAGTGATCATTGTTCGGAAACATCCACCGGATGAGGTGGCTCAGGGCATCAACTGATGTCACTGCAGTGCCTTGACTGGGAAGTCCCGCTGAATCTCGCCATCCAGCGGGTAATCTCACCGCCACCTTTCGCGATAAAAATGCACTACACTTACGGGACTAAGACACGGACGCGTAAGTAAATATTCAATCCATCGAATCCTTCTGGATAATGAAGTTTATAAAGACCACAGATCCAAATTGTGAATCAGTGATGAAATGCTAGACGATCCGTAGCAATTTGTCGATGCTGTGTCGATGTATGTGAAACAGACATTTAAAATACTCTGCGTATCGGAGATGCCTCGCTGCTTTGGACTCGTATTCCTAGAAGGAATACAAGTCATTTTATTTGTCGGAAGACTTGCGCAAGAGATGTAATTGTTCTTATTACTCAGAAAACACGTTCTGCTATTCTCTCGAAATATTCGTTGGATGCATTCTACAAAGAAAAAGTAATGTGCAAACGGTGTAATCTTTTGTCTGCCTCTCTTTGCTGAGAGAATATTATCGTCTATTGTTTGAAATTTGTAAACTGCGAAATAAACAAAAGTTTCTCAAAACTAGCATAACAAATTGCAGTGATGATTTTTGAAATAAAAATAACATCATCAGGAATTTATATTTGCAATTTAAAAATACCATATAACTAATATATGTCTTGTTTTAGGATATATTTGCACTTCGTTTTCGATTCTAAAGAATATAAACACTTCAAGTATCATCAAGAACAGTGAATAGCAGAATATTGTTTTGAAAGAAGTTTAACATTTTATACATTAAAATGTGACCAGTTATTTATTGTATTTAAAACGTTCGTTGCTGCATTTCATGATTTACTTCTATTCTTACACTTCTATATTCGTCACCAACGCATTGCTAATAGAGCCTGTTTTCCGAGAGAAGATGTATCGTATATCCCATGAGGAAACTAATTAAGAACATTTCTATCATTTTTATTTACTTACAAGTAGCCTATTTTAGTTTATTTCACAATTGATTTGACTATTTTAGTTAACTTAATATATTTGTTTACAAAGTAGTTAAAACTGTTAATATAAATAGTTTCATACGTTCACTTTTTAAAGTAAGGTTAATATCAAATTAATTTTGACTTTTATGACATGTTTGTATAATTAAATTTTGAGAATCTTACACATTTTGACATAATTTTGAAATGTGATATGTGGTAAATGTAAAACAAAACCAAAGCGAGCGTGCTTGGAGATTTCCCATTTGCCTCGTCTCCACACTGCGTCTGCCAGAGAGAAGAGGTTCCGGGACGCCTCGCAGCGGAAGGCTCTCTCGTCCCTCGCAATCGCACGGAGCAGAAAGCGCCGCCCCGGCAGCTAATGCGAACGTCATTTGGCGACCCGCCGCCGAATCAATGGCCGCCGCACTCTCCCGGAGAATAATGATTATATGGAACCCCCGAAATTGGAAACCCCGATGGCGGAGGACCGCCGCACACCGACGCCCACGCTCCCGTTCCGCCTCACCCCCACCTACCTCCCCATCCACCCACCCCATCCACCTACCCATCCGCGCCCCACCCCGCGCCGTCTTGAGCCGCGAGAAAAGAATGACAGGGGGAAAATTACAAAGGCGATTGATGCACCCGGGAAAGGGAAAGGAAAGTTGAGATAAATCTCGAAGAGTAAATGGAGGAAGCAAATAAAAAAAAGAGCGGGGCGGTCTGCGCGCGGGGTGTGACTGCGCCCGCGTTTACCGCGCGCCGGGGGTTCCTCCGCAGGGGGCTCGGGCAGCGGGGGGCCGATCGCAGGGCGTCTCCCGGCCCCTCCCCCTCCTCCTCTCGCGAAAGGAAGCTCCCTTTCAGAGCTCTGGGAAGACGAGCAGATGATAGTGGCAATGATGATAGATTTTCGCCGGCGACCGAGGACGGCGTGTGCGGTTAATCGCGTATTCTCGACGGAAGTTTTAATATCCTTAACAGCCTACGTGCGCGTGGTCTTGGCGGGTTTAAAAATGAGTTTACCCTCCCGCCGCGCGCCATCGCTCCCCCTCCCCGCCCCCGTGCCACGCCTCTTAGAGCATCTCGAGAGCGTCTAAGGGATTTGCGGAGAGGGGCGGGACGAGGTTGGAGTGGTGGGAGCGGCAAAAAAGAATAAATTCCCGGTCGGTGGGCGACGAGCAGAGGGAAGATGTTGGGAGCGGGCGTCGGCGACGGCCCGTGGACACGAAGGCATCGGCAGTGGCGCGGCAGGAGGACGGACAGCTGGGCCTCCTCGCTCTTGCACGCGTTCGCCAACCCACGCCTTGCCACGCCACGCCACGCCGCACCGCGCCGCGCCGCGCCACGCCACGCCACGCCACGCCGCGCCGCGCCACGCCACGCCGCGCCCCGATGTCGGGGCCGCAGCGGTAGTGTCGGCAGCGTTCAAAACCGCGTTACAAAAGAAGTGCCCCCCTCCGAACCCATGCAAATTTATGGAATAACATTTGTGAATCACGTGGCCGACGTCGCCCCGCGTTCTTCTTCCGCCTTTTCTTTTTGGCGGTAGGCCGCCGCCGAACTTAATGTTGTAAGGCGAGAGGGCGGGCGGCCGGGAGGGCGCGCGGAGAAGGAGGAGATCCGAGGAAGCGTGAGCGGAAGAAGGGAGAAAGAAAAATGAAGAGGAGGAGGAGGAGAGGGTGAGGACGGCGAACGCAGCTGTCGGGCACCGGTGACGCGGCGGGGGCGGGGACGCGGCCTCCATCCCGCGCCTCTCGGTCTCCGCTCGGCGGTCGCGCGAGGTGCGGGTGGGGCTGGAAGGAGGGCGCGACGCCGACACCCCTTATGCACAGGCGCGTGTAAGGCAGATCGCAGCGCCCGTGCTATCGCCCAGCGGACAACCCGCCACTATGCTGTTTTTTATTATTGGAGTCGGGGCGAAGCTTCATATGTTATTGACATTATAGCAAATCACATGTTTTATTCACTTAATTTTGTAATATAAACAGTATAGGCTTTAAATAATAAGCATGTTGATCCTTGAAATCGGTAAATGTATATTGTTGCATATTTGAAATAGTATTGATGTTAAAATTTTCCCGGGTTTCATGTTTCGTTAATGTGAAATTTAATACGCGCATTTGACTTATGTATTATTGGTGAACTGAACATTGTAATATCACACTTCGAAAGTTATTAATTGCATTTGGGACAGCAGTATTGGTGACAGTGTTCTGCTAAAATAAAAGTTTCAAGAAATAATTTGTGGACCTGTGGTCCTATTACTTGTGTCAAGAATATGAGTTTGCAATCAACAAATCAATCTGTGGCAAATAAATGTATTAATATTTGCAACATGATGATTATGATATTATAATTTTCATTATCTAAATGAATATTATTTTGGAGTCTATTTTTGAAATTATACTCTAAATTTAAATATATGATCCTCCGGCAAGAAACTTTAACTAAGCCGCAGTTATTTATTGAAAATATGTGGTTCATACATCTAATGCAGACATGCTTGTAGAATGTCTAGATTTTTCGTTCAGGTAAGAAATTCGACTCGCGGTGAATGTCTTGAAATGTACGCGTAGGAAAATGTTGAACTGAACGTCTCGATAAAATGATTTGAACGTACATGTCATTTTTTTTATTTTCCTCTGAAACTAGTGTTAAAATAAACAGACATAAATAAAATAATTGTTTTACTGAAAGATATTCTTTAATAATGAAAAAATACTGATCATCGGGTGGTTCTCAAACTATAAAGTGACTCCCTATAAAGCGATAGTTGGAATACGATGTATCATTTTGTTAAAATGATGCTTATTGATCCGAAATCCTAACAACTCATCGTAAATAAATATCTGGTTATGTCCCTACAATAAATAATTGTATTTTATTTTATTATGTATAAATGTATGCATTTAGCACTTTAGAGTCCGATTAATCCGACTTTGCGAGCTAGGGATATTTCCAGACCTGGGTCCTCTTTTTTATTATTATCCACATCTGAGAGAAAAGGGACACTTGTGGCGAGCAAGCCGTATTCCTAACACTGTACGTAGCTTACTTGGCCTGCCTGAACTTTGTTCCACAAAGCTACAGGAATTGAGACAATTTATATTAAAACGGGACATCGTAATTTTTGTCCCGGCTGGGTATTGATCCCGGGACCGTTCGACATAAAGCCAACCCGCTATCCTTGAGCCATCCGAAGGGAATTTCTTTCATCATAATACTTTAAATGTTTAGCTTAAACTTTTATTTGGAATTGCATAGTTTTCTTCCTTTAAAGGAAAACATTAGCTATATCAGTGTCGCTAAAACACAAAATGATGTTCATGTTGAGAACATAGCAATAATTGAGTTGCTTTTCACAATGATCGACTGCAGTCTTTTTAAAGCATGAAGGGTTTTTTTTTTCTAAATCACCGAGTCAAAGCGCGCCTGCCCAAGCGCCGTCACGCTCACCCGCCAGCGCGACGTTTAGAGCTCGCGGGCGCATTCGCGGCACGGAAAAGGTGACGAAGTGGCACCAGCCGTCAGCGGCGAGAGATCCCGCGGCCGGGGCGGTGCGAGGGGCG
>BOPP01000012.1:12698879-12790623 GCA_017312745.1 Gryllus bimaculatus
TTTTACTTGGAAATATTCTTTCGGCAATTCTCATCTGTGTTATTTTATGTTGAAAGGAAGTTTGTGGTAATATGTATTACTACTAAATTTGAAGTTGGGTTAGTCAGGCGAATAGAAAATGTGGTGGTGTTTTTTACTCATGGTAACAAAGAATATTAAAGCTTTGGGGCGTCCCTCAGTGGTTGGTGTGGTTAACTAACAGGTCTCCTCAACCTCAGAGTGGGGAATCGATTCTGCTGAGGTGCGTGGCTTCTTGCAAAGGGCGGGAAAAAGCCATAAGATCATGTTTGTACTTGCGGCATATGTAAAGAAGCCAGTTTACAAGCGACTAAATAACTTAAATCCTTAGAAATATCCCACAAAACTACCGATCAGAGCAGCCGGGTTTTAAAATTTATTCGGGTTAGCGTTCATTTGGACCGAGCTTTATAGCTAGTTCGAAAATCCGCCACTTCAGAACTCCGCCCCCTAGGAACTTCAAACGGTGGCAGGATTGTTCAATTATGCTACGTAGATACGTCGAATTCAGTTCCGCTGTTTGGAGAAGAATTCTTGCGGCTGCTTTCACTGATCGGTAGTAATTTCGAGGTTTCCCCGATCAACACCAATCGACATGCCAGAGCAGTCCCTAAAACGAACGGGCCACAGACCGCGCGCCCAATATTTCCATTCCTCTTCCTTGACTAAGCCTCACCCCTTACTTACCATTCATTACACTACTAGACCAATTCGGGAGCTTAGAGATTCCCGGCTGGGGTAGTGTCCTGCTTGTGGGAGATATCTGGTTGGGGAAAACCCCCCGCAAGTCGACTTGGCGCCGACGGCTAGGTCGCCATCTATGGGGACAGATCACCTCCCACGATCCCGCGATAAGATATGCACTACACGCACGGCAGACTAATACCTTCTCAGTCGTGATCTCGGAATCACTAATCAATCACGTAGACCCTCCGATTCAGAGACAATGTTGCTCTGAGCCCATTTCCCCAGAGAGCTGTTGCACCTGAGGCCATTTCATCCGTTAGTTTGTTAATTGTGCATTTGAAAAGAAACTCAGAGTGTCCACTGCGCGGGTGTTTAACCGACTCCGCCGCAGGGCTGCGTGGGCGGAGCGCGTTGCCGGCCGTTCTCACGCGGAACGCTTGCGTGCGCCGCGCGCTTTTAGCTCGCTCGAGTGTTTAACAGCGCCGGACGAGCGGCCTCGGGTGCCCGACGCGACAAAAACGAGACGCCGGGCGGCGAAGCGGCGTCGCGGCGCCCCCGCACGCTCTCGCGCCCTTCGCGACACCCCCCGCCCCGCCTCGCTCCGCCAACCCTTTTCGGCCCCCGGCTGTCGCGCGCTCTATATTCAGGGCGTGCAGAGGGCAGAGGTAGGTCGCGAGCGGAGGGCAAGTGTTTGCCATACTTGGCGCTGGGATCGCAAGAAGCGCCTTTATGCAGTGAAGACGAAAGCGGGGTTTTTGACAATCTATAGAGCGGACTGGATTAGTTGTTTTTTGAATGAAATATCTAGTATCTGAAATATAATTTATGACTTTGTTTTATGAATAATGGGTATTAATTATTGCGCTCTAACCTCTGAATAATGAAAATTATGGCAGATTACCAACAATGTTTCGGTGTTGTTTACAATAGTTTAAATTAAAACATGGTACGTTATGGACTTGGGGTGATATAAATGCATGTATGACAATACAGGTAAATAACTTTTCAATTAATAAAATGCGTATGCACAGAGCAAAATATATTTTAATGTGCAAAGTAAGTACAATCTTTGAAATGTTATTCATTTTGATAATACAGACTCATTGATTTCAGCATTTACAAATATTTTCTATTCGTGCAAATTATTTTACAAGCATACTTAACGCGAAAACTAATAATTCCGCCTGTCCGTAGGCAGTGTCGAGTTTGCAATTTTATTCTCATTAATTTAAAAAAAAATTAGTAGACGTGGCCAGTAACCTGTTAAATAAGTCCGTTGGTATCAACAAAAGACGAAGAAAATTTGAGTGTGAAGCCGTCGTTTTTGCCAATGGTTTTTCGACGATTCCCGCCTGCGCGGGACCCTCTTGAACTTCTTTCGCGTGAACTCTGCCATTCATCCTCCCCCTTGTTCAACTCTCGCCGCGCCCACGCGAACGCTTCAAATCGAGTGGTCTGAAAAGGTGTGAGTGCAGCATGTGCCAGAAAAAAAGAAATGTGAACGTATGAATTAAAAAAAATTAAATGAGAAAGCATCAATGATAATATGGAATTCACCACGACACGTCAACTTGAGACTATGTGGACTAGCACACTACTAAATATTGTGGAAAGTGTGTATTATTATTACCTGCATCATTATAAATCGACTCCGACTAAGTCGCTTTATAGGAGAACAAAAGACAGAAGCGACAAAGACGGGCAACTCACGGGAAACGAGGGCATTCTTTGTTTTGTAGTTTTGAATGTGCGTGGTTGAACTACGGCGTTTATTTTCGTGACAACGCTTGCTTTAAATCCGTGCATTTGTGGCGGTGTTTTGTTTCAGTAAAGATGTAGCTTTAAAATTGCTTCAACAACACAAACGAATTGTGCCACAAATTAAAGCGTGTAAAAAACCTTGCAATAAATATTAGTTTGATGTGAACGATTCGTTAGATTTTTTTAATCTATTTTTGAACACTTGGCTGAATTATGCCTCAACGATAACTCCAATACGGGCCAGTTTCTTCGTTAAAATTCGTGAGTTGCTTTCTTTTATTTTTTCTGAAAAAAAACTGCTCAAAAGTATTTGGAGTAAACTGTGGTGGTAATTGTGTTTTTGCGAAATCTTAAGGCTGTTTTAAATGTTATCCGGGAAGGTTGACGCAAAGGATGGAGCCTCGCTCCCAACATATATGCATGCAGCAAATCTTCATCAGTGTTCTTGCAGTATTGTATGTTACAAAAAACCCATTTCGTTTGCAAGTTTTGCGTTTGAGTGAGTCGAATTCCGTGGCACAGAAGAAAAGGGGAACGGGTATACTGTATATTCCTTTCCCATATGATTTTTCAAGAATTCTTTTAAAAACTCATACTCCATACTCATGAAGCACAACAATTGTTTCGTAGAGGTCAGAAGAAAATATTGTTTCAAAGGTTTCGAGGATTTCTCACAAGCTGAAAGGGAGAAACAATAAATTAAATAAAAATTTGCCGATCGGATTGCAGAGAATCGCTAAGGCAGTAGTGGCGGTCCTCTGACGCGAATATCTCTGATTCGAGCCACCTCGAACATGGGTGGATTGGTGTATGTCTGTAATGTGTGTCGTCCTTTCACCCTAACTCACTATCATCGTTTCATCTTCTATACACTCTGAGGTAACAACGCTTGTGGTTCGATCGGGTCCCATGATAAATTAAATCGCATCTGTCACCGAGATAATGTTATTAAGCCCCTGGTAAATGCAGGTGCATGCACGTGTGTCCAAGTTCCGCGTGCAAAAAAAATGTCAATTTGCAGAGAAGGTTCACACGCCAGAAGGCCCTGCTCCCTGCTCGTGGCCGCTTCACAGCAAAAGATGAAGTACGGCCGCCCTGCAGTGTGCGGACCAAACGCCTCTCGGCCCTCGCGGCGGGCGGCGGAGGCAGCTCAGTGGTGCTCGCCGGAGGGCGCTGATTCATCGGGTGCACGCAGCGGCGACGCGTTCTGCGCGGCCATCTCGGCGTAAAGCCCTGCATGCCCGCTCCCCCCTGCCGCTCCGCTCGCGGCAGCGCCTCGCCGGCGCGCAGCGCGGGGCGGCTCCCGCATAAAGTCAGTCGTCGCCCCCCGCGCCAGCCCGCCGCAGTGGAGGGGCCAGCAGCGGGGAGTGAATTCGCGAAGAAAGGGATGGTGGGACGGAGCAGGGTGCGGTAGGGGTGGAGGCGGTGTGCAGCATTCCAATGCGTTGGGCACCGGAGAAAGAGGTTGTTAGTCGGCAACGGAAAGGGAATGCGACAGACTGCGTTAGTTGATGTTAGAAACTATGAAACTATGAAGGCAGCAAGGGCTTTGCGAAAGGGGCACAATAGCTCTCGAGTGAGAGTGGTGGTCTTTGAATTTGGTGGATAGCGTACGTAGCAATGTTGCAATGATTCATTTTGACGTTTGAGATGCCAGCAACTGTGTTGGACACTGCAGATACAACTGAAGGCTTGCAGTGTCGACACGTGGACTCGTTCATGCACTTTGAGCAGTAGAAGACGAGAAAAGAGCTATTGTACAAGAGAAAACAATAAAAATCATATAGCAGTACAGGAGTGTTTTACGAACGGTCAAAAATATGAAACAAACTAACCAAGTTTACAATTAACATATAAAGTAAATAGAAGAGATAATCGGATAGATCTATAGGTAGAGAATTCTCAGCACTTGTGGCATGATTCGGACTAGGCCGCATATGGCTCTGGCAGCATAACCGACGCAAAGAAGCAAATGAGATGCTGGTGGGAAACGGGCGCGCTACAGAGATGGCCGTTTGATGGTGGGCAACGGCGAAGGCACCGAGAAGCCCGGCGAAGGCCGGGTCGCCTATCGCGAATCCGGCCGCCCGTGAAACATTAGCGGCCAGCCGCACTTTATAGCGATGATACGGGCCGCCGCCGCCGCCGCCACGAGGCGCCTGCGGCCTCCTGGGCTGGGAAGGGCGAAGGTTGGTGGCAGAGCTCTGCAAAGGCCGGAGAAAGTCGGGGGAGGGAGAGGGCGGAGGAAGGCCGCTTAGTATGCGTCCGCAGATCTGAGTCCGAGGCGTGGTGGGCGCCACGTTTACGTTTCGCGAGATCATGAAAATGACTAACGACTTTCTTTATTTGTAGTTATGTCTAGAGATTCATTCTAGAGACAGTCTCCTCTAATCTTAGCGAGGTCCGTTAAGTGTAATTTAAAGTAGCATAATATTCCTGTCGGTAACTGATCATTTATTTAACAGCAGATTTGATGTCACCAGCAACTGATATTTTATGGAGATTTTCGTCATCAGCATGTATCTCTTCACAAAGGTTCGTGAAAAATCGAAATTGATCCCAGAATTTCTTTCTTGTGGACAAAATAAATATGGAAAAGGTATCAAAAACTATTCAGTCAAAGGCAAGAGTCAAAAACATGTGTAAAAATTGTGGTAATTAAATATTCCATACCCCGTTTTATAGATACTAATTGTATTTCAAGTTTTTCATCTGCACAGCATTTTAATACATTCAATAATACAACACAAACCCTAATCGAAAGCAACATCATATCTACGAAAAAGAAAAAAAGCCCAATCTAACATTTGAGGAATACTCTTTGTATTACACACGTATTCTCGAATATTGCCGTTTAAATATATTCTATCATACTTATCAAGATGTGAATCATATTCAATTTTAGCGGGAAAGACTTACATTTTCACGCTGATCTAACGCCGTCGGATTGGCTCAATATGAACAATATAGAGATAATATCATGTTGTCTCGTTCACTGTCCACGGTGTCAAAATCACACTTTGAAGAAATGTCGACGATAGGAGGATCTGAAACAGAAATACGAATTAATTGACGTTTCAACAACAGACTCTTCAAACAAATATGTTTATTTATTTTTTTAAATACAAAAAAATTTTCCACAGAAGGTACTAATGTTAATTGTTTAAACACCAATGTGGTTCGATGTAGTTTCAAAATAGCTATTGAGTTGATATTAACTATAGGTGAAGCTTATTAGATTGGGTACAATTCGGGAGAGCGCTTAACTGGTAGCTCAAATTAGATTGTATTATAAGATGCTATCCGGTATTAAGACCGTAACTTCCGACTGGCATATTAGCGCGTTACCGTATGTGTAATTATTAACACTAATATCGCAATATAACGTCGTAAGCGATTAGGAGGTATCGTAAGCTTTACTATCAAACGGCTACGGAAGCTAAGAGAAATGGCTTCTGATTCAAGGATATTTGTTGGACATGAGCTCATAGGGGCGAGAAATCACAAAACACAGAGACGCTAATACAGACAAGAATACGGTGGAACTGTAAAGCAAGACAGATGTATTGTAGCGAGAGAAACGAATAAAAAATAGGCAAGAATTTGGTGTAAATATTAATGATAACTAAACTCACAGTAAAGTGATTGGTGTAATGGTCTAAAACAAATCGCGGAAAAGGGTTGGGTAGATCGAATTTAGGAATGAGTAGACAGGGAAGAAACTTCAGACTAAAACGGATGGAACGAGAGTAGAAACAAAGAATGGGAGCAAGTAGGGATGTTCCAATTCTAACCCATTCGAATTCCAGAATCCGGTTCTTTTCTTTTTGGTTTCTATGGAAATCGTGTCCTTTGCTTCGATTTCTTGGTGAAATCGATCTCAAAATGCCGGAATCCGAATGCAAATGATATTCGATTTTTATTTTACGCTTCTGACTAGCAGAGAATATTTATTCCTAACTACTGCTGCTGACTAATTATAAACATTCAAAGTAATGATTTAGACACGTAATTTACTCAAATTGGGTGGTCGCAGACAAAAGATAACCATAGTATTTAACAGAATTTTAAAAAATTAAAAATTTTGATGAAGACAATTTACTTTTTGAAATATACTTGGGAATTCCTTTAGAGTGACAAATTAGAGTGATAAATTTGCACTTAGTGGAAGTGCTTTATTGCCCACGCAGTTATTCCAAAGGTTTCACAATCTGTTATTAAGACAAAAAACACTTTAGGTTTTGATCATTCTTACGAGAAAAAACCAAACAGCAGACAGAGATATACTGCTCAATTCAGGTATCGATACTTTCCGTTGAATGATGTCCCTCATTTTGATTTCGATACATCGGAGTAGGAGTTTGTGCACTCTCAAGCACTATCGATCTTTGTGGCATGCGCAGTGTTAACTTTTCCACTCAACCTAGTGCTGTGCATACAAAATCGATAGTTGCGTCCCCTAATGGCGTGCACAAACTCCTTGGTTATTCATTGGAGGATCGAAATCCGGAATAGATTATTTTTCCAGAAATCGAACGTATTTAGAAGCAGGTACGATAGGAAACGCAGGATGAACATTACGACGGAGCCGCCAGGGCGAGAGCTGGAGAAACAAGCGGGCGCGTGCGCTGGCGCGGCCGACGGGGGGGGCCCCCCCCCCCCCCGGTCCCGGCCGCGCCCCGAGAGCCCCGTGGGGGAAGGGGCGCCGAAGCCCGCCGGCGATCCCCCAGCAGGCTAATCAGGACTCTGCGAATTCCGAAGTAATCCCGTTGATCGGGGCGACGCGGCGGGTGCGCCGGGAATGGCGGCGATGGCGGGGCGCGGGGCGGTGAGGGCTTGGATTGGAGGTGCAGCTGGACGCAGTAACGAGGTGGGCTGATTCTTGGGGAGCGTGCGCCTGTCGGGCCCTGCTTGTGCCGACGTCCCAATCGATTGAACCTGAACTCACTTTTATTGTTGGCTTTGATGTTTATTATTATTATTATTATTATTATTATTATTATTATTATTATTATATTATTATTATTATAAGTAATAGTATATAATGTATTAAACTATTTAAGTAATAACAACAAAACTATTTCAAATTCTTACATCTACAAGACCATTTTTAATACTAGTTTAAAATCTTGAAAATCCCCTACATCATGCCCGACAGACTTAATGGCAATTGCACTCAACTTTTAATAATTGAAAAAAATGTCATGGTTTCTTTATTTTACAGGATAATCAAACATTCGATGAAATATATTATTTGCTATCATGAAAGCAAAGTAATAAATATGAAATAATAGAATTTTAATGACATTCAAAACCCCTACCAAACAGTCATCAAGTTGTATGCAAAACAGCTCTGGTCTGCATGGACACTAAAACCTAAAGCATGCACATACATAAGATGAATTGTTTTTGAAGAAAAACATTAATAATTAATTTTATGATTAAATAAAACGATGCATTCGTTAATTACGCTAATCGCTACTGATGTATTTACCGTTAACTATTAGTCTTCGCGTTCACATGGCTGAAGTTAAGTTGTCAAATTTGCAAATTTTTGTTTCTGTGATTTCTTTCAAAAACATATACGATAAAAAACAGAACATAAAGTAAGGGGGGGGGGGGGGGGGGGGGGGGGGGGGGGTTTGGGGGGGGGGGGGGGGGGGGGGGGGGGGTTGGGGGGGGGGTGTAATCTAATCACAACAAGTTCATTATCGTTTTAAGAAGGTAGAAATCTCAGAATCTTATTGACTTATACTTTGAGTTAAAAAAGATTTCTATCGTAATCACACACTCTTTGTGGTTTTTCCTGAGTAGCTGCATAAAGTTTCCCTTTTTTAAACAAAATGTTTTGAAGCGTGAAAGAGAAAAGCCACAACGGTCGAATATTCTTTCTTGAATGTAAGAATTTGCTAAGTTTCCGATTGCCGACTTTACTTTTCACCTTAATGTAATTTTAAAATACTTTCTTTGAAACACTACCGGGCTATTCAGGAAATCGTGAATGAAATTTGTTTCCTTCTTGCTGCCAGGATGAATTGACAATATCATTCAACATTTATCCCCGTAATATTAAACTTCTATTGAACTATTCTAAATTTGGTTTTTCAGTTTTAAAATACGAGAGTGTTAAGAATATTATGACGCAATCACGTAAATTTCGTGCGTTTCGGATGGGGGAACGTGGCTGTCGGGCCGGGGCTATTTTTTGGAAATAAAAATTTAAAAAAGCGCGCTGCTTTTGAAGGTAAATTTGCTGGAAGGAGCGGGGCGGCGGGAAGAAGCGAGGGGGCGGGTGCGGAGCACAAGTTCCATTGGGGGAGGATCCTCTCGCGAGGGCGAAGAGGGAGGAGGGGGCGTGTACAAGACGGGTGGCACAGGAAGGGCGAACGGGGTGAGGCAGAGGGTGGTGGTGGGGGGTCGCGGACGGGGTCCGGGGTGGGGCGGGAGGAACGAGGAAGGAAAAACTTGGCCGGCGGCTTTCCGCTCGACGCGGACGCCTTCCTTATAATGCATTGGAGAGGACGAGAAAATTTCTTTTTCCTCTCCTTCATTTTCTCGAAAGAGGGAACGCCGCGGTGGCAGGGGGAAGCTCGCGTCGAGGTCTGCAGAAAAGAGGGGGGTGGAGGAGAGACGGGAAGGGGTTGGTGTGAGAAACGGGGCTAGGAGGCAGGGAGAGATGGGTCCGCCAGCAGGATTGTCGCCCGCACGCTCAGCAAGGAAGGAAGCCGGTTGCTGAAATAAGGTCTACTATTGGCCAAGTCCTGGGGGAAATCTCATTAACTGCGCGAACAGCGATAATGTTGCCAGGACGTAAAGAAACTTTATCAATGCCACCGGCGCGGTGTTTACAACTTCTTTAACGACATCGTCTCGCAGAAATTACCGCTGCTCGGAAGGTTGGGCGCGGGCCCGGTCGGCACCTCCCCCTCGACCCCGCATCCTCTTCCCACCACCCACCAGTCCCCCGCCGTTGTCCTAGATCGAGTCTCGAGAACAAATGCGAGGGAAGGGATTATTGATGTGCACTTTTGTTTCAAATTATCGTCACGTGCTAACTGCAACACTAACTAAGAGTTGGCACTCGCCTAGAGTTATTTCATATTGCTTCATTATCTCAAGTCATATGCTTTTAACTGCATCACGTGTTGTGAAACACTCTCATTTGAAATGAAAATTCTCATTGGTAATACTTCATTAAGGAAAATTAATTGCAGTTTACATAAGTCGAGGTAATTTCTGAACTTCTCTGCTTTTAATTATGTTTAAGATAAGTAATGTCAAATTCAGATAGTTTAATAGATTAATTACAGCTTAACGGATAAATTGTGAAAGATGGATGTTAAAATCCTGTAATGTAATTGAAAGAAATATTATTTGTGCAACAACAATGGAAAATTTCAGAGCATTTATGAAGATTATCAACATATTTCCTATTATCAAATGCATAAACCTCAAATTTTTGAGCGATTTGGATTTTCTTTGGAAGATTCCTGAAATTGGGAATTATCTAAAACACTCCAGCTATTATAATATGATGTTTCACAGTGGGCGGAGAGTAAGTGTGAAGAAGTTAATATTGAATTAATTTTATAAAAGTAATCAAGGCATTTGACGAGGAGAATTGAGAGTATAAACCATTTGCACTTTTTCATTTACCTTGTGGCATCAATTGCATTATAGAGTTAGAAAAAGGCCTATTGCGGTATTTCATAAATTTTTAATAATAAACAGCACACAATTTGTTAGGATATACGACAACACTAAACTGAACACATGTATAGGTAGAACATTACATCTGAACGTCCAATTTTTGGCGATGAAAGTTGAAGACAAACTATAAGAAACTGATGTCTATAGGTATTGCCGCATTGGCAACGGCAAAAGTAACACTCCTAATTGCATATGTTTAATCTAATTTAAACCCAATTTAAAATACCTGTAATTTCAGCATAATTCCTATAACATAATTCTGAAAAGAAAAAAATAGCTTAAGTAAATTTTCTGATATAGCAAACAATTCGTAACTTCCGTGTGTTAGCCAATGCCATGTTCAAGTTTCATGGAAAACGTTATTTTAAATTTTCATGGCGCCAGCGATCGGGACTGTGGGGAATAGTTCCCTCGACGGGGGGCGGGGGGAGGAAGGGGACCGAAACCAAAGCGGAACGCCGGGCGAGAGGCAGACGCAAGTATTACCGTATCTGCAGGTAGCGTGGTGATGTCGTCCATCAATCTTTCCTCGACGCTAGATTATACTATAAGTTGCCTCCGGCCACGTAGAGATCGTGTTAATTTGACGACAACCCAACGGGAAAGGTCTCAACGCGGAGGCCACGACTTGGCAACGCAGCCGGAGCTTTCTGCGGGGAGGCGGTTCCCAGAAATAAAGTGCGGAATTCCATGGTAATGGCACGCTTTCGTGCAAGCACCTCTTGCCGGAAAAGGGTGGCGCACACGAATACTACTTACGTCCGCTTTCCGTTGAGCCTGGAATAGGCTGGAAAATGTTCGTGATAAATTTCCAAATGTGTATCTACAGATGCCAATCCAGATAACACAATGTGAGTGATAAAGAGCACAGAGCGTGCAGGTCTGCTTGCGATTTTGGAGAGAAATCAAATTTGTCTCATATTCGGCTACGCGTTTGCTGCTGTATGGACCCAAGCGGCATTCTCATTGCTTTATAATTACAGCTTCATCTGAGTGTAAACTGGTATGCCATTTCCCCTTATTAATAAATTTCCCCCCATCCCAAAACCCAAAAAAAATTTAAAGTAAAAAAAAATTTTTGAAAAACCAGATTTTTTTGAAGAAAATCGTGTTGAAAAGAATTAAACAAAAAATATGAACTTTCTATTTTATTCAAAACCTATTAATTGCTCATTAATTAAATTTAACCACGGATTATCATTTTTTTTACATATTTTTGATTTAACGTTATGTCTGTAAAAAAAGTGGAGAAAAATTAGAAATTCCACTAAAATCAATGAATTACTCGTCGGAGGAAGAAAAGTTCTCAAACAAAGAGACATGAAAACACAATAACAACTACGAGTATATTTAAAAACCCACACTATGATGTATGCAATATAACACTGTTCGAGCTGCACGACGACAGTAAAAAAACGACAACAAAAAAAATAGTACGAAATTATGGTATTCAAAGTACCAAACTCTGCGTACAATTCCCACGTTATCGAAACTCAATCAAAAACGAGGTTGAGTCTGCGGAATAGCTCAGCACGCACGTCGACCGTTGCGATTTTTGCTCTCGTTTCCCCGTCGGCATTCTGACGCTGTCACACATAAACGCACATAGTGCGGGTGCGAGCACTTAGGCGGCCGTCAAACCACCGGTCAGGCAGCCCCATCGCAGGCGCGCACGTGGTCGCGGCCGCCCGATGCAGGGCACGTCCGCAAAATCATTGCGCGGGGCGTCAGCGGCGCGGGCGACAGCTCGCGGAAGGCGATGGTGAGTGGCGGGGACAAAGTGGGTGGCGCGTGACACAGGTGGCCGGATCTCCGGCGAATGGTACACCGGTGGTAAGAGGAGTGCGTAGGACGGAGGTACCGCGGTGATGGAGTAGAAGGGGAGAGAATGGTACCGGAGTGAGTAAAATACTGGAAAGGATGTGGTTGATAAGGGATGAAAGTGGTAACCACGGCCATTAAGAAATTCACGCGGTGTAGAACGATGCTTGTAGTTTGATTGATTATTTGTTTTCGGCGCGTGAACGGCCATGGTCACTGCTCCGGAAAAGTTTAGCGCAATTTATCAACAGGTGATAGTGTTGTTATTTCCTAGTGAAGCTAGTGGAGATCCGACACTTACGACCTCGCCTGCAGGGTTTTCCCAATCCAGGTATCCCCAGGGCACCTCAGCCGGGACAAGCTCCCGACTGGTCTTCCGCATGTGTGGTAGAGTAGCGCAATGTAAGTGGAAGGGTAAGCTACGAGTGAGAACGGCAAACAAACAAGGGAAGTAAAGAAGCCAGGGTGGGCCCATTTTTTTTCAGGGTACTGCTCGACATTCGCAATGATGTTTGATCGGAAGAACCAGGATTGGCCATTCGCAGGAATTCTCCTCCAGGAGAAACCTTTGCACTGTTGAACTTGGCACTTGAACTCGAACCCTAAGACTGCAGGTCAGAAGTACGTCGTGATATCAGATGACGCCCCTATCCCCCCAGCCCGGCTTTCGAAATATCCACAATTTAGTAATTGTAGTTGGTTATAAAATATGTTGGAAAAGTAATAATTTGATCGTTCTACAATGCAGAAAGTATAGAATGCGAGGAATAGGAAAGGACAGATAAGTTATCATCGGCTGTTCGTGCAGTCTTGTGAAATGCATTATGTGTCGGAAAAATATGCACATACAGAGACGTACATAAATACTGCAAACTGATATTGGATCTCAAGAACGCAATATCATGCAGGCAATACTCGCAGATCTAAGAAGAGAACGCAAGTAAACAGCCGAAAGGGAGGAGATGGCCACCAGCCCAGGGAAAGAGGCAGCGGCAGGAAAGACTCGGTCAGCAGGACGAGCGCACAGAACGTATTGGGGTGCAGATGGCTTCGCGCATCGCTCGGGCGTCAATTCATTGTAAAGGGTTTTGGCCTCTCCCACCCAGACGCCTCCTCCACCCGTCGGTCACATCTCAGCGGTCGCAAACGACCGTTCGCGCAGCCTGAACCTCCGTCGTCTCACCCCGCGGAGCGCGGCGGTTTTATAGTGGGCGGCCGCCACCCTGTCGTCCTCGCCGTGCTTCCCATCCTGCATTCGGCGGCTGACCGATAGGCCAGTTTCCAGCCCGTCTCGCTCGCCGCCGCCGCACCGCGGCCGCGCCCGCCGCCAGCCCATTTATTTCGTTCCTTTTACATCCGAACTTTCCTTTAAATGGGTTTGTCGAGTGGAGGACAGGCGCGAGAAGTGCGGGCAGCGGCGAGGCGGGGCGGGGCGGGGCGGGGGCGGGGCGGGGCGGGCCGTGGGATAGCGAGAGATAAAGCGCCATGAATTGTGTATTCAGAGCCGGCACCGCGCGGCTCGGTATCGTCCCGCCTCCCGCCCAGGCTGCACCGTCCTCCGCCCCCGCCGCGGCCCGCCGCCGCCACCCGCCGCGGGCGCGCGCCGTGACAGTGACTGCTCGCGCTCTCAAAAGCGGCCCCTTGACCGCCCCCGCGCCGCCGTCACCCGTGCCGCGCTGGTCGCCTCGCCGGCGAGTGCGGGGTACGGTGTGGCGGTGTGCTTCCGTCGCGCGCTCGCGCCTGCCAGCGCGCCGCGCCCACCCCGCCCCGCCCCGCCCCGGCCCCGCGCGCCCGCACTCTCTCGCGCCTGTCCTCCACTCGACAAACCCATTTACAAGGAAAGTTCGGATGTAAAAGGAACGAAATAAATGGGCTGGCGGCGGGCGCGGCCGCGGTGGCGGCGGCGGCGAGCGAGACGGCTGGAAACTGGCCCTATCGGTCAGCGCCGAATCGGGAGGATGGGAGCACGGCGAGGACGACAGGGTGGCGGCCGCCCACTATAAAACCGCCGGCGCTCCGCGGGGTGAGGACGGGACGGAGGTTCAGGCTGCGCGAACGGTCGTCGCGACCGCTGAGATGTGCCGACGGGGTGGAGGAGGCGTCTGGGTGGGAGAGGCCAAAACGCCTTTACAATTGAATGTGACGCCCGAGCGATGCGCGAAGCCATCTGCCCCAATACTTCTGGCGCTCGTCGCTGCTGACCGAGTCTTCCTTGCCGCTGCCTCTTTCCCTGGCTGGTGGCCATCTCCTCCCTTTCGGCTGTTTACTGCGTTCTCTTCTAGATCTGCGAGTATTGCCGCATGATATTGCGTTCTGAGATCCAATATCAGTTTGCAGTATTTATGTACGTCGCTGTATTTGCATATTTTCCGACACATAATGCCATTTCACAGACTGCACAACAGCCATGATAACTTATCTGTCCTTTCCTATCCTCGCATTCTATATTTCTGCATTTAGAACGATCAAATAATTACTTTCCACATATTTTTATAACAACTACAAATTATAAATTGTGGATATTTCGAACCGGCTGGGGGGACTTAGGGCGTCATCTGATATCACGACAGTACTTCTGACCTGCAGGTCTTAGGGTTCGAGTTCCAAGTGCCAAGTTCCAACAGTGCAAAGGTTTCTGCCTGGAGGAGAATTCCTGCGACTGGCCATCCATGGTTTCTCCGATCAACATCATGCGAATGTCGGAGCAGTACCCTAAAAAATGGGCCCCCTGCTATCTTTACTTCCTCTTGTTTGTTTCGTTCTCACTCGTAGCTTACCCTTCCACTTACATGCGCTACTCTACCACACATGGCGGAAGACCAGTCGGGAGCTTGTCCCGGCTGGGGAGGTGCCCTGGGAGATACCTGGATTGGGAAAACCCTGCAGGCCGAGGCGTAAGTGGTCGGATCTCACTAGCTCACTAGGGAAATAACAACACTATCACCTGTGATAAAATATGCGCTAAACTTTCGGAAGCAGTGACCATGGCCGTTCACGCGCCCGAAAACAAATAATCAATCAAACTACAACATCGTTCTACACCGCGTAATTTCTTATGGCCGTGGTTACCACTTTCAGTCCCTTATCACCACATCCTTCCAGTATTTCTACTCACTCGGTACCAATTCTCTCCCCTTCTACTACCATCACCGCGTACCTCCGTCCCTACGCACTCCTCTTACCACCGGTGACCATTCGCCGGAGATCCCGCCACCTGTGTCACCGCGCCACCCACTTTGTCCCCGCCACTCACATCGCCTCCGCGAGCTGTCGCCCGCGCCGCTGACGCCCCCGCGCATTGATTTTGCGGACGTGCCCTGCATCGGGGGCCGCGACCACGTGCGCGCACTGCGATGGGCCGCTGCCTGCCGGTGGTTTTGACGGCCGCTAAGTGCTCGCACCCGCACTATGTGCGTGTTTATGTGTGACAGCGTCAGAATGGCGCGGACGGGGAAACGAGAGCAAAAATCGCAACGGTCGACGTGCGGGGCTGAGCTATTCCGCAGACTCAACCTCGTTTTTGATTGAGTTTCGATAACCTGGAATTGTAACGCAGAGGTTTGGTATTGAATACCATAATTTCGTACTATTTTTTTGTTGTCGTTTTTTTACTGTCGTCGTGCAGCTCCGAACAGTGTTATATTCATACATCAATAGTGTGGGTTTTAAATATACTCGTAGTTGTTATTGTGTTTTCATGTCTCTGTTGTTTGAGATACTTTCTCCTCCGACGAGTAATTCATGATGTAGTGGATTTCTAATTTTTCTCCACTTTTTTACAGAATACACGTTAAATCAAAATATGTAAAAAAATGATAATTCCGTGGTTAATTTAATTAATGAGCAATTAATAGGTTTGAATAAAATAGAATCATATTTTTTGTTTATTTTCAACACGATTTTCTTCAAAAATATTGTTTTTTCAATTTACTATTGTGGATGGGAATTTATTAGAATTGCATACCAGTTTACACTCAGATGAAGCTGTAATTATAAAGCAATGAGAATGCCGCGCTGGAGTACGCATACAGCAGCAAACGCGTAGCCGAATATGAAGACAAATTTGATTCTCTCCAAATCGCAAAGCAGACCTGCACGCTCTGTGCTCTTTATCACTCACATTGTGTTATCTGGGATTGGCCTCTGTAGATACACATCTGGAAATTTATCACGAACATTTCCAGCCTAATTCCAGGCTCCACGAAAGCGACCGCTAAGTAGTATATCGTGTGCGCCACCCTTTTCCGGCAGAGGTGCTGCACGAAAGTGCATTACCATGGAATTCCGCATTTATTTCTGGAAACGCCTCCCCGCAGGAAAGCTCCGGCTGCGTTGCCAAGTCGCTGCCTTCCGCGTTGAGACCTTTCCCGTTTGGGTTGTCGTAAATTAAACGATCTCTACGTGGCCGGAGCAACTTTTAGTATATTAGCGTCGAGGAAAGATTGATGACGACATCACACGCTACCTGCAGATACGGTAATACTTGCGTCGCGCTCTCGCCGCGTTCCGCTTTGGTTTCGCGTCCCCTTCCTCCCCTCCCTCCCCCGTCGAGGGAAACTATCCCCACAGTCCCGATCGCTGGCCCATGAAAATAAAATAACTTTTCCATGAAACTGCAACATGGCATTGGCTAACACACGGAAGTTACGAATTGTTTGCATATTATCAGAAAATTTACTAAGCTATTTTTTTCTTTTCAGAATTAATATTATAGGAATTATGCTGAAATTACTAGGTATTTTAAATTGGGTTTAAATTAGATTAAACATATGCAATTAGGAGTGTACTTTTGCCGGTTGCCAATGCGCTAATACCTATAGACATCAGTTTCTATAGTTTGTCTCAACTTTCATGCCAAAAATTGACGTTTCAGATGTAATGTTCTACCTATACATTGTGTTCAGTAGTGTTGTCGTATATCCTAACAATTGTGTGTGTTTATTATTAAAAATTATGAAATACGCAATAGGCCTTCTTTCTAACTCTATAATGCAATTGATGCCACAATGTAAATGAAAAAAGTGCAAATGGTTTATACTCTCAATTCTCCTCGTCAAATGCCTTGATTACTTTTATAAAATTAATCAATATAACTCTTCACACTTACTCTCCTGCCACTGTGAAACATCATATTTAATAGCTGTAGTGTTTTAGATAATTCCCAATTTCAGAATCTTCCAAAGAAAGTCCAAATCGTCAAAATATTGGGAGGTTTATGCATTTGATAATATGGAATGTGTTTGGATATCTTCATAAATGCTCTTGAAATTTTCCTATTTGTTTGTGCACAAATTATATTTCTTCATATTACATCACAGATTTTAACAATCATCCTTTCACAATTTACTCGTTAAGCTGTAATTAATTATTAAACTATTCTGAATTTACATTACTTATCTTAAACATAATTTAAAAGCAGAGAAGTTCAGAAATTACCTCGACTTATGAAACTGCAAATTAATTTTCCTTAATGAAGTATTACCAATGAGAATTTTCATTTCAAATGAAGAGGTTCACAGAACAGGTGATGCAGTAAAAGATATGACGTGAAGATAATGGAAGCAAATGAATAACTCTAGGGCGAAGTGCAACTCTTTAGTTAGTGTTGCAGTTACCACGTGCGAGTAATTTGAAACAAAAGTGCACATCAAAATCCCTTCCTCGCATTGTTCTCGAGACTCGATCTAGACAACGGCGGGGACTGGTGGGGTGGTGGGAAGAGGAGTGCGGGGTCGAGGGGGAGGTGCCACCGCCCGCGCCCACCTCACGAGCAGCGGTAATTACTGCGAGATCGATGTCGTTAAAGAAGTTGTTAAACACCGCGCCGGTGGCTTGATAAAGTTTCTTTACGTCCTGCAACATTATCGCTGTTCGCCGCAGTTTAATGAGATTTCCGGACTTGGCAATAAGTAGACCTTATTTCAGAACCGGCTTCCTTCCTTCTGAGCGTGCGGGCGACAATTCCGGCGGCGGACCCCATCTCTCCCTCTCTCCTACCCCGTTCTCACACCACCCCTTCCCGTCTCTCCTCCACCCCCCTCTTTTCGCAGACCCTCGACGCGAGCTTCCCCTGCCACCGCGGCGTTCCCTCTTTCGAGAAAATGAAGGAGAGGAAAAAGAAATTTTCTCGTCCTCTCCAATGCATTATAAGGAAGGCGTCCGCGTCGAGCGGAAAGCCGCCGGCCAAGTTTTTCCTTCCTCGTTCCTCCCGCCCCACCCCGGACCCCGTCCGCGACCCCCCACCACCACCCTCTGCCTCACCCCGTTCGCCCTTCCTGTGCCACCCGTCTTGTACACGCCCCCTCCTCCCTCTTCGCCCCTCGCGAGAGGATCCTCCCCCAATGGCACTTGTGCTCCGCACCCGCCCCCTCGCTTCTTCCCGCCGCCCCGCTCCTTCCAGCAAATTTACCTTCAAAGCAGCGCGCTCTAATTATTTCCAAAAATAGCCCCGCGCCCGTACAGCCACGTCCCCCATCCGAAACGCACGAAATTTACGTGATTGCGTCATATATTCTTAACACTCTCGTATTTAAACTGAAAACCAATTTAGAATAGTTCAAAGAAGTTTTAATATTACCGGGGGATAAATGTGGAATGATATTTCAATTCATCTGGCAGAAGAAGGAAACAAATTTCATTCACGATTTCCTGAATAGGCCCCGGTAGTGTTTCAAAGAAAGTAATTTAAAATACATTAAGGTGAAAAGTAAGTCGGCAATCGGAAACTTAGCAATTTCTTACATTCAAGAAGAATATCGACCGTTGTGGGCTTTTCTCTTTCACGGCTTCAAACATTTTGTTTAAAAAACGGGAAACTTTATGCAGCTACTCAGAAAACCACAAAGAGTGTGTGATTACGATAGAAATCTTTTTTAACTCAAAGTCATAAGTAATAAGATTCTGGAAGATTTCTACCTTCTTAAAAGCGATAATGACTTGGTTGTGTTAATTACATACTTTATGTTCTGTTTTTTATCGTATATGTTTCTTGAAAGAAATCACAGAAACAAAATTTGCAAATTGACACTAACTTCAGCCATGTGAACGCGAAAGACTAATAAGTTAACGGTAAATAATGCAGTGGCATTAGCGTAATAACCGAATGCATCGTTTTATTTAATCATAAAATTAATATAATGTTTTCTTCAAAACAATCATCTTATGTATGTGATGCTTTAGGGTTTTAGTGTCCATGCAGACCAGAGCTGTTTTGCAATACAACTTGATTGACTGTTATGGTAGGGGTTTTTGAATGTCATTAAAATGTCTATTATTCATATTTTTACTTTGCTTTCATGATAGCAAAATAATATATTTCATCGAATGTTTGATTATCCTGTAAATAAAGAAAACCATGACATTTTTTTTCAATTATTAAAAGTTGAGTGCAATTGCCATTAAGTCTGTCGGGCATGATATAGGGGATTTCAAGATTGTAAACTAGTATTAAAAATGGGTCTTGTAGATGTAAGAATTTGAAATAGTTTTGTTGTTATTATTAAATATTTAATACATTATATACTATTACTTATAATAATAATAATAATAATAATAATAATAATAATAATAATAATAATAATAATAATAATAAACATCAAAGCAACAATAAAAGTGAGGTTGCAGTGTCAATCGATGGGACGTCGGCACAAGCAGGCCCGGACAGGCGCACGCATCCCCAAGATCAGCCCACCTCGTTACTGCGGTCCCAGTGCACCTCCAATCCAAGCCCCTCACCGCCCGCGCCCCGCCATCGCCGCCATTCCCCGCGCACCCCGCCGCGTCTCCCCGATCAACGGGATTACTTCAGGATTCGCAGAGTCCTGATTAGCCGCTGGGGGATCGCGGGGCTTCGGCGCCCCTTCCCCCACGGGCTCTCGGGGCGCGGGCCGGGACCGGGGCCCCCGTCGGCCGCGCCAGCGCACGCCGCCCGCTTGTTTCTCCAGCCTCTCGCCCTGGCAGGCTCCGTCGTAATGTTCATCCTTGGTTTCCTATCGTACCTGCTCCTAAAGACGTTCGATTTCTGGAAAATAATCTATTCCGGATTCGATCCATCAATTGAAAAGACCAAGGAGTTTGTGCACGCCATAGGGGACAGCACTATCGATTTTGTATGCACAAGCACTAAGGTTGAGTGAAATTTAAACTGCGCATGCACAAAAGATCGATAGTGCTTGAGAGTGCACAAACTCCCTACTCCGTATGGTATCGAATCAAATGAGGACATCATTCAACGGAAGTATCGATACCTGAATTGAGCATATATCTCCTGTCTGCCTGTTTTTTTTTCTCCGTAAGAATGATCAAAACCTAAGTGTTTGTGTCTTAATAACAGATTGTGAAACCTTTGTGAATAACTGCTTGGGCAATAAGCACTTCCACTAAGTGCAAATTTCATCACTCTAATTTGATCACTCTAAAGGAATCCCAAGTATATTCAAAGTAAATGTCTTCATCAAAATTTAATTTTTAAAATCTTTTAAATACTATGTTATCTTTTGTCTGCCGACCACCAATTTGAGTAAATTACGTGTCTAAATATACTTTGAAATGTAATATAATTAGTCAGCAGCAGTAGTAGAATAAATATTCTCTGCTAGTCAGAAGCAGTAAAATAAATCGAAGGTACTCATTTGATTCGATTCCGGCATTTTGAGATCGATTTCACCAAGAATCGGAAGCAAAGGACACCGATTCCATAGAAACCAAAAGAAAAGAACCGATTCTGGAATCGAATGGGTAGAATTGGAACATCCCTACTTGCTCCCATTCTTTGTTCTACTCTCGTTCCCATTCCGTTTTAGTCTGAAGTTTCTTCCCTGTCTACTCATCCTAAATTCTCTACCAACCCTTCCGCGATTTGTTTTAGACCCATTTACACCAATCACTACTGTTAGTTTAGTTTATCATTAATATACACTCAAATTCTTGCCTATTTTTTATTCGTTTCTCTCGTACAATGACATCTGTCTTGCTACAGTTCCACGTATTCTTGTTGTATTAGCGTCTCTGTGTTTCTGTGATTCTCGCCCCTATGAGGCTCATTTCCAACAAATATCTTGAATCAGAAGCATTTCTCTTAGCTTCCGTAGCCTGTTTGATAGTAAGCTACGATACCTCCTAATCGCTTACGACGTTATATTGATATTAGTGTTAATAATACACAATACGGTAACGCGCTAATATGCCATATCGGAAGTTACGGTCTTAATACCGATAGCATCTTATAATACAATCTAATTTGAGCTACCAGTTAAGCGCTTCCCGAATGTACCCATCTAATAAGCTTCACTATAGTCAATATCAACTCAATAGCTATTTTGAAACTACAATCGACCACATTGGTGTTTTAAACAATACATTAGTACCTTCTGTGAAAATTTTTTGTATTAAAAAATAAATAAACATATTTGTTTTGAAGAGTCTGTTGTTGAAACGTCAATTAATTCGTATTTTCTGTTTCAGATCCTCCTATCGTCGACATTTCTTCAAATGTGGATTTTGACAACGTGACAGTGAACGAGACAACTGATATATCTCTATATTGTTCATATGAAGCCAATCCGACGGCGTTAGAGTCGGTGAAATGGTAAGTCTTTCCCGCTAAAATTGATATGATTCACATCTGATAAGTATATAGAAATATATTTAACGGCAATATTCGAAATACGTGTAATACAAAGAGATAGTTCCTCAAAATGTTAGATTGTGTCTTTTTTTCTTTTTCGTAGATATATGTTGCTTTTCGATTAGGGTTTGTGTTGTATTATTAATGTATTAAAATGCTGTGCAGATGAAAAACTTGAAATACATTAGTATCTATAAAACGGGGTATGGGAATATTTAATTTACCACAATTTTTACACATGTTTTTGACTCTTGCCTATGACTGAATAGTTTTGATACCTTTTCCATATTTATTTTGGCCACAAGAAATTCTGGGATCAATTCGATTTTTCACGAACACTTTGTGAAGAGAATACATGCTGATGGGACGAAAATCTCCATAAAATATCAGTTGCTGGTGACTCAAATCTGCTGTAAATAAATGATCAGTTACCGACAGGAATATTATGCTACTTTAAATTACACTTAACAGACCTCGTAAAGATTAGAGGAGACTGTCTCTAGAATGAATCTCTAGACATAACTACAAATAAAAGAAAGTCGTTAGGATCATGATCTCGCGAACGTAAACGTGGCGCCCACCCACGCCTCGGACTCAGATCTCGCGGACGCATCTAAGCGGCCTTCCTCCGCCCTCTCCCTCCCCCCGACTTCTCCCGGCCTTTGCAGAGGCTCTGCCACCAACCTTCGCCCTTCCCAGCCCAGGAGGCCGCAGCGCCTCGTGGCGGCGGCGGCGGCGGCCCGTATCATCGCTATAAAGTGCGGCTGGCCCGGCTAATTTTTCACGGGCGGCCGAGATTCCGCTGATAGAGCGACCCGGGCCTTCGCCGGCTTCGCGGTGCCTTCGCCGTTGCCACCATCACGGCCATCTCTGTAGCCGCGCCCGTTTCCACAGCATCTCTTGCTTCTTTGGTCGTTGCTGCCAGGGCCATTGCGCCTAGTCCGAATCATGACCACAAGTGCTGAGATATTCTCTACCTATAGATCTATCATTATCTCTTCTATTTACTTTATATGTTAATTGTAACTGTGGTTATGTTCATATTTTTGACCCGTTCGTAAAACACTCCTGTACTTCTATATGATTTTATTGTTTTCTCTTGTACAATAGCATCTTTCTCGTCTTCTACTGCCTCAAATGCATGAACGAGTCCACGTGTCGACACTTGCAAGCCTTCAGTTGTATCGCAGTGTCCAACACAGTTGCTGGCATCTCAAACGTCAAAATTGAATCATTGCTAACATTGCTACGTACGCTTCCACCAAATTCAAAGACACCACTCTCCACTCGAGAGCTATTTGCCCCTTTCGCAAAGCCCTTGCTGCTTCATAGTTTCATAGTTCTAACATCACTACGCAGTCTGTCGCATTCCCTTCCGTTGCCGACCTAACAACCTCTTCTCCGGTGCCCACGCATTGGAATTCTCACCACCGCCTCCACCCCTACCGACCCTCGCTCGTCCCACCATCCTTCTCGGAATCCCTCCCCGCTGCTGGCGCTCTCCACTGCGCGGGCGGCGGCGGGGGGCGACGACTGACTTTATGCGGGAAGGGCCCCGCGCTGCGGCGCCGGCCGAGGCGCTGCCGGAGCGGAGCGGGAGGGGGGGAGGGGCATGCAGGCTTTACGCCGAGATGGCCGCCGCAGATACGCGTCGCCGCTGCGTGCACCCGTGAATCAGCGCCCTCCGGCGAGCACACTGAGCTGCCTCCGCCGCCGCCGGCGGAGGGCCGAGAGGCGTTTGGCCGCACACTGCAGGGCGGCCGTACTTCATCTTTTGCTGTGAAGCGGCCACGAGCAGGGAGCAGGCCTTCTGGCGTGTGAACCTCTCTGCAAATTGACATTTTTTTTTTTTGCACGCGACTTGGACCACACGTGCATGCACCCTGCATTTACAGGGGCTTAATAACATTATCTCGGTGACAGATGCATTTAATTTATCATGGGACCCGAATTCGAACCACCAGGGTTGTTACCTCAGGTGTATAGAAGATGAAACGATGATAGTGAGTTGGGTGAAAGGACGACACACATTACAGACATACACCAATCCACCCATGTTCGAGGTGGGACTCGAATCAGAGATATTCGGGTCAGAGACCGCACTACTGCCTTAGCGATCTCTGCAATCCGATCGGCAATTTTTATTTATTTATTTTGTTCTCCCTTCAGCTTTGGAATCCTCGAACCTTTGAAACAATATTTTCTTCGTGACCTCTACGAAACAATTGTTGTGCTTCATGAGTATGAGTATGAGTTTTTAAAAGATTCTTGAAAATCATATGGAAAGTAAATATACAGTATACGGTCCTTTCTTCTGTTCCACGGAATCGACTCACTCAAACGCAAACTTGCAAACGAAATGGGTTTTTGTAACATACAATACTTCAAGAACACTGATGAAGATTTGCTGCATGCATATATGTTGGGAGCGAGGCTCCATCCTTTGGTCAACCTTCCCGGATAACATTAAACAGCCTTAAGATTTCGCAAAACACAATTACCACCACAGTTTACTCCAAAATACTTTGTGAGCAGTTTTTTTCAAGAAAAAATAAAAGAAAGCAAACTCACGGAATTTAACGAAGAAACTGGCTCCTATTGGAGTTATCGTTGAGGCATAAATTCAGCAAGTGCTTCAAAAATAGATTTAAAAAATCTACGAATCGTTCACATCAAACTAATATTTATTGCAAGGTTTTTTACACGCTTTATTTGTGGCACAATTTCGTTGTGTTGTGAAGCAATTTTAAAGCTACATCTTTACTGAAACAAACACCGCACAAATGCACGGAATTTAAAGAAGCCGTTGTCACGAAAATAAACGCGTAGTTCAACCACGCACATTCAAACTACAAAACAAGAATGCCCTCGTTCCCGTGAGTTCCCGTCTGTCGTTCTTGTCTTTTGTTCTCCTAAAGCGACTTAGTCGGGAGTCGATTTATGAATGGATGCAGGTTAATCAATAATACACACTTTCCACAATATAGTAGTTTGCTAGTCCACATAGTCTCAAGGTTGACGTGTCGTGGTGAATTCATATTATCATTGATGCTTTTCTCATTGTAATTTTTTTTAATATCATACGTTCACATTTCTTTTTCTGGCACATTGCTCACTCACACCTTTCAGACCACTCGATTTTGAGAGCGTTCCGTGGGCGCGGCAGAGTTGAACAAGGGGGAGGATGAATGGCAGAGTTCACGCGAAAGAAGGCAAGAGGGTCGCGAAGGACGGAGAATCGTCGAAAACCATGGCAAAAACGACGGCTTCCACGACTCAATTTTCTTTGTTTTTTGATACCAACGGACTTATTTAACAGGTAGCATGGCCACGTCTACTAATTTTTTTTAATATAATGAAGAATAAAATGCAAACCTCGTACACTGCCTACGGACAGGCGGAATTAATTAGTTCGCGTTAATATTTGTTGTAAAAATAATTTACGAATAGAAAATATTTGTAAATGCTGAAATCAATGAGTCTGTATTATTCAAAATGAATACATTTCAAAGATGTACTACGTTTTGCACATTAAAAATAATTTTGCTCTAGTGCATACGCATTTTATTAATTGAAAGTATTTACCTGTATTGTCATACATCATTTATATCACTCCCAAGTCCATAACGTACCATGTTTAATTTAACTATTGTAAACAACACCGAACATTGTTTGGTAATCTGCCATAATTTTCATTATTCAGAGTTAGAGCAATAATTAATACCCATTATTCATAAAACAAAGTCATAAATTATACTTTCAGATACTAGATATTTACTTCAAAAAACAACTAAATCCAGTCCGCTCTATAGATTTGTCAAAACCCCTCGCTTTCGTCTTCACTGCGATAGAAGGCGCTTGCCATCCCCAGCGCCAAGTTGGCAAACACTTGCCCTCCGTCGCGACCTACCTCTGCCCTCTCGCACGCCCTGAGTGTGAGCGCGCGACAGCGGGGGCCGAAGGGTTGGGCGGAGCGGGGCGGGGCGGGGGGTGTCGCGAAGGGCTCCGAGAGCGTCGGGGGCGCCGCGACGCCGCCTTCGCCGCCGGCGTCGTCGTTTTTGTCGCGTCGGGCACCCGAGGCCGCTCTCCGGCGCTGTAAACACTCGAGCGAGCTAAAGCGCGCGGCGCGACGCAAGCGTTCCGCGTGAGAACGGCCGGCAACGCGCTCCGCCCACGCAGCCCTGCGAGCGGAGTCGGGTTAACACCCGCGCAGTGGACACTCTGAGTTTCTTTCAAATGCACAATTAACAAACTAACAGGCTGAAATGGCTCAGTGCAACAGCTCTCTGGGAAATGGCTCAGAGCAACATTGTCTCTGATCGGGAGGGTCTACGGTGATTGATTAGTGATTCCGAGATCGACGACTGAGAAGGTCATTAGTCTGGTGCGTGTAGTGCATATCTTATCGCGGGACGTGGAGGTGATCTTCCCCCACTAGATGGCGACCTAGCCGTCGGCGCCAAGGTCGACTTGCGGGTTTTCCCCAACCAGATATCTCCCACAAGCAGGACACTACCCCAGCCGGGCCAAGCTCTAAGCTCCCGAATGGTCTAGTAGTGTAATGAATGTGTAAGTAAGGGGTGAGGTTAAGTCAAGGAAGAGGAAGGAAATATTGGGCGCGCGGTCTGTGGCCCGTTCTTTAGGGTACTGCTCTGGCATTCGATTGGTGTTGATCGGGGAAACCTCGAAATACTACCGATCAGTGAAGCCAGCCGCAAGAATTCTTCTCCAAACAGCGGCTGAATTCGACGTATCTACGTAGATAATTGAAAATCCTGCCACCGTTGGGAAGTCCTAGGGGGCGAGTTCTGAAGGTGGCGGATTTTCGACACTAGCTATAAAGCTCGGTCCAAATGAACCGCTAACCGAATAATTTTAAAACCCGGCTGCTCTGATCGGTAGTTTTGTGGGATATTTCTAAGGATTTAAGTTATTTAGTCGCTTGTCCTGGCTTCTTACATATGCCGCAAGTACAACATGATCTTATGCTTTTTCCGCCCTTTGCAAAACCACGCACCTCAGCAGGAATCGATCCCGCACTCTGAGGGTTGAGAGACCTGTTAGTTAACCACACAACCACTGAGGGACGCCCAAAGCTTTAATATTCTTTGTACATGAGTAAAAACACCACCACATTTTTCTATTTCGCTGACTTAACCCAACTTCAAATTTAGTAGTAATACATATTACCACAAACTTCCATTTCAACATAAATAACAAAGATGAGAATGCCGAAAGAATATTTCCAAGTAACGCCGCAGCCTTTTCTCTTCCCGTGAATTCTCAAAGAAGAAACATTTCTCCGCGGAGTAGTAATATTCCGTTTGAGGAGGACCGCTCCGAGGAACATTTGCTGGAGCGCCTTGGCGAACGAGAGAGAAATTATTTAAGTGAGCAAGCGTCGGTTTTCTGTTTTTCCATATTTAAGGCCCCGCCTAGCGCACAACCTCCCTGCCATCGGTGTTATTATTCCCCGTCTTCCCGTTCGAGGCTCCTCCTCCGCTGCTGAGATTGTCGAAACATCTGTTGACGCTGTATTTGCATAGCGGTAAATGAGACGCATCTTAGAGCAAACGAGCGGGAAAGAGGCGGGGGCCTGCGCGGCCGGCGCGCCTGCACTTGTTCAGCCGCGAGAGCAGGCCCGACGAGGCGACGGCGGAGGGGAGGAGAGGGAAAGAAAGAAAAGATATGCTAATCGAGATCTAGAAAACGCGAGGGCGGTCGTGAAAGAACGATAGTCTGTCGCGGAATACGTCAATTGTTTTCTTCCGTTTCTCGCCGTCTATTGCCGTCGTTGGCGCATCTGGGTCGAATTCAGCCGCTGTCTGGAGGAGAATTCTAGCGACTGACTTCTCCGATCGGTAATTTTCCATCGTTTGTTTGATCAGTTTCAGGCGAATTCTGGAGCTGTATTCTACCAAAAGCGCCTTTGATCCCACGCGACCTTTCCTTCTCAGATTTGATCCCTTCTTTCTCCTTAGACACAAACTTTCACTTCTACTAGCACACATGGCGGGACACCAGTCGTTGCTTAGAGCACGTCCCGACTGGAACAGTCCCCCTCTTAACTGCAGGGGAAAACACCGCAAACTATCGTACAAAAGGGTCGGCTCCGGTTCCCACGTTTGAACGACGGACGAACAACATCACCTATTGGTATAACATGCCCTATTTTTACGGACCTATTGATCATAGTTTAACAAATCTCATTGGCACAATCTATACCGTTTTAAGTGGCTCAGAGCATCAGTTGATGCAAGTGCAGTTGCTGTGACCAGAAGGTCCTGAGGTTCGAGTCCTGATGGTGGCAGGAATGTCAACACTTGAAAGCTTGATAGCTAGGTCGAATTCAGTCGGTGTCTGCAAGAGAATTGTAGTGCCCGGCTGCTCTGATCGGCAGTTTTCCGTGAACGAACGAACCATGCGCGATATTACCTTTCCTTCCCTGCACTACCCCCACCATTACACACACGTGTATTACACTAGCCTTACAAACGCCGGGAGACCAGTAGAGCTTAGAGCGTGTCACGACTGGGCGGTGCCCCGCTGATGCAAGGTAGGGGATACCTGGTAGAGGTACTTGATACCTGGTAGAGGAAAATCCTGTAAGCCGACTTACAGGTCGGCGTTGGCTTTCACCATCCAATGGGGGAAGATGAGCGCCAGCTCTTGCGATAAAATATACTTACGGGAATAATGACAGCAGTTGACGCGCCCGGAAACACCAGTCAATTATTGGCAACAAAAGAAGTTATCCCAACCTGTATTTATCTGAGCTCGCATAACTCTCAAATGAGCATTCAGGCTGATCTCACATAAGTTTCTCGACGCTTCTTCTGCGTTTACTTTATATTCCATTCACTCGGTCGGAAGTTTTGGATATTGTATTGAAGGGAAGGGGAATGTCGAGCGGATTAAATGCTTTAAAACATACACTTTAGCAACAACCCCAGGGCCTAAAGTAGTATATTGCGTATTTAAAACGTTTTATGATGATTGGATCCAATGGACAATCCAATCATCATGATATGGGAACGTATTTACGATCGTTCCCATATCATCCATATCCGAGCTTTATTACGAATGGTGTATGCCATGATGAATAGATATTACTGATGATGATATATGATAATGTAATGAGATTCAAGGCAATCTCAGAGAGCATGAAAAATGTTCTTTGCAAATTCCTCAATAGCTTTGCCCATCAACAACATTACAGTACATGAAATGACCGTATTTTATATCTCAAGGCCCTGCGAACGTGCTGGTCGCCATTTTACGAGTTTGTCTCTAATTACTATATTTGCGCCTATATTTGTGTCATTTTCTGGTAAAAAAACACTACTGTGTTCCTCATAATATTAATCATAAATAATTTGTTTAGCGTTTTTGCCCTCAGATGCATGGGATTCAGTAAAAAGCGCTTTTTGTCATTTTCCAATGTTGTCGCTACCTGCGTATCACGGTAATAGTATGTGCATTTCGAAAATTTGAACCGCTGGTATGGACACAGATGGTCACTTGCATCATTTGGGAACAGCGAATGTAGTGCTGTTCTGACGGCCTGCTGACGAGGTCGGGTGCACTAGCAGAATCGTGACTCATACAGAACTATCGTAATTTTCTGTTCTATTCCGCCTATTCACAGAATTTGCAGTTTTTGTCCTTTTTTATCCGAAAAAATATTTTTTTCTGCAATACATAGAACTATCCTCAGAGCTCTCAGTCACTATAAGCATAAACTTTTGGGCGTTATAGAGGAAGAAAAATAGTCAAGAAACTGTTTTATTGTATAATCTAAGCATTTCTCAACAAAATAACATAAGATACTTTCGTTTATGCAATTTAGGAGAAGACAGTTGTGTGTGTGTGTTGTCACATGAAATTTCACACTTGTATATAATTTGTACTATTACATACGTTTAAAAAGCGAACTGAAAGATAAATTATAATAAAGAAGAAGAAGAAAACCAATTTACGGAAAGCGAAGTGACATAATCGTAAGGATGTGGCCACAAGTGTTGCAATTTGAAATCTGATCGCACGTGCAAGAATATTTTTAGCAGTGTTAGTTCCTTTTGTTAAAAATGCGATTCCAATGTGCTGAGGATCAGGTCCACGCACACGAACCCTGGTAGAAGCAACTCAGCGCCTCGGATCGGAAAACAGCCGCCTCCGGGCTCTGGCGGCGGCGGCGGCGCGGCGGCAGGGTTGGCCTCGCCTAATTCGTCGACCTCCGGGCGGGCGACGGGATCCCGCCCACGCGCGCGCCCAGCCGACTTTATAAGAAACTCTGCAAATCCTCTTAGCTGATGAGGCTTCGACTCCTTTGATTATCCGACCCCGAGCCCGCCAGTTGCCCCCTCCCTCCTGCTCCTCCCACGCGGCCGCGCTGCGCATAAGCACGGCGCGGGCGGGCGCTTCATACTCGGATGAACCGGGAACCCGTGGAAGCGCCGACTCATCGTTGCGGAGCCGCCGGCCATCCGGGCAGGGAGGGGGGGCGGGAATGGCGAGGTGGCGAAAGGATGCGGCCTTCGGATGGCACCGGTCGCGGAGAATCGGGAGATGCAGAGCGAACGCGGAGGAGGAAGAGGTTGAAGGCCGGCCAAATTTCGACGCTTTGCGCAAATTTCTGTGATAGCGAAACTCATTACGTTTTAATTCTTCGTCACCATTACCGTGAATGATGATTTTTTTTTAACTTTGTAACGGTCTTTTTTGGATTACCTGTACTACCGGTACATACTACCTTTGAGATTTACATATTGACGTGTGATGGTACTGTGCTTTATTTTAGTGTGCTAATCATCATTGAAGGACCCTAATATATCTCAAATTCCAACCGTAATTCTGAGGAGTGGGTAAATAGAATATTTAGCAATGAACCTGATCACTTGTTATGATAAACTTACGTTGTTGTTGTTTTTTGTCCTTTTTTTGATGATTTACGTTCAGTGGGGATAGGTAAAAGGTCAGAACATTAACAAGACATACGATTCGATTTCCTCTCATTTACCCAGGACGTTCATTTTAACGAGTCAATTAAGTATTAATTGAGGATAACTACATAGAACAATACATACTGAATTGCTGAATGTGGTAATAAAGTTACGTGTATAATAATAAATAATCAAAAGAATACTTCACGATTGAAAGTGCGTTCTTATAGTGAGATTTGCATGATTTAGTAACGTTTATTGTGGGAATCGCCGATCTAAAAAGCCTTCCTATGCTATTCGGAGGGAGTAAACTGTATTTCTCATGATAGTGTGACTGAAACTAGCGTTGATGTTTTCGATTTACTTCCAAAAACACATTTCTTTCGCCCGTTATATACAAAGAAATTATTCTCTCGCAGATGGAGTGTTTCAGTGTTGTTTCTAAGCATGTTACAGCCTCACATGTCGACATCATCTTCAACCCCTCTCAAACTCTGCAATGGTTCAATACCTTGGCTGCCCGACTTTCCTGAATTCCTAGATTTCTCTTAATAAAATCTTGCGTTTTTGTAACCTCGGACAGGATTTAATATAGAGTACTGCCTGTCTTTTTCTTTGATTAGCTGTGCTTTTAGATACAGTACTCTTAGGGTGTGAAAAGTAGCTAATTTCTTTTATGCTGATGTCAAAAGAATATATGTATTTTCTCAATTACAACATTTTTATCAGAACCTTGTTAGAATATGAAAATAGAAAACAAGGGCACGACGTTTAATGAACAACGGTACCTGAGAATACTTTTTTATATAACTTTCGGATTAGCCGAAGTGTTTAATTTGTAGTGTGTATAATTTTAGAGTGAAGAATGTTAAGAGAAAATATAAAAAAATTATTAAAAAGTAAGTTAGAGAAACTGCAGTTTGAGAGCTGTTGACGTTTTGACTATTTAGCACGCGTGTTTGAAAAGGATGTTGATCCCGGTTTACAGTATTAGTGCTCAATCATTACTTTAACATATGAGTCCCGTGAAGATGTATTCATGTAAACATCGTACGAGAATTTCTGAAGAGTGCAGTCATCAGCTGGGAACGATGGATGAAACGTGGGCCCCAAGTAAACGGGGATAGTAGCAATTCCGAGAGCAGCTCCCACGGGCGAACCGGCACGAGGGCGGGGAAGGGGGCAGGCGAGTGGGAGGGGATGGAGAAGGAGGAGGAGAGGAGGGAGAGCGGGTGGCATCGAGAGCAACAGCAAACGCGTCCTTTGCGGGGGCGGAGGCAGCGGGCAAGCGAACTGCTTGCGTCGTGCCACGAACGCGCGCGCGTCTTTGTGGGGTCGGGGCAGAGGGTGGGGGTGGGGGGGGGGAAGACGGAGGCGCAGACCTCGCCTCTCCCCCTCCCAACACCACCGCCAACGCCGCTTGGATCGAGTAATTAAATAAATTTAATACGCTGAGGGAGGCTTGGAGTCGTTACTGCAGTAATTACTGGATTGAAGGCGCTCGCGGGATGCCGGATGCGGGTCGCGAGGCCTCGTCGGATTAATGGAAATGAATATTTGCGAAGGGAATGAGCACTGTAATAAGTTTACAGAAGAGCGGCTGCGCCTTTTAAAAAGGGAGAGGGAGCGGGGGAGGGGGTCTTTGCGAGAGAGCAGTCGTAAGAATATTCCTGTAAACAGGTTGATATTTTAAGCTTTGCAAACACGTGGGGAGGTTGTATTACATGTCGAACTTATTTCAAGGGAGGAGTATGTGAGACTGACCTATTTTCGTAGCAGGCGGAGTCGAGGGGAAATTAATTTATACGAAAATGTAGCGTTGCGGAGTGAATGTGAAGGAAGCTTGCAGAAAGCTGCTTATCTATCGTGAGAGTTCACTGATTCTTGTTTCGGTGTCAACCTTACGTCTTTTATTTTCTCTTCGTGTGTTTGATGGCAAACGTAGGCATTTATTTAGAATTCGTGAATGTGTTTCATATTATTCCGTATTTTGCTTCTCAAAGAAGTTCTTTCATCAAATAAATGCAGCTGTGTTTTCAACGGGACGATTATGTACAACATACAATTTGCTGTATGTAAAACTTTTGTTAACAAACTTGTTTGAAAAATTGTGTTTCCTACGCAGCTTAAAGTAGTGCGATGAATTTTTGTTACAGTAATTAGTTTGCGGTCTTCGTCCAGAAAGATTTTTTGGATTATATAACATTACGGACTCTTACATTTCTCTGTACTTTCACCATTTGGTATCTGAAAAATATTGTCTTGTATTAATAAAATAAAAATCTCTATATATCATGCATAATGAAAATTTAAACTTTTGTCTCGACGATTTCTTTCCAATTCCCTTAACCACTGACTATCAGATCATAGAAGTCTTGTAGAAATATTGAGATATGATGTAGTGAGCTTTATAAAATACATAATTGTATTTACAAGAGCGATGTACTCATATATTTCAGATGGAAAAGCATTTAAAGCTATTTATTTAACGCAAGTTATTACATGCGTGCTCTTAACGAATATCATTCCTGTTGCTACCGTTTCCTTTTGTACCATCCGTCATCATGTACCTTCTTCATCTGGTTCTTCTCCCCCCCTGCAATGTTGTCAGTCCGACAAATTCCATTGGCAGGTAGATATATTGCTAGATAAAAATTATCGTACATATAATGCGTAAAATATTATCCTTTAACCACTAAATAAGACTTGGGTTTAAATTACATTAAATTATTGTTATTATTCTTTGCAACTCTTCGGCAAAAAATACCTCAGTTTTGGAAAAGAAGCTCAAAGTATTTTTAGCTCGAATATTCTCTGTGCACAGTTGCTGTTTCTGCCTCGCCAGAGGAAAATGAAAGTGTACAGTCGCAGAAATTTTAGATTTCACCTTTTGCTTTCTTCTTCAATCCTTAGTTCCGGAGGACGATAGATAATTTTTAACAATTATAACAGAATAGTTAATATATGCAAATGTAGCCAAGTAGATCTGTATTTCCTATTGCAAATTTTGATGGGACAATTAAAAGAATATCTTATAAAGAGAACAGAGCTGATTTTGCATAATACACAAATGTCTCAGAATAAATGTTACAAACGTCTAGGACGTGCAGAGGGGTCGAAAAGTATCACTTTTTTCCAATTACGTATTGTGATAAATACCATATGGCTTTTCACTCAGTCATTTATACGTGGTGTTTTCCAGACAGAAAAATATAATCTCTTTGATTGCATCGGAATGTGTCCTGCCGACGTGTTGCCTAAAATTCAGAGGCTAATGTCACATTTTTAAATACATATAACTCGTTTTATGTAATTTCCCACTATATATTCATTAGAATAAGTGATCATTTCGCCTCTTTGTGTGTTCTAGAAAAATGTAACATTTATTCTGACACACCTGTTTAGTTTCCCGAAATACGTACTACTTACATGAAAAAAGTTTATTGTAGTAAATGATCTTAAAATGCTTTCAAGTTTCGCTCTATATCTGCATAATTGTTTGTATCTTTTCGTAATTTGTTAAAAGCATCGTTAATTGCTCCTCTTGTGGCACTGTGGACTTCCCTCAGGGGCATGTACTCAAGTACACCACTCTTAGTATGGAGGCAACCTGATCAATGAAAACTTTCACTCTTATTTTTCCTAAATAATATCCCTTTCATTTTTGTAAACGCCGTGTGTAATAATAACCAGTGTAAACAATGCTATTAGCATTTCGTAATATGAAATTTCACACTGGCCTATCCCGGTCGAATCCCCAATTTTTTTTGTTGTTATTGGAATCGGTGCTTGTTTGGTTCTATAATGCAATTAAGTGTACAGTTCGCCACAAAGCAGCGAGCCCGCTGCGGCCTTTTTTTATTTGAGGATCAATTAGATAATTTTATTGCCAACCGCTTTCGTATGTTGGCGGGCCGAGCACAAATAGCACCGAGCCACGCGCTGTGGCTGGCCGCGCGGGAATGGCGGCGCGGTGCAGCCGCGGAATGAAACATGAAACGTTAATCCCGTTGGTCAAATATAATTTATTCCAATTCGCCTACAGAAGAAATGGTGATACTCAATCGTTTATATACATTGGGATGACGAAATTCACGAAGTCAGAAGACTGCAAGTCACGGGTTTACATATCTCCTTCTCATTTTATATGCTCTGAAATAATAAAGTGACCAAATAACCAATATATTCCACAACTGCGGAAAAGTGCTTTCAACAATTTATGCAAAAATATGACACATTCCCTTTATTTTAAAATACATAATTTCAAAAAATTGTCAATTATTCAGATTTAAGTTACTGCTACTGCCGCATGGAGTGTCCACAACAATAGCTAAAAAACCTTCAGGCAGTGAGGAGGTATTGAGAAGTTTATTGTTATTATTATTATTATTAAGAGCCTTTTAGAACTGTATTTAACCATTCAATATGCTGCATAAAATAAAATGAATTATTCTCTAGATATTCTCTTTTGGTAATCGTTATTTTCGACAAAATTCAGGAGAAAGTACGTATTTCGTAAAAACTATGTTACGAGTTTCGTTTTTCAATTTATTTTCAGATTGTCTCTTCGATGCTCAAGTTCGTCGCGATATTAATGTAAAAGTTAAGTAAGCTAATACCACGAAGTTACTCATTATAACTTACTTTTCCTCCATTCTTGTAGCGACAAGTTCTAATTCACTTATCGCTAGTGGCACGCGTCGTGCCGGCCGGGAAACTTGGGCCTAGGCGAAAACGAATCTTGAAGATCCGGTTCCCGGAGACGCGGGAGTCGTTAGCGCGTCCGCGGCCTGCCGGAGCTCGAGCCGCAGTCGAGATGCGGATATTCGAAGTTTTCCCGCAGGATCAGATTATAGTCCTCGAGAAGTTTCTCGCTCGACTGAGCAATTGCGGGGTTCTTAGCAGACAAGGCGCTTACTTCCGCGAGATCTTGTACTTACCAAACTCTCCCGCGTCCGCGTGCTGGAAATCCCTTGAACCCTTGGAGGCCTTTCAGGTGTTGGGGCTTCTTGAGAAATTTGAAGTCGAAATAAAATCCCTCGAGTTCTTGCCACTTTAAAAAGTCCAAATTGAATTGAGTTCTAATTGTTTTTTTAGTCGTTATGCCCATTAGAGCAGTTGGCCTATTTGCGTCATAAAAAATTTACATTCCGTTTGAGTATTTCATAGCGTAATTTTATCCTGCTTAAAACTTAATAGACATAGTCATACAGTCACTGGAACCCGCATTTCATTTGTAAGATTGAAAGATCACGAATGCGTGCTTAAAATTAGCCTTATATTTCATTCTGAAATCAGAACACCCTCGTAAGTATGTAGAAAATTGAACAAAATGTAATGTTTCTTGTACAAAATTGAATATTTGGTGATCTCTTTCTCTGAAGGGTTTTATTTTTTAATTGTTTTTTATTAATCTGCTCTCCATGTAATTGTCCCATCACCAAGGCTCTAACGAAAATGGGAAACGAGCTTGTGTGTGTTTTGATTTCATTTAACTTGCTTTTTATACGCTCATATATTTCCATGATATAAAAGGCATTTAATTGTAATTACGATTTTTGTCTTTGTGAGCTAATCTTGAAAAAGTCCATCAGATTTTCATGGTGTTTTTACCTAAAGGTACTATTTCTGTCGTCTGCAAATATTACTTAAGCAGTGAAGAAATTTACCAAAGTTGACAAAAATTTTCTAGAAGTCCTAGAAGTCTTTAAAAGTGCATTTTAGAATATTTCTATAGCAGAATTATGCTCCTCATAATTCAATGCCAAAATTGAATATTAGTTTCGGCGGAGGGGGAGGCAGAGCGCGTGCAAATGGGAAGAGCGAGCGAGGCGGGATTGGTGGACGATGGAGGGGGGCGGGGAGGGATGTGTTCTTTCGAGGCGCCCTGTGGATACAAATAAAATTCCCCCTCTTTTACACTACATATAGAATTTTATACTTTTTCCTGTCAGATGTGCGATTGAAATAAATAAATGCCCAAGCAACTTCGATTTACTTCCGCTAGTTTGTAATGTAAGGTGTAGGGAAATGAAAACCAGAGGTTTAATGTTCAAATCGTACCCGAGATTAATGAAAGCACCGAAAGTTGACAGCATTGGGTGAGAGAGACCGAAAAGGAAATGCACGTTACGACGAGCAACACTGAAGCCAGCCGAACTTCCCCGGCATGACGACTGCCTCCTAAACAAAATCGTAACCTCCCCGCCCCGTAGCTTGGCTCTCGAGTCGGCCTCCCCCGCCCCCTCCCCGTCCCCTCCCCGTCTCGGACCCCTGCCGCCCCTCGCTTCCCAGCTTCGTGCGCCCGCACAGTCGAGGCGTCTGTGAAATATTGCGTTGAGCGCGACACGTTGAAAATTATAATCTCAAACTGCGGCGTCGGACGACGTCGGAAGAGACGGCGGTACAAGTTGGAGGGGGAAGCGGACGAGGGCGTTGGCGACGGAACGTGAGAGGAAGGCGGCCGGAACGCGCTCTTGTTTCGAGCGAGCCGAGGACGCGGCTGCGTATTTCCAGGCCCTCACACCACTGTATAGAGCGATATTTATAAGAATGGACCATTTTGACAGCTAGTGCTGGCAATATAATTGAAGATTCCGTGGTCGTTATGTCCTTCAGCGCATTTGACTCTCCTTCCTTCATTCGTTCGTTTGCAGTTGGCTAACTTGTAAATGGATTAGACGTTTCCTTCTGTGGTGTCCACGTCCGAGAAAAATGTAGTTCGCCATGAGAAATAATTGACTAGGTCAGGGAAAGTTAACTGATATCTGAGGTTAACAGACGTAAAATATCCAGTGGTGGATTATTTCATGTGCTGCAATCACCCCAAGGCACTACGTCGATACTCGCGAGTACATGTGCCAACTTTGCCCGGATGTTTAACCAGCGTCTTGAAGTATATGATGCATGGCATGCTCATTGCAGTTCATGGCGCTATCCACTGAATTATTGGTACCGACTTTGACATCATTGAGATGTGACTCTTCTGATGACGAGGGAGATGATGGCAGAGGTCCAGTTATGCGCCAAACGCCTCGACTGCGCGCGACGCAAGTGTACAAATAAATGCGGCAGAGGCAAGACCGAGTCCTTTCCATTCTTGCCCCCACCCCCATCGCCCTGGCTCACGCCCCACCCACGCCGTTGTCACTGATGGGGCGCTCCCGCAGCAATCTCGCTCTCTTTTGTTCAGAAATGTTTGCGCTCCTTTTTATCCCTTCCTCTGTGCTCGCTCTCATCTGCCCCCCTCGCCCTTCTTGCCTTTAACTCCGACGCTGACAAGCAGGCTGAGATTGCTCAGGGAAACAACGGTTGCCATTGCTGGTCCTCGGGTACCAGCCCCGACGGTGGCGGATTTCCGACACTAGTTAGAAAGCTAGAGTCTAAATCAGACGATTGCAGTCATATAGCGAACGGGTCAGGAACCACACACAATCTTTCCTTTCTCATCCTTGTCCTCTCCTCTCTCCTTACACACACACTTGAATGCACTACACTACCAAACATGTTGAGAGTCCAATCAGGTGCTTAGAGCTTATTCCGGCTGGGGCGGAGCCCCACTACTAGAAATAACTGCAGGAGGAAACCCAACGTGTAACTGACGTGTAGGTCAGTGTAGTATTTTGCGTTCTAGCATCAGAGGGACACCTCCACCACCCGGGATGTAACGTACACGACACTTACGAAACTAATGACCATATGAAAACAACGCTAATGACGTGCATTGAAACACGAAATAATAAATCAATCTACCGACGCTCACAGCGTATCTAAACGCCACATCTACCCGCACTTCCCGCATTGCTAGGTTTCTTCGTTTCCCGCATCATTCCTGTATTTCCGTATTTCCGTAACTTCCTTCTAATGCCCACTGCCTCTAACGTCCTTGCTGTCTTGCTCGTGAGTTACCCTTCTTGCAAATCATCTCGACGCACTCCATTCCCTCCTAATCGCTTGTCGCTTTTTTTCTGCTTGTCAATAAGCGCACACTTGTACGTGCTTCCTAGCTTATTTTGCTTTCGTCTACAATCTCATTTGGCATTTTTCAACTCCTTTGATAATTCTTAGCACATTGGAAATCCTCAGTATGGACACTCCTTTGCTTCAAAAATAAATCTAATTATGAATTAAACATATCGTACGAAGACTCCTTTTTAATCGTATTTTTAAGGAAGCAAAGTTATTCAATTTACAAGGGTCCTGTGGTATTACTTTGCCCCTTTACCCACTTCCCTCCCTGATCCATCAGTCGCTTTGTTCAATATCTCTTAGGTCTCCCTTCTCTACCTCAAACCCTTATCAGGAAGGAAAGCTCCTTCACTAACTTCCTTGCCTCGTGACCTATTCCCTCTGTTAACCCCGTCACCCCTTGCGTCCTGACAATGCATGCCTCCTCCGTTCGCCTCTTTATCGAAGAGTCTGGTCTCCTCCCCCTCCTGAGAGGATGCGCCACCCCGCCCTCTGCTCCCCCGCCAGCGCCCCTTCTCCCACGGCATTCCTCTCCCCCGCCGCCATTTTGCGCCGCCTAATCTAGGAGCTGCCGTTCCTGCTGCGCTTAATCCGAAGCGGCGTGGCGCAGGCCCGCCGTTCGTACCCAGGCGTGGCCTCTGCTTGCCGCCTGTTTACGCCCCTATCGCAACGCTCGACGCCCTGTAGCTGGCCGGCAAAGAAAAAGCGAAAAAAAGGGGGAAACACGAGCTTTCTACTCTCGTGCACTCATCCGATGCAGACTGAAATTGGATGGCCGCATTCTGTACAGGCGCAAGTGAAGAGGTTTTCGAGTAATGCTTTCAAAATGAAATAGATTGGTTTATTAAGGAAAATCATGGGTTTCCTTCATTGAAATAAGTAGGGAGTATAAAGTTAATTAAAACAGCTACATAACACCTCTGATATTGCATTTCCTAATTCAGGTTTTTACATTGAATTTAGTACAAATTTCAAAATGGCTTCCAGCAAAACTGGCATTCTGTAAGAGACTATTGTGAATTCCCTTTACTTTAGACCTAAAAAGTTTATTTTTAATAAAACGGAGATAATGCACCTTACATTTGTTACTGATATTTTAGAAAATGTTATAAATCAATTTATCAAATTGGGCCATAAAGATGTACAAAAGTGTACCGAGATTGTACACTTTACATGTACAACATTTTCAGTCGCAAGGGAACACGATACAAGCAAGATGACGCGCAGTTCGACACCACAGCGCAGCAGACGACCGGATTTTTTCAGAGCCCGGGTGCCAATAAAACTCCCGCAACCAGAATCTGTTGTTCGGTTTCCAATCTGTCGCCCTGCAAGTTCGGGCGGAGCGACGGCGGTGGCTGTGGCCCTCCACTATGCAAAGCCTCTCTGAGGCGCGTATCGGGTCCTCGAGAGTTGCCGATATGCTAACAAGGGGCCAGGCGCGCCGCGCCGGGCGGGAGCTGCAGACCACATGGCAGCGGCTGGGCCCTCCGTTGTGCCTCCCAGATCCCCCGAACCGTTGCTTTCCCTCTTCTGAGCCTTCTCCCTCTCGTTATTCTATTTACCATCTTTCTCCGAGTCTTACACACACAGTCGAAACCCCGTTTGTCTTCTTTCTTCCGACATTTTCACGCGATCCCACCTATTCTCTCTGAGACAACTTATTCTCTTCTCCCAAAGACTTCCTCATTTCAACGCCGACTGTTCGCCTCGCCGTCCCCGGTCTGTTCAAAGTCTCGCGTTTCCTTTCTCTGCCAACGTTAACCATTTTCCTTTCTCTTCGCTGTCGATATGCCTATGGCAACATCTATGCATGCCCACCCACTCCTTTTTGTCTTGCAAATAAGCTTTCACCGCTCACATAATTTGTTAGCCCCTCCTCCTTTTTCCATTGCCCGTTCTATTCGCCTTCCCTTTTCACTCCTTCGCTTGTTTTGATCCCACGTAATCCTCAATTCATTACGCTCGGTGCATTACGTCCGCGTTTGAGCTGCCCATTTATTACATTGCTCTAACTTCTTCTAAAATTATTCTTCCAACTCTGGCAGCTTTCTATCTACGTCTCTATTGCTCTCGCTCTCTGCCTCTATCGCTCTCGCTCTCTATCGCTCCCGCCTTTCTCTCATCCTCTCTCTCTCGGCTTTATGCCACTATCTGATCTCGTTCCGAGCTTCGTTCCCGACGCAACCGCGATCGCTGCCATCGACCAACCCTCGTCATCGAACCTCTGTACATGTTCGTATCCGATCACTAGTACCCTTGGTAATTTGATCTGCGCTCCTCACTGATACACAATTCTTAAATTCAGTCTCTCCCACACGCTGTTCATCATGCTTATCGTTCTTCCTTCTACAGGTATGCATCGCCTTTTTGGGCGGCATTTCTCTTTATTTGCACGCGAGCAAACGTCTCTCAAACTTTCTAAATCATGTGATCTCTGCTTTAAAAAAAACTTAATAACCTAACAGTTTATTTAGTTGAAGATTATAATTTGACATTGAACGTACCGATACTGCATTGGTTTCTTTCAGTTTCTGCGCGCTTCGGAAATCAGTAATGTGGATCATGATCGTTATCCCCGGTGGAAGCCCACATTCTCAGAAAACCATGTTGCCTTTCAATTGTTCGCGTTCAGGTGATTCGCGTTCCTGGTAGTCCTGCGGTTCCGCCGACCCGTCTGCTCCCCCCCCCCCCCCACCGCCAAGGGGAAAGGGGCAGGGCGGCGCGCCGCCTCCGCGAGCGCTTCAGGCGCCTCAATTGGCCAAATTTCGACGCTTCATGTAGCGCGAATATGTGCTGAGTCGCGAGCGAGCTCCCGCTTCCCTCCCCCTCCCCTCCTGCGCACAGGCGGGGTGGCGACGGCGGGAGCGGTAGGCGTAACGAGGTGGTTACCTGCGCCGTCGTCCTCGTCGTCGTCGGTAGGTAACGAGCGAGCGTGTGTTAGGTGTGCGTGATCGCCCGCGCCCCGCGCTGCGACGACCCGCGTGCGCGAGTAGCGTGTGTATCAGCCGCAGCGCACCTGTTTGGCGGCGGGCGCGTTCGCGCGGCGCCTGAGCCACCATCGCTGCCGCCGCCCTCGCCCTCGCCCCCGCCCGCTCGCTTTGAAGTGAGTGTGCGCGCTGTGCGGGGCGTCGAATCCCTCTGCCCCACCTTCTGCCGCCCCGCCGCCGCCGCCCGCCGCGCGTCCCGCCGTCTTGGCACTCCTCTCCGCCCTATGCAACGCGCTAGGCCCGCTCCGAAGGCAGAGGGACTTCCTTGCCTCACGCGCGCCTCCTTCCTCAGTTGCCCCGCTCGCTCCCCCTCTCCCGTCCTCACTCGCGCATCTGCCCTCTCAACACCTATACCTTCCGCCGCTTCTCTCGATGACAGTGGTGGCTATTCTTTAAAGGCTCTAGGGTGGCGCCCTCCCCAGAAAAACTAACCTCGCGAAAAGTTGCAGAAAGAATAAATTTGCAATAAATCGACTCGTTTAATTTGTGCATACCACCAGTACAATTTTGAGGACGAATTTAGTTTTAAGTATCCGATTATGCGAAAAATAAATATTTTTGGAAAGGGTAGCATCGTGGACTGTCAAGAGTCCGGCCGTAAGCTGGTGCATGCGGCGCAATGGAAGCTTGAGGAAGAGTGGGATAGTACTGGGTAGTAGTAGCTAGGGTACTTGGGGGGGGGGGCTTTGAGTAAGGGGCACTTTTAATTTTTTGTTCTGCAGAGTCCGCAGCTAACCCTTTCATCTGATTCCAGAAATTATAACTGTTTTGTTTGGTAGGAATATTTTTATTAAACAAACAACATATTTTTGCATGTGCACAATTGTATTTTCTGTTATCAACGTAAAATTTGTCTTAGACAAGGGTTAAAATCAGGATACATGCAAATAATAATCTATACACAATACTTTTCCTCGGTCAATAAATATGTTGAAAAGGTAAAATAATGTATGTCATGGTTCGGATACGTGATAAGTCGCCCCTCCTAATTCGCCAGGTTTCTGCCACTAGCGGGGCACCGCTCCACCCGGGACAAGGTTTAAGCTCCCGACTTGTCTCTCGGCATGTGAGGTAGTGTGGTGCATCTAAGTGTAAATGTAAGTAAGGGGTGATGATATGACAAGGAAGAAGAAGGAAAGATCGCGCGCGGTTCGCGCCCGTGTGTTAGAGTACTGCTCCGGCATTCATCAGATGTTGATCGGAGAAACCACGGAAAACACCGATAAGAGCACCCGGCGCATTAGAATTCTCCTCTAGGCAGAGGTTGAATTCGACATATCTATCTAGTTAGTGTCGAAAATCCTGCCACCGTCAGAACTCGAACCCTAGGGCCTCCTTGTCAGAGGCTGTGCAGTTACAAAAGTTGATGCGCTGAGCCGCCACAGCTCGATGACGTCCCCAACAGAGTCTCCTCCGAATAGTGCTATGTGGTGGAGAGGTGTTGAGGCGCTAGTTAGATAGACCAAATCGACCTTTCGAATTTCATCAGATAAAAGATGAAGCACGTGAAGTACTAATTAAGATGTAGACAAAACTGGATGTTCTCGAGAAAAGATGAATAGTGAATCGGATTGGTCGATGTGTGTGTCTGTCTATAACGTTTAATTAGCGAAACTTTCCCACCGAAGGAAACGTGTGACTCGTGTGTATGATCATGATGATGATTCGAAGGACGAAATTCTCCTCACATCTCATAATAAATTTTATGCCATGTCAGTTGAAAACTCAACAAAGAAATGTAACAATAATACGCTTAATACCCCGACCCCCGACTTCAAGTATATTTACAGCCAAACCCCTTTTTTTCTGTTAAGCAACACATCTTTGATTATTTCTGTTCAGCATATTTCAGTTGGTTTTTATTCTTTAATAATTTCATTGCCCATCTTCGTTCATTTAATCTGTCCGATAGCCCCTCGGATAGTATTACATCCTGCTTCGTCTATCCTTTTCACTATTCATCCGGAACTTCACAGAACGCCACAATTTCCAGCTCTGCAAAATCATTGACACTCAGTTTGAATTCACGGACGGAGTCGGTCCGTTGCCTGCTTTACATAGGTCAGAATTAAGTAAGCTAAGTAACATTCTTTAGAGAGTCTTGGTCTATTTTTCCTCTTCGTATATTCCGTTGATCACCGTAACTGAACGCAATGACACCGGAATTTCCTTGCCTCTCGTCGCCTGCAATTTCAGCTCCACATCCCCCAGAACCTTTCATGTAACTTGGGGACGCTTAGACATTCATCATCGCAATATCTCTAGCGTCCCTTTTATTTTTTTCCACTTCTTCGCATCCCTGTTCTCGCACCCCTTGTCCTTCGCATTCTTCTTCTTATGCCGTTCAGCAAAGCGGATGAGAATTACAGCGCGTGAAGCAGAAATTCGCCTATCCGAGCTTTCGCCGAAACAGTTTCCCTAAAACGTAGCACGCAGGAGTGGGTTGCCTAAACAGTCTATATACTTATCTGAGTGTATTCATTCATGTGTGTTGGAAAATATCGTTATACGCGATAAACTGGATAAACCCATGAGTGAAAATTCTCTCGATCGGAAGACATGTGCCTTCGTTATTTTGAAGCAGTCGATACACGCGAACAACTCTTGTGAAGTTGCACATGAAGTCTGAGAATGCTCAACCGAGATTCGAATAGCGGAAACATAACATTTCTGAAAGACTGACAAGCAATGAAGTGAAACGCTCATATACTATGCTAGCTTTACTGAAGCTCTGTGATTCGCAAAAACGAGAGTGTTTATTATGCTAAAAACTAGATAAACAAAAAATCAGGCCAAGAAGGCTTTTGATTTGACTAATCGCAATTAAAATTTTAAAAAAAGTTATTTTGCTTAGAAACGGTCGTTGATTATTTCGTTTCCGTGAGCTTCATTATTCCTTTAAGTATTGTGCATATTTTCATCGGGCGGTGGCGGTAATTTTCCTCGCCGGATTGTGAGATCGGCTAGCGGGGTTTTCCTCAACCAGGTTTCTCCCACTAGCGGGGCACCGCTCCACCCGGGACAAGGTTTAAGCTCCCGACTTGTCTCTCGGCATGTGAGGTAGTGTGGTGCATGTAAGTGTAAATGTAAGTAAGGGGTGATGATAGGACAATGCGCTGAGCCACTTAAGTCGGTAGAATCTGTAAAATATTGTGAATTTGATGAATGTTCTTTTAATTAAACATAATTGTATGCAGATGTGTTGAATAAAATGCGTTTTGCAGTAAAAAATGCACCACTTGCACTATCCAAAGAACAAAACTAATATGTGCAATAAAACATTGAACATTTCAGGGAATTTCCAAACTCCGGAAAAAATATTTCTATATTTACTTCCATTCCATTTCTCATTATTTTTTTTCTTCACAACTGTAGTCTCGATTGAGATAAATTGAAGAAATTCTTTATAGTATTGCTATAAGAGTACGTACTTTCTCGAATTATTTGTAACTGATTGGAACATATTATTTCTGACGGTTACGTAATATTAAAGTATTGCTGCTTACCAATTTTCAGCTAAACTGTCTTCAATCTAAAAAAGCGCGAAAGGTTTCTGACTTCCTTCTGAAATAAACATTATAATCCTATACAAACGAGTTCGTAGAAGTGCAAGTGCAATATGTGTACAAGAAAGCATCCTCGTATATAACGGCAAGTGTGAATCCCGCTAATTCAGGAATTTGATAGTTAATATTCTTATTAACAAAAATGTATGGATAAAAATCCGTCCGAAGTAGGAGCAGCTTTGAAGTACAATTGAAAATTTAACCGGAAGGCATAGACATTAGTCAGCATGGGATGGCTAAGGTAGGCGAAGTATTATGGTGCCGAGGAATAGCGAATAGGTGCACGATAAACAGGGAACAATAATGGTGGGAATTTTCTACCGCGTGAGCGACAAGAAGTGTAGTTTCAAATTCCACTGTATCAGTTGCAAATTTCTATTTACAGGATGCCTCCTTATGTCCTAATCTACGCTCACTATATACCTCAGTTGACACATCGCTTCGCATTTCCGAATTAACGACGAGGCTTCACTCTTCGGCTTTCGCAATATATATTAAACAACCTTGAGTGTGCATCGCCTAATTTCCAACGTATGTTTATACCGAAATACTTCCTGAGAACACACAATACGCCTCACACTCAGATAATGACCTTACTTTAGTCGGCCGAACACTACCCAGCTGAAGTCCGAAATCATTCTTGCATTTTCACTCATACAACATTATCCACGCCGTGTGGATAATGTGCGAATAAACTGGTTACTTCTCACATTAGCCATATTTTTTACTTGAAAAGTATGCAAAGCATTTACGAACAGAGAATCATCTGAATTTACAAGAACTTTAACTTTCTCTGGCTTACAATTACAGAATTGAGAGTTTTCACAATGTTGTGTCGACCCCTTCATTTTGTAATTAGTAAATGTTATATCATTTCCTGATGACCGATCCGAGGTGTGCACTGGGGCAGTAGGTTTCGGGTAGTATGGAAGCGTTTACAAGCCGCCTGAGCTCCCTCAACGATTCAACGCCCTAATGAGATTCCCCGCCTTCTTGCTTTGCTTCCCCTCTTCCCGCCCTCTATGTCTTTCTTCTCCTCGCTCTCCCTTCTCGTCCTTCTGTCCCTTCTTTCCCTTCCCCCGCCCTCCGCCAAATGACCGCGGTCAACCCCAACGGGCACGTTTCGAATTTCAAATTAAAATGGAATTAAATCTCTTTTGCAAGCATAGTTTCTCAGAGTTTGATATTTTGCATGCGCTATCATGAATTTTAATGTAGCGCTGCGTCGCGCTTTTCCCAGAAGTGGCCGGTACCTCCCGTTCCGCTCTCCCACCCCTTTCTTTCCTCCCCGTCTTCTGCCCGTGCCAGAGAGTATGGCCCGTGCCGTCCCAGAGCCTCTTGCCCGAGAGCCCCAGATAACCTGTCCGTGTCCGAAAAACTCCTTCTCAAACTTGCGTATCATTTAGTTCACAAGAGGATTTGCTTGTTACCGCCGAGTTCCCCGACCCCTAGCGTAGCGACTCTTCTCAGAATTTGCGGTGCCGGAAACGAAAATTGTACTAATTTAATGATAAATGATATTGGCGTATTAAAATACCAGTCATGCTAGAAAACTATCGATCATAAAATTAAAATCTCCGGAAACTCCTATATTATTTTCTTGAAAATTATATATATATATATTCAGTCACGTTAATATTCGGACAAAGCCCTCTTTCTTTTTCTTATACATACTTACACAATTTCAAGTACATATTTACTTACAATACGCGACATTTTTTACATAAAACATCTACATCTTTATTGCAAGTGTCAACTAGAACAATAAAAGTTTAAAGAATTCGAAACAAAAACACTACGGTTGTATTCGGAAGGGAGAATGTAACTCCAGTTTAATATTTAGACAACTCATCGTAATTGGAAATAATTTACGAGGTGGAAATAATTTACGAGGAGGTGAGGTGAAAACATTCCTAACCATGAACCACAGTTTGTGTTCAGTAACTATTTTGACAGCAGAAGTAGCAGATCTAAGAATGATGGACCGAAAAAAAGGAAACACTACATTCGATTAGCGACAATTGGAGATTGTTCATCCTGCCAAGGGCAGTACGCAAAGATAAATAGCAGAAATGTTAAATATTTATAATAGTACTATTAATGACATAATACAGAGAGGTAAAGGAAAGAAGACCGGATTGAATCTAAAACACAGAGAGGGTCCAGTCAAGGTCGGAAGAACGCGTGTTATTGCGACAGATGAATAAAAATCCCAGAATCAGTAGGCGAGTTTGGGGAGCAATTGTCGAACTGTCACTTCAAGGAGAACTTCTGTCCATCCAGAAACTGTGAACAGAGTGCTAAGATATGTTGTATATAATGGGCGAGTAGCTAGGAAGAAAGTCATCAGCGAGGCATATAGAAAGAATGCAATTCCCAAAGTAGTATTATACATAGACGAAGAATGACGAAAAAGTGTCGCATTAATGGTCTAGAGGTGTTCGGATCAGATGTTAGGCAATTGGGGACGAGAAGTCTAAATGAGTCGCTTGATAATAAGAATCTCATTCTAACAGTAAAACACTGAAGTGGGTACGGGATGATATGGGACTGCGAGGCCGCTAGTGGAGTGGGAAAAAATTTGCTTTTGTTCAAGATGCCGTGGACAAAATGCGGTATCCGTATATTCTCAAGAACAATGGGCACAGAAACGCAGAGAAACTAGGAATTAGAAACTGTTTTAAATTTTTCAAGGCAATGACACTAAACATAAGGCCCACATTGTGAGGGAATGGCTTCTCTACAACTGTCCCAAGGTACTACTCAATTCTCCAACACAATCTCCAGACTTAAAAGCAATTGAGAATCTTTGGCCCATCAGAATAGAATTAGAAGTTACTATTCCGAAACCCAACATTCGGTCAAAAAAGGAATTAGAAGAAATATTATGAGAAGAATGGTGGGAAATTGAGAGCAATTATACACAAAAATTAGTAACTTCAATCTCTGGAAAACTGAAAGAAGTGTTAAAAAAAACTACAAAATATTAAGTTGTAGATTACTGTTAATTAATCACCTTTTCATGTGTTTCCCAAGTATTAAAGTGGCTATAAAATTTTGTATCCCATAAGATCTGTACAAATTTGTGAACATTATTTTGTTTAGTAGCCTATTATACAAATATAATTTCATTTTGTTTAGTAATAATAAATTGATATTTATATTTTTTGTTCTGATGTTTTGCCTTTAAATAATCATAAATAAATTACGAAATGTGATAGCTTACAGTTTGCACAAATATTAATGTGACTGTCTGTACATCAGTGAATTAAAATGAAGCATCAATTTGACATGCTCTTGTCTCTTTCTTAAGCATTTGAGGTGATTGACCACAAAAGTTTACTTTCAAAATCTGATAAGATAGCTTCATATGGAATTTGAGGCATTTCCTTCTATCAGATATCATCTTACCTAAAACATCACAGGAATTCAGTAGGGTTATAGTAATTTAGGCCTTGTTCTCTAACCTCTGTATAAAAATACAATGCCTTCATCTTTTTTATGTTTCTTTCTTTATTTTTTTAAAGTTAGTATTAAATATTTTTTTAAGAACTATTGGCTACCCGGGTCCTTAGAGTCTATGTGTTATCTCAGCACTGATTACAGATTTGTATAATTGTTTATATCATAACATAAGAAACATAGTAAGTAGGTAATCTGGAATTAGTATCAAGTGTTCCCTATGAAAAGTCTACAAACAATAAGCCTTCTTGCATGTTAGTTTACAACACATTACCAAAGACCACACAAGTTCAAATGCTAGGAAAGGTTTTTGGACTATAGTATTACTATTCTAATCAGTTGTTTTTTTTTCCATTGCTCTTTTTTTGCACCATGTTTCTTAGACTGAACTGACAATGAGCATAATATTACAACATAAAATTTGTTATAACAATGATACTAATGTATTTTATCAAGCATCATGCTAAAAAATTAAGTATGCCTGTAACATCAATTGTAATCAGTTTTGAGGTCAATGATGCTCATCTCAGTTAGATTTTTTGTTCACTTTCTTTTGATCCACTGTTCAAATGCTTAAATCCCATGTTTTTCTTCTGAATGAATAAGGAGGAGAAAAAGAAGCTCCCTCCCAAATGATACACATACTGCTGTTGGTGTGTGTTAAATATTTGCAATGTTTCAATATTTGACTTGTGTTCTAGTATTATAATGACTTTTTTTTAATTTGACAAATTGTACATTTATTGCTCAATTGTGAATAGGTATCGTGATGGACAGAAGTTGGAATTGTCTCCCGATCACTATGTAGGTAATGAAAAAGACACTGCACTTCTCATCAAGAACTCCACACGATATGATCAAGGTGCATACACATGTGTTCTGGAAAATTCTGTTGGAAGTGGGGAGTCCAAAAATGCCATCTATGTTGCAGTTTATTGTAAGTAAATTGTCTGAACCAGAAAATCTGTTCGATTTTGAGTTTGAATCTTTTAAGTAGTCTATGTAAAAATGATTTTTATACTAATTCTGATAATTAATTCATTGATATAATGATTTTATTTGTTGTAGATAAGCCACAAGTTAAACTATTAATGGACCCGCCTAGCCCAGTGAGAGAACTCGATGCTCTTAATATTACGCTTACATGTAAAGTTGAGTCTGGTAACCCAGACACATTATTGGCTGTTCGTTGGTACCTTGGAGGAGACATTTTAAAGGAACTACCTGAATGTGATAATGCCTCAAATTCAGTAGATAGCACATTTTGTGATATTGATCCAAGCAAGTTATTGCTGGAAGATGTGGTACGTGCTTTTCATGGAAATTATTCATGTGAAGGAAAAAATGAAGCAGGCTGGGGGCCTTTGTCTGCAGAAGAGGAACTAGTTGTTCATTGTAAGTTTAGCATATAACTGATATTTAAGTGAGCAAATAGATAGATAAAGAGATAGATATATTTTCACATATGTTACTAAAAAGGAACTTTTTGAAAATAAATACTTTTGTTTATTTGCATTGTTTTGAAAATGACATTTAAATAATGGATATGTTAAGAGCAATAAAGTATCTTATTTCACAACATGTAGCCAAAAAATATTCAAAATGGTATTTGTTTGTGTGCAGATCCACCAGGTCCAGCGACATTAGTGTATGCACCAACACAAGTGGTAAAAAAGAGCCACGTAACATTGAGCTGCAGTGTTGAAGACCCAGGACGGCCAGCAACATCAACATTTAGGTGGACTCGAGGCTCTCATCATATCCATGATATGACCTCTGGTAATTGGACTATTGACCCTGTCACTTTGGAGACCCAGTCGAACTTCACTTGTCTAGCATACAATGAAGGAGGTGAAGGGGAGCCAGCCTCTGTTGCTATAAATGTGTCAGGTAAGTTTTCTTCAACTTGCCCCACTTGCTTCTCAGAATCACTAGAGATAAACATTTGTAGGGTTGAGGAAATTTTAAAAGGGATCTATGATTTAGAGGCTGATGGTATTAATATTGGTCATGAAGCGGTGTGTGATCAGTGCACTCAATATCAAGATTCCACAGATTGCAAAAAAATATTAATTAAGTTGATAATTGTTTTCTGATATGAAGCTAAAAAATAGATGAATAAATTACAAATCCTCTTCTTTTGCACCATCATTCATCACTATGAAAACGTAATAAATTACAATTACGTATTCACACCATTATTCTATCTCACAAGAAAATGTTTTCCTCAATATGTGCTATTGAAATGTAATTGCTGGTTCTTAAAAATTAAGATATTGTGAAAATTATAAATATCTTAGAAATTAAGATATTTTCCAAAATATTAGTGAGCAGAATTGTTGCTTGTAAGTCAACAACAGTCATATATGTGTAATTCTTTGTGTTATCATTATGTTGTATATTATAGAAAAAAATATAAAGGGATTGATGAGGCAATCCACTCTTTTAAGAGGGGTCAGTGTAAGAATGATGGAAATCCTGTTTTTAAACAGTCATTTGTTACACAACAATACATTCCAGACCTATTTGAACTCTATGATTATTTGTTGAAATGCTTTGGTGAAATTCAAAAATGAATCACCAAGTTATTTTAATTGCACCATAAAGATAATAAGGATATGATGCTCATGTTTAATTATGAATTCTTTTTATTTTTTTCCCCTCAGCTCCTCCGACATTTATTTCAAGATTGTTACCCTATTATGGAGCTCTTCTTACTAGCAAATATATTAATATATCTTGCCAAGTGGAATGTTCTCCAGTGTGTAGCATACAATGGCTAAAAAATGGTGTACTTCTTGAAACTGGAGATGGTACTCCTTACAATGTCATAGATGAGTATCGCCCTCCAAATTTTCGAAAAAATGATTTTGAATCCATTCGCTCAACACTGGTGTGGAACATGTCAGCATGGGAGGGCAGTCAACTTGATCGTGTACATGATAATGCAAATTATACTTGTCAGAGTTCTGGGAATGAAGTAGGTCCAGGAGTCCGAAGTAACACATTTTTTGGTGTGGAATGTAAGTATATTTTTTCTTTCTATGTTATTTTTAAAATTAATGAGAAAGTCATTAATGTTGATTTTATTTCTACAATGCAGACCCTCCAGAAAATATTTCAGTTTCCCATAGAGTGGTAAATGTTGTGGAAAATAACATACCAGGCAAAGTACGTTGTGTTGCCAAAGGTTATCCAAATGCAACTTATCACTGGCAACGTGTAGGTCAGTCACAAGAGCCTGCCATTAAAGGAGATATTCTCCACTTAAATTATCCTCTGTCACGTCACAAGAGTGGCAACTATACTTGTGTAGCTTCCAATAAGCATGGAAGTATTGCACAAAACATTACTATCAATGTCCAATGTAAGTGTGATCTATCCTTATAATTGTCATATTTGACAATTACATCAGTTAATTGTACAAATATTAAAGGAGATCTGATTTAAATACTTAAATTTTTGTATCGTGTCTTAAATTTTTTGTTTGCATCTCCTTTCTTTAGACAAACCTGAATGTGGAATATCACAATCTGAATCAGATGGTAAATTGGTATTAACATGCACTGCCACTGCTAATCCTCCAGAAGTTGATTTTGTATGGCATATAAAAGGTGAAAATGAAAGTATAGAAGAAAATGTTTTGAAGAAAGGTTATCAGTCTCAATTGATTTTGGAATCATATGTTGAAAATTTCCGCACTTACATTTGTGTGGCCAACAACAGTATAGGAACTTCTATTCAGTGTGAGCGTGATGTCACAGGTAAGCCCTCAAATTGCCAGTAAATCTGTCCTAAATATGATCCTGAAATTTTCATGGTATTTTAGTTCAAAATTCATTTCATTAGAATTACTGCCTTACAAGAAAAAACAAAAACAAACAAATAAATATTGTTTGAAGCTACAAAAGATTTACTAGTTAAAGCAGAAAAAAATATTACAAAAAAGCATGCAAATGTTTGTAAGCACATAAACGAATGCTAGAGCACTTTCTAAAAATCTTTTAACCTTAATGTTTATACACTGTTAAACAGAAGTATTGTAGTAAACCTGGAGGTAATAAAACATGTTATGAATATCTGTAAAATTTCACAAAAGTAGTTTCTTCACAACTGAAGCACATTTTAAATATTGTTATCTTATTGTTCTAAGAATAATAATTTAGGTGTTTTGAGTACCTGCCCCTCATGTACCTACTTTCTGTTTAGTTATGTAGATTATTGAATATTCAGTTGATGATACCTACCTAATATAATTTATAATTTTATTGTTGGTTAACCTAGTGGACAAAACACTGTACAACACACGCATTATTCCGAAATCTTAAATACTGACTTAGTTATCCAATGCTTTTAGCCTACCAGGAGAAAAGTAGTAAGTTCCGGGACACAGGTAGGCTTGTTTTCATGGTAGTGGAAATTCATAATAGTGCTTGCTGCATGCTGGCATGCATGCAACCATTTAGTAAGAAAAGCTAGCTATTCACTGAAGGTGCACTTTTAATTAAACCTGAGACCACAATATCTGTTTTACCTGCAATATCTGACTTGAAGTGAATGTATTTTTGTATCAGGTAATCTCTTATGACAAGATATATGATAAAGTTCTAAATAATTAATTTATAATATAATATGATTTACTTTTTAATCAGAAGAGCAGAAACCCTCTCTTTGAAAATATTGTTTGATCTTATTTAAATAAAAATAAAGTAGTTAAACAAGAAATTGTGGTCTTAGTAATTTTTCTCATCTACTGCATTTTTATAGCCTTCTGATTAGTGAGCACCAAAAGTAAATCAAAAAGGGTATAAAGTTGTTAGTTACAGATGCTTTTTTCAATACAGTAGTGCATCTTGCATTTGTTTCTATTCATTTTGCATTGTGAAATGAAAACTCAATTCATGAAGTAGAAAAAAGGTCATTTCTACTGTTGTATTTTCTACTCATGCTGAAATAATTTCTTTTCAATACTTCCATAGATGTGATAAAAAAATTAAGCATGTTGAAGAGATTTGTGAAAATGTAATTTTCAGGATTAGAGACTTGGAATTGAAGATGGTCTCAGACTTACCACTTGTCTCCTGTAGGTTACAAAATCATGTTCTCTAAAATATAATAAAAAAGAAAAATACATTTTATTAATTTTGCTACCTAAGGTGTGGGTGAATAGAACACGTCTTGAGTATGTGCATGGGTATTATCACACATTTTCACTCAATGCTTCTTGAGTGTGATACAATTTTTGTTGTGCATGGTCTGATTGCTCATCTATTCATTGGAGCATTAGATGGTTATAATTTATTTGATGCAATATTCAAAAATTTAACTATGGTCTATATTTTTGTGAAAGATTTTTTAACAATAGGAGCAACAACAAATTTGAAAGTTGTAAAAACTGCTTCTTGCAGTTTCTAATACAATATAAATTGTTTACATACTAGACTAAGTTTCACAAGTCAGGGTTTAATTCATGCATGTCTCAGATAAAGATTTATTGATTATAAATTGTAAACTTTCAGGTTGCTTTTCAATTTTTAAAGATTCATTCATAAGTGTTGTCCTTATATCCATTATTAAGGTACTTCATTTGCCATAAACATTAGTCTTTCAAATGGAGAACAACAATTTTTTCATCTTTTGTTTATTTGTCAGAAAGATTTTACTCTCAAAATTGTTTACCAACACATTGATTTTGTAACTTTGTTTTAGTTTGCTGGAATAATGTGACATGCTGTTATGTGAATCCATACACACTGAACAAAAACATTGTATATTATGTTGATATTTTTTTGTTCACTTGATATGTATAATTTAAGTAAAATAAAATGTTTGGATATAATATTCTTTACCAAATATAACAGTTAAAACATTAAATAATCTTTAGTGATTGTTAATTTAAAAAAGTAATTAAAAGATCATTCGTTTTTTTGGAAATTAACTTTCCTAAAGTTAAGAAGTATAAAAAAAATTCCATTAATTTTTCATTAATATTCCATTAATTCCATTAATATTTCAACAACTTATCACTTTCCTTCTCATTTTTACTTACTGTAGCCCAATAAATACACATGTTCAGAAATACACACATTGGTATAAGATTTATACACAGTTGTATAGTAAACTTAATAATTATCTACACTCAATATATTGCTTTTTCAGGTCATGTCATAAGTTGGTGGAAAAATTTTGAAAATGATAATTACAAAATTATCATTGCAGTCATAGTAGGAGCTATTCTGATGGTCATCATTGTTTGCATCTCAATTATTGTTGTATGCAGAAGAAAACGAGCTGATGATAAGTGTAAGTAATTGTATGTAGAACCCATGCATGCAGCCTGCACAGCCTGCACATTGCCTGAAATGCATGCAAGTAATGTTCAACCCCTCCACATATTTCACTTATTTAGTCAGATGTCTTGTGCTAGTTTAGAGTGAGAGAGTGTGAGAGTGAAAGAAAAATTTGTTGACAGTTGGTTATTATCCCTGAATAAAGAGCTTGTGCAATCTCATTGTAAGGCATGAGGTAATATCAATATCTCCAATTCTTATCTTTTTAATTTACCTGGAAGTCAGAAGTAAGTGGAAGTGTTAAAGCTATCTTTTTGACATCAGTTCCTTTGCAGAATTCATTGTTGTTCAGTTACAGTTTCTTTTCCATTTACATCCAAAAAGTGTATCTTGTGTCTGAGTGGTTAGTTTACCCTAGTTATCTTAACCCTAAAGATTTACCTTTTGTTTTCAATTTATGTTCCTCTTCTTTCTTGGATGTATTCTTCTTGCAAAAGAAGAATAAGTGGGAGGAGAAGCAGAAGAATCTTGTCATATTGTTCGCAAATTTATTTTCCTCGATATAAATTAAAATTCATAAAAAATGCAAAATTGAAGGAATGAAAATAATGAAAGAAATTCAAGGTTTGACAATTGTTTTACTGGGTGCACGTATTCCTCATAAGTTTTACAATTAAAATAAACTAAAACTATGCAGAGGTGTATAAATTGAATAATGGTAAATTTAATAATATTTTTCAGGGGAGTTGTCTCTATTGGTATACAGACCAGCTAACTTGATGTCTTATATTTACTTATTATACTTGATAGAAAGATTGTTTCAGCTACATTTGTTAAAGCTAAAGCATCAGAGACTAAAGCTTCAGAGCCCTGCCTCCCTCATCCCCATATGTGTACCTCTGATTATACATGTGTGTACTATAAAATACATTTAGTATGATGTATTCAATAGTATATGTCCCTATTGCTAAATACATTAAGCATATCTAAAAACTTTCTAACAATTTCTCAAATTCAGTAAGAAAACTTAATTTCTTTGAGTGATGTGTAAGACATGGAGTGTGGCTGAGAAACACTGTTCACTAAGCAAAATATTCCTTCATGACTGATAAGGTGAAGGGACAGATGATGCAAACTTAGACAATACCACCAACTGGGAATACCTCAAATTGAAGCAAACCAACTGAAGAGTTGTCCAAAAATTAGTCATTAAGCACTCAGCCCTGACAAAGGGTTAATAATATTTCTGTTGTCATGGGTTCCTCTCACTGCAGTCCTCAAGATCTGACTGTTAATCATTAGATTAGAATGAGAAAATGTGGTACATTATAGGTACAGTTATATTTTCCCATCTGAAAGATTTTAGAAATATGGTCAATAGAAAAGCACATGCTAGTGGGACTAGACATAGCACATATTTTCTCACATTTCTTTCTAAATTTGCAAGTTTAGAAAATTTAGAGAGTTCAACAAAAATGAGATCCAAGCCATTATTTTAAGCATTCCATCTTCATTCAGTGGAAAAAATGTAAAGAAAAATTTGAAGTAGTTCATGAAGAAGAAAAAAAAAATTAAATAATATATGATATAATTTTTTTTAATTGCCTATATTTTGCACCAAATTAAATGAAAACGACTCATATTTTTGAATAGTTGAACTTGAACTTATTTAAAGTTCCATCTTAAGGAATATTTTTCATTTGCAATTTTCAAAAAATCTGGGATTTCAACGAACGTGAGATGCATGATTACGTAACTTCCTCTTCTGATGAAGTAGGAAGAGATATAAGACCAAGAAAGTAAAAAAGTCAATTATCTTCTTTTAAACCTTTTCCTTCTGCAATAAAAAGTACTGCACCTACATTAATCTGCAATATTAGTGCATAGCTTTGTTACAAGTGCATCCCTTAATATTTTATTTTGAAAACATTAAAGTCTTTTGTGCTAACTGGAAAATCATTCAACTCATTATCTGAAAACATATAAAATCCCAATAAGAATTGGTAGACATTGAAATTCTCCATTCCTGTATAAAACATAATACTCTCCTCGCTGACATCTTTTCCCTAGCCATGTAGTTTGTGTTGGGTGCTGAGCATGCACATTTTTTTACTGCAGGGCTGCTAGACTGTGGGTGCTCTTGCATGCATGTGGTTTTGGGAACAAAGCAAAGGATGATATCTCCGGGACATCGAATCCCTTCAAGCTACAGTCTTGATGGGCAAATCAAGTAACATCACTTGCTAATGCAGAATGACTGTTACACCTCTAAACAAGCAAGCTGACTAACATATGTTTTACCTTTAATTTATAGACAATAATCCAGTGGAGCTGGAGGAAAGAGAAAAGTAAGTGTCTAACACAATCTTGTTGTAAATCTGTATTAGATGAGAGGTAAATCTCAGCTATTACAAGTCCTATGAACTAAAATGTCTTTATTACCTAACACCTTTGGATGTTACTAATGGCTTGTAATGGCTGTGTTCCTCAGTTAGTTGTATCTAAAATATTTTGTAAATTCTTTCTAAATTTCATGTACCATGTATGGATATTAGATTTTTGTAACTGACAAGTTTTGAAAAACTAGAAAAATATTCCATTCATATTTGTGAAAATGGCAGACTTCTTGTAAAGTTAGTTTTATATACTGATGCAGACTTGTAAACAAGTAATTTCTGATAATTTACCATTGGTATATATTCATTTATAAGTACATGCAACTTCTGTATTTTCTAACATTTTAGTTATATAATTTTGTACTAGTATGTGAGCATGCACTTCAATGTTCTTCCTTCTAAAACTCCCTCCTCATCTGTGAAACTGTCTGTTTTTCTTGAACTGAAACTGTTGCCAGAGAAGGATTCCCATGTATCAAGAAATAATAAATTTTATATCCATAAATTGTGGATTGGTTATTTTGTATTTTTGTTGTAATGCTATTATCACGTATTAAAAAATATTTTTACAGTTCATCAATTTTTGTTTTGAAAATATTTAATGCTGTACGAATTTTATCACATAAGCTAGAAAATTTATCCCTTTCAAATTCTTATGTATATGGATGAAAGTACATTGTATTGTTTTCACTTGTGTAATAACATTGACTACATTAGAATAAAGAGGTAAGTTAACTGAAACAAAATGAAAATCAAAACAGAATGAAAAAATAAGTATGGTAAATTATTTAGACATTTAACTCTAGTCTTTTCAGCAGAACACAGGTTTGTGATGAATCTGTAATCTTCTAAATTCATGTAAGTATATATCAGTTTTCTTATAAAATGGTTTTCTGGGAATTGCTAGCTTTAGCTTTTGCACAATATAAGAATGTTTGGTATGCTCTGTTATATTTTTGCTTGAACTAATTATATTAAATACTAGTACATTTTTGTAACAACTATATATTCCAAATTTTTAATAATTTGGAATTATTAAAGTTAAGAAATACTTTAAAAGATACAATTATATAACTTATCCAACTATATATCATAGTTCTTCCAATTGTAAAGTACATCAACATTATCTAACCACACATAATTTTAAAATGTCTTGTAAAAAATGAAGTTCATTAAAATATTACCTTAACTCTGGGAATCCTGACTTCTTGCAGCAACATTTCAGTTACATTAAGATCTTTATCAGATTCATTCTTTGCTGTTTTTCATACTATTTTCAAGTTTTCAAAAATACATCTTTGTTTCTTTCCTTTATCTTTTCCATTGTCTTAAAAAAATTTAAAAAATTATTTTTATTATTTTGCAAATGTGATGAATAGTGTATGTATACAAATGGGCGTATGGAGTGAACTAGGAGTTAACTGAAATGTTGGGCAGTAATTAAATTAGTTTTATGATAACATAGTCATTAGCAACCAAGTTCACTACCAAGCCCTCAGAATTACTTTCCATTCAATGGTGAGATGAAAAGTCACTTTATTTTCTTCTAATTTATGTACCTGCATAACTTTTTTTTTTTTTTTTTAGTTTCTTTAAAATTAGTCCGTAATATGCATCAATTTCACATTTTTCCCATTTGTAGCTGCTCCTCTACTATTCTGTTACAGCTTTCTCTTAATAGCTTTTTTTCCTTTTCTTTTCCACCTCTATGCATGTTTTGATAATATTTAAGCTTGTTGGTGTTGATTGTCAGTACCTTTCCCTATGTGTTGTGGAACAGCCCTGATGGAGACTCCAACTTATCACCTGCTCAGACCCAACCACGGCCTGTGCACAAGTGGCCTCTGCGTCCAGGAGTCCTTGTGCATGTCAATGGAGCACACAGTCTCAACTTAGGGCGGTGTGAACCTGCAGTACCTTCTAGTTCACAAAATGTTACCCAAAATCACACAACGAATACAATCTCTGGGAACAGAGGGCGTGCCAAACTAACAGCTAGAAAAGCTAAGCAGAGAAGAGCTGCTAGTCTTATCAGTGAGGGAACTGATGACACAAATCAGCACAGTAGGGCAAACAAAATTCGACAGATGTTCATTAATGACAGTTCAAAATATCGTTGTGAAACCATGCCTGGGGTCTTCCATGGGAAGTCAGGAGGTAAGACTGAGACGAACATTAAATTCATTCACTTAAAACATCTGTACCAGTATTGTAAGTAGTGCTTCACAACCATGCTTGCTTTGTACCTGCATTTTTAATTCAATTTTGTTTTGTTTGGTGTATATAATTTGCAAATTTTTACTTTGCTTTGCTCCAAAAACTCTTTTACTAACTTATTTATCATTTGAAAAGTTTTATGTTGTTTGTTTGTGATTGGCATGCTATGTGTTTCATACTGTTTTTAGTGGTGACTTTCAAGAAACTAGATGGCCCTGCAAACAGTGGAGTTTCAAGGAAACGTAAAAAACCTGGGTCAGGTTAGTGTTAGTTGTACATCTGTTAGATAATACTCATGTACATCTAGATGGGCTGCTTGCAGCTACTTAGAGTTAGATGCTAAATATATTTATATTTTGTGTAATTAGAATTGAAATCATTGTAAAAACATAGAAAAATCTTTATAACTTAATAAAAATTTCATTATGTATCTGTCGTCAAAAAGCAATTCTTGGTAATTGGTTACATACATCATGATATTCAAAATGTAGATTAACATTGAAATTCAGCTTAAAAAAGTATATGATGGTGTATTTTTTCAACCATGATTTGTAAATCCTTTGGTATGGATAATATATAATAATTTATCTGACCTTGTTCTCTTTTATACTCCTGAATATTCTATCACTCCATTATCACTTTTATTACAGGTAGTATTTATAAAGGAGGTAATGTTCATCACATAAGTGAAATCATGATGTTGCCACCTTTTACATTTGTGGAATGTGAAACTTAGTGTATTAATAAATGTTCATCTTCATGACTTGAGAATTTCAAAATATTGAAATTATTCATACATCTATGATGAAACTTTTCAAGAGAATTTTCTTAAATGCTTACAAATGTATAAACCATGTTAGATTAAATTAATAAATTTCTTTGCATTTATTGCTTTGGTTTCAAGAAATTGTTTTTTAATATTTTGGCCAATGTTTTGGTGTGGAAACCAAACGTTAGCTGTTATCCCAAAATTTTGTCAAAATATAAGACAATAGAAACTGATTTACTATATGACTGGTTAATCTCACTATCTTACTTGAATATCATCTCAAATATTAAAGCTTAAAATATCCTGTTCACCATGCTTTATTAATGTACTTAATTAAGGTAATTTTATGGGTTAAATGACACATTGATTTTGCAAACTTCTTTATACTTTGAACTTAATTGCCTTGAATGATTTACTTTATTATAAGTAACATTTTACAAAACAGATAATTTTTTTTAAGATTTTTAGACCGCATCAAATTTTATTCTTCTAAGACTGTAGGCTGCATCAAAATCAAAGGTATAGGTCCAGTCTTTTCAGATGCCTTAGAGATTAAAAACTGCAAGAAAATGTCAGTGTGATTTTCTTTAACCCTTTTGAATTGTTACCATCCTATTTTACAGTAATCAGGTAACCTGTGTCAGTTCTAGAACTCTTTCAGAAGAAATTGTAGAAAGAAAGTGTTTAAGGGATATTCAAAGCATCAAGTGCTGTGAATTACTATATTACCTTTCTGGCTTTATATAATTCGATTCATCTGATTGATGACAATTAAACCTAATTGTATTGATGATAATGAAACAGAATTTTTAAAAGTAATTTTAAAAAAGTACTTGTATTGATTTTTTTATAACTTTTTATGCCCAAGGATGGACAAGCTGGGCTGCTGTATTATGTTTAATATTTGCTTTTATGCCGTGAATGCATAGCACAAATAAAAATGATTAACCTGAAAATACATGGGAAAGGTGTCACACTGTGCTGATAATAGTTTAAACTCCTTTATTTCGCATTAGGATGAATCAAAAATTGGATGAAAAGGTTAGAAATAATGTAAATAATGTTGTACATGAATTAGACCAGAATTCTAGAAGTCATCTTTGTCCTCAGAAAATCAGTCAGATACTTGTAAATTTCACGTAGTGAAATTGAATTTTTTTCACTGAACATCATCTTAATTTATTGATGCTCAAAGATGGTAAAGTTACTTCTGACATTTAAGGGAGAAATGTAATCATCTTAGAATCCTTTTCTTGGGGACACCAAAACAATCTATAAATTAATTTGTTTCTGAAACTTGAGATGCTGATAGAAGAAAGTACTCATTGGCTGAATTAAATTGTTTAAGAGTATTAAGAAATTTAACAATTATATTAAGTTGAAGTGAGATAATTATTTTTGCTGTGATACTGAATGTTATAATTTGTTCACATTTGTTCAAAGTACAAAAGATTGAACTTTTACTGGTACCTATCTTTCTTGTCTAAAGCTAACATTTTTTCCCTCTTCACTTCATGAAACTCTTCCCAAGAAAAATAGAAGGTCAATGTTAAATCAATTAACATCACATTACTTTAAGAACAAATATTTTCTGGCCTACTATATCCATAATTACAATATTTTTGGTAGGTTCTAGATTGTATCCATGCAATAATAAAAGTTTTGTTTCAAAATTCTTGTTATTGCCTTATTTAGTATTTTGTTACTCATTGTATTCACATACATGTATATATTTTTTTCAGGCCCAAGTCCATCAGCTACCAAAGATAAATCAAAACAAGACTTAGCCACATCCCCAAGTGATGGTCTTTTGCAGCCTGATGGAGACAAGGCATTTTATGAAAATCTCCCATTCCATGGCATGCAATCTGCACCCAACAAGGTAAGTTTTCTGACACTGGCTTCATTGTGTGAGAATGCTTCCATGTAGAGTTATTTTTTTCATACAAAACATCTACAGTGAAACCTGTCCACTATTTTATATAAAGAAAATGAAAGTCTTCAGTGAATATTTATTTCAGTTCCTCTTTTTATTGATCTCAAACTAATTCTTTTACTCCCAAGATGAATGTATAGCATTAAAATATATTCACATATTCTGTTCAATGTCACTCTTTTTAAGATATTAAGAGCTTTTTTTTCATTTCTGCAATTTAACTTGCATTTGATAACTATTGCACTGAATAGTCAGCAGATTCAGATAACACTTTTTGATTTTATTTTCATTTCTAGTGTACTTGATATATGTTTATTCAACATTAACAATCAGTGTCGAGTTTTTATCTCTCAGCTTTCCCTTCTTATAGGATGCTCTAGATTCAACACCTCTTATTTTAGAAACTGCTGTCTAACTGCATATTTTTATAATTTGATGTAAGTTGTTTTCTCTGTTATAATTGTTTTAGCATGCCTGTGAACTAATTGGTATGGAAAGTTTGAAGTTTATTTAACCTTACTAATGCATAACTGATATAAATTTCACTGTACATTCATTAAACATCTTTTTAAACAATTCCTAAAATTCATTGATAAGGGTGAGTGTTTGTGTGCCCTATTTTTAAGTAGTAGTTACAAAACATTACTGCTAACAGGTTTCACTGTTGACAATGTAGTTTGCATTTATTTAATTTACATAGTGTATGGTGCCAGGGATGAAATTAGTTAATATAAATAATTATGTCAGAAAAAAGGCTAAGAAAGTTCATTTCTTTAAAGTGGTATCTGTTTAGCAATTTAACCTGTCACAGAATTAAACAATGGTGAAGAGAAAACTTTATATTACTTCTGTGTCTGATGAAAACCAGAGATCACAAATCAATAAGAGCAACTGGGAATACTTAAAAACTGAAGATGAATTATATTAAATGTATTAGAATATTAAATGACAGTTTTTCAAACTCAGCACAGTAGGCTTGTCAAAAGCAGTTTTCATATTTATGATTTTTTGTTGGGGAAAATTAAAAGTATATTTAAATTACAGTTTTCATTTTGGAGTTCTACTTACCAATTTCCTAGAGGTGCATCATGAAACAATTACTTCTGTTAAAATTGGAATGCATGATTAACTAGGTATTCTTAATTAAATTTTGTTTTGTTTCCCATCCCGCTCCTTTTCTGAAAAATATAAATTACAACATTATGTTAAATATATTACTATCTGATGATTTTATTAATATGAATCAATTATGATGTGTTAATAATTATATTATTTTATTAAATTATTAACTATTATTATCTTATTGAAAGAACCTGTTTTCATTTATGCATGATGTGTTTCCATAGTTGATTCCATCATGAATGAACTAACATAGTTAATTTTCTTGACATTTATGATTGATTTATGAGATAAACACATTTGTGATTTTTATACTTCATCCCTGGTATTTTATTATGAGCTTCTTATAATGAATTTTTAATAAGTTTTGCATGTATTTTATTGTGTTTTTTTTTTGCTTATGCTTTTGTATGTGTGCCTGCATGTTGCATTGTTTTGCTTGCAGCCTGTACCTACTGGTCCCATAGCTCAAGCTGCTAGTAGACCCTCCAGCCAGCTGAGCCAGTATGGCTCCTCAGGCTACGGTTCAACACGCAGTCATATGGGTCCTCATTTACAGAGATCTCAGACTTTAGCTCTGGTAGCTAAGGACAAGTTCAATTCTTTGAGAATACATCCCCATAAAAAGCACTACCCCCAGTTTTATTCTATGAGATTACATCACAGAAACAGGAATAGAGTTGGAGCAGGAAACAATAAAAAGCAACATGACAGGCAACAAGAAAAAGTGTCTGTCCAGTTATCTACAATTTCTTCACAAGTGGATGAAATTGAAGATAAAAAAGATAAATCTGTGAATATAAATTCTGCTACTGTAGAACTTAATAACAATGATAAGAAGCCACCAGATAGGACACAATTGCCTATTCCAGCTCCAAGAAAACAAATTCCAAACAAATCAGTTGTACACACTTATCAAAATGTTCCTATCCCTATTGCATCAAAGTCACAAGAACTCACAATGACACAGGTTGGTTGATGAAAAATAGTTGTACAAGCACAAAAAAACTTGGTCTTGTATGAAAGTTGTCATTATTTTCACATTTTTATTTCTTCATTGTTTTCAACATACAATACCAAGTTTGTCCAATTGTTCTTACTAATCTAAAATTGTTTTTGAACTTTTTATTATTAAGCTGGACTCAGGCATATATGTTGCTACCGTGCTTGTATATGTGCCACGTGAGTTCCTTTCTTTAAACTTAATTTTTGTTGCTCAATAGTATTTATGTAAAGGTATTAACATTTTTTGGTAGCTTCAATGATAGTTAGATGTTATAGCTGTAGTTATTTCCTTCATAAATTGGTTTACAATAGAAGTACACAGAATGTTATTGTAAATATAATTTTAAAAAGATTAATGTGTGTTTACTAATTTAACTAAAATAATTACCAATACACTTTTTGAAGTTATTTCACAATGGGCAATATTTAAACATTACCAACATTCAATAAAGAACCTACGTGAAATATATTTTTCTCAATAATCAAAAACATTAGTAATATTCTTGTTTTTTAAGTGATAAAGTATGTGTTAATTCAGAATTAGCATTTGAAGTTTTTGGCATATGTAATGAACTATTTATTGCCTGTCATGCAGATTTTTTTTCATTTTGTTCAGACTTAAGACTGTATCTGTAAAACTTGTAATATCCTTTTTAAATTAATTGTGTCAGAAGGAAGATGACCTCTGTAGAAATAATGATCAAGAACAATAATTACTGAAATAATTATAACAGAACTTTTTGTGTCCTTGGTCAGGGGTGCCCAGAGAAAGCAATAGACATGTGGCAGTAGATCTACAGGGGTCCTTTATTTCAAACTGAAGTTCCATTCTCTCTCCTCCAAAATATAAACTGAATTCATTCCTCTATGCAAAAAAGTAACTTTTAGTATTAATTTGAATTAAAAATAAGCACAGTTTTTATTTATTTTGATTGAAAAAAAATTGGGGGCCCCAAACTCTTTAAAGCTTATCTGTAGATATCTGAACCACCGTATCATATTTTCTAATTTTGCATCATAGGCTCTCAGTCAATGTGATTTTTTCTTTAAGTTGCTTTCTATAAACATTACTTTAGTTTGTTGATTTGATACTTCAGATTTTGGACAGTGTATTACTTGTTTTGGTTGAAATCGAAAAGTTGCATGTATGAAAATTTGAGATTTCAATAGTGGTATTGAAAGAAATATGCTTATATTTCATCAATACTTCATTAATTCTATTTTCAAACATTTCATTAATAACTATCATATACTAAGATAAATTCCTTATTATATAAATAACCATATAAGAATCAACCACTAGGGTTTTGAAAACATTTGGTTTATTTATTGGGTTGTCAAATCATCTGGTATTGTTTATTATTGTCTATTATTGTACCACTAGGCATATCTACTATCTTTTAATATTTTTGATAAATAAACTATAAACCACTGAAACCACTGAAACTATAAACCACACAAGGGTGGAGGCAGGGATAGATGTAAGAGCTGAGGAAGGGGTTGAGGGTGGGTGAGGCGAAAGTGAGTTAAAAGGTGTGTTGTATTGGAACATTATTTTAAGTGTTTCTTGAAATGGCAATGTAATGGCCTAGTGGAACATTGATGTACCAAAACTTGTGAATGAAGTCTGAAAATAACTAAATAAAAACAAGATTATCATGATACTATATGAAATAATAAAACATGAAATGAAACAATTTTGCAATAACAATTAATTCTAGCTTTAAAGGGTTAAGTCAGGGTTGAGTCTCAGCTGCCATCCCCATCCCATTCTGGGCATCCCTGCCCTTGGCACATGCAAGAAGCTTATTCCTCTTTTTGAAAATTTTCCCTTCAGAAAAATTTTCACTTGTCTGAAATTCTTGAAGAGATCTTTTCATGTTTATTTGAGCTTTTCGATACTACTCAATGTAATGGAATAAGTAAAGTAATAAACTTTGACACAAGAACTTTTATTGTGTCTATGGCATTTAATGCTCTCAGTGTAAGAATATAATGGTTTTTTCACATGCCATTCCAATATTCACATGTCATTCTTGCACTAATTGACTGGAAGCTTTTCTCCTTTAGCCTCAAATATTAAAATTAATAGGAAGATAAAACACAAACATCATTGAGTTGAATGACTATTATAAACACAAAAGCCATTAGATGTTTTTAGATGGCATTTTTAGTACTTGAGCATAAAGTTAAGAGGGTTTTGTGAGTTTACATTATAGAGACATATTACTGGGTTTTTTCTTCTTAATATTTCTTATATGTGTTTACAAAACACTCTGTGTACTGAACATTTCTAAAGAAGTTAAATTTTTGTATATATTAGAATTATAGTGTAATATTATATAATTGCTCAAATAGAATTAAGGTTATATCAGCATTCCATATTAAACAACATAATATCTTAACAAAAAGCTTGCTACTAACAAGCATGCCCCATGGCTGTCCTTACAGAGCCAACTGCAAAGACAACAGCAGCAGCATCATCATCACCACTACAACCTAACATCACAACATCATCTACTAATGAATCCCACCAACACAACCCAATTTGGCAGCACCAGAAGGAGCCACAGCAGTAGAAATTACCTTCCCCCAATGCGACTGGAGTATCAACAACCTTACTACATGACTGATCCCTACGTGTCAGATAGTGTAGTATATGCAGATCTTGCATTGGCTACTAGTGGTGGGCGACGAGAACCTCACCTTCCTTCCCACTATAGGCCACAACAAACCCCTACTGAGTATGCCATCTTGAAGTTTCATGATGTGGGACAAGAAATTGATGTGTGAAGTGGTGCGTATTAACAAAAGACTATTCATTCCCTCTTTATTGCCAGAATACTACATCTTGTTTCAGCATAATTTTTAATAGGTAGTGATTCGTAGTTATAATTCACATTTCAATTTAATGAATACTACTTATTTCATTGCATGATTTTCAATCTCATAACAGATGCTCTTATTGGTAGAATTGTATTTTTTATGTCTGACGATATAAGTTCTATAGTGGCTATTATTTTGATGACTTTCAAATTCATGTTTTGTATACTGCACATACATTTTTTGAATTATATATTATTCAAAGAGCACCCTCAAGGAGAAAGAGTATATTTTCAGTGAGGACATATTTAGTTTATTTACATGCATATCATTTACACATAACACATTTACAAGCATTTCTGTACTATGATGATAGGCATGAAGGAAATTTGACATAATCTACTTTTAAAGTTTCAAGTTGCACAACTGAAACATTGTTTAATAACTCAAAATTTTAAGAATGCAATAAAATATCTAAATGTTCTTTTGAGAAAGTATTTATTTTAATAAATTATTAGTAATTGATAAATTTGCTGATGAGAAATAACTGTAATATGTTATTAAAAATTACATACTAATTTGTATAGTTTCATACACAAAATTGTGACTTGTTCACACCAAATAAAAAATTATATTTTTCCAAACTTCATGTTATAACAATAACTGTTTTGAGAAAAGATAGAAATCTGTTACAGAACGATATGAGAAAAATACAAAATTATTACAATTGCATAGAATCCACACCAATTATTTCTGTATCTTCTATCTGGAGTAGCAATCTCTCCAAAGTTAGCTTTTTAAGAACACACTCCTCAAAAAACTATTAATAAATGTGAATCATGTCTTTTATCAGGTGTATCTTTGAGGAGAGTGTGACTTAGGGAGTTAAAGTGGCAAAATAGTTTACATTCGAAAGGTGACTTACTTTATAATCAGCTAAGAAAAAATAATAACATGATTTTGATAATGGCAATGGCCAGGCACCAAATTTGTTAACTAGAGGTGCTCAAAAGCTGTAAAGATTTTAGTTTTTTTAAATAATATGTGTTTAACTTATTATTTCAATCTATTCTTTCAGCAGGATCGTCCCAAACCCAGCATTACTTACATTTATTAGAAGGAAGTGAACTCTTGTCATCTGAACAAATGAATATTTTCTTCTAGAAGTTCACTTTTCAGGTTGGCAATGTTCGTTTATTGAAAGTTTGGGATGTGTGTTTTGTAGCTTTTGAGCACTTTTGTTCATATTTGGTGTTTGCATGTGCTTCCTTCCTCCAAATTGTAAAATTTGTGAAAAAAAGCATGGCAGGCCCCAGATTTGTTAGTGGTTGTGACCTGAATATTCACACATTTGCAAGTGTTTGAGAAAGTACACATGTCTGTAAAATACGAGTAGGAAATTAGTACATACACCTGAAAAACAATGTTATCATATCATTAATTCACATTCTCCTTTTTTCTTTTTTCTTCCATTGATATTCGAAATTTGTGTTACCCATGAGGCATTCATTTAATGTTCTTCTACTGGAAAGCTGAAAAAATTGCTTTAAACATTTGTTCTTTGTCACAATTTTTTATATCAACAAAATTTTTGGGTTACAAGAGTTTTTTGCTGAAAAAAGAATTTTTCAAAATGTGATTATTGTTTCTTTCTTCTCGTTGAGAACAAAATCTACAATTGGGTCTATTATTTCTTTGGGTGCTTCCAAATGTACAGTTACTGAAAGAAATCAATTGTTTAATTCTACATTACCAATAACTAAGATTGGGTAAAATTCTTTAAATTTAGTATTTAAATGTTTTGCTAAAATACTTTATAAATAAGTATTTAAATACCTACACAAAATACAAAGGACTTGACGTGCTAAATACATACATATTTAAAATATGTCAAATACTCAAAATACTGTAAATATATAATAATTTTATATTGAATATTTATTATTGCAATGATATATTGTAATCATCAATTACAGTAAATTAGTAATTGACAGACATACAATTTTATGAACAATAACTATTGTAATGTATTGTAATAATATGTATAAACATTTTCAAATGTAAAATAATATCAAAAATATATGTAATACAAAGAAATGGAATTTCCTTTTAAAATTATTAATTTTTCAAACAAATCATCAGACAATAAATCCCTAGTTGGTGAATGTATAAAACCTGCAAAAGGAAAACAGTTCAATTGGCGTGGATGAACATAAACTAGTGTTATAATGAAAAAACACCTTTTTAATTATCAGATTACTGTTCAGGTTTTTTGGTCATTTATATTTATCATTTAAAAATGAAGAGAATCCAAATTCAATAGCTAAAAAGAGCTTTTATTGTGGTTCAATGAGGTGCATTCACTATCCTCATTCTTAACTATCTTCTTTTTCTTCTGTTTTTAAAGTATTTTAAGTATTTCTTTTTTTTTTAATACATCTACTTTATGCCTTTAAATACATCTTTAAAATACATCCTCAAAAAACTCAAAAATACAGTTTTTCAAATACAAAATATATTTAAAATGCCTATTTCAAATGCAAGTATTTAAATACTGCCCAATCCTGCCAATAACAATGTTACTTTTAAATTTCGAAGGATGTGATTTCCTGTATTGTTATGACTGTATGTTATGAGTATTGTTACACTACTTAACATTTAACTTAAATTTTGAATTGGTATTAATTTGTTTCGATATTTCATTACCATTATAAAAAAATAATAAAAAAAGTAAAATCTTGTAGGTGACTTTACCTTTTATTCTTGAACTACAAGATGCTGTAAGTGTTACAGTTTTTTAAAATTTTGTTCTAGGAATTATGTTGAAACACAAAAAACTTATTTTGTTCAAGTTAGGGTGATTTAATTTCCCCTCAGCTTCATTTGCTTCCCCTTAATCAAGGATCAGTATTATTGCCTTGCATATTACATCAAAAAATTACATATTACTCTTCTTTTTTTAATTTATTAAAATGGAATTTTTTAACTCTGAATTTTTTGGATTGTTTTGGAAAGTATTAGGATTTTTTGAATTTAAAAAACTATTTTTAAACTACCCTAGTAATTTGGGTGCAAGAGAGTAATTTGAGGAATTCAATTTGAAACACAGAGGTATTTCTTAGAACGTTATTCTCAAATATAATGCATAAATACAAATTCAACCCTACAGAAAAAAGTTACGATACCCCGCTTCACTGATGACTTGGTAGGGGCAACAAATGTGTAAAAAAAAAAGCACTGATATCTGTCCATGAAATAATGATATGTAGGGCAGCGAGCATCGATCAGTATAGTATCTGATATACAGACTTAGTCCAAATAATATAAAATGGTAATAAATGATAAAATTTGTGTGTGTTTTGTTTTGTTTTCACCTTAAAATCCTGATTTATGTTTCAACTGTATTTCAGAAAACAATAGTATGTATACCTCATTGTTCTACTTCAAATCTAAATAGATTTATAAATTGTCAGACAATTATCAGAATAATTTCAAATATTTTAAGTTTAATAAGTTGTTCAATTTTGATTAGAAGAATGGATTTTTTCCATTGACATTCTACTATTTCAGAGGGGCATCTGATGAACTTTTCCTTTTTCATAGTTTAAATAAATGTGAAATTATAAGGTACTTTAAAGAATCATATTACATTAATCATTTTTATATTTTTTTGAATGAGAACACTTATTTGCAGTACACAGAGTAAAAGTACATTTGTTCATTCATGAGCTTTTAATAGAAGATAATGTTTTTACAAAAGAAAGTGTTTATTGCCCTAATATCATTGGCAAAAATACTTTTATAAAAGAATTAACGAGTTTCAAGAAGTAAACCCAGCACATCATTTTATGTGAACAACCACTTTTTGTTCAGTCATAATTCAGTTCAAGTACAACTACGTGAATATGAAAACTTATTGCATATACCACCCTTGTGCCTTACAAGTTTTTGCATATATTTCCAAGTGCTTTATGAACATTTTTGTTGTATTCTTGCTCTGAGTTTTAATGTATTCTTGCCCTTAATGCTCTCTTTAAAGAATCAAAAGCATTAATATCATTAAAGCATGCTTTGAAAAATTTTAAAATTACTAGCATGTTTTCAGAAATTTACTTTTAATTATTGTTTTAAAAAATTTTTTTTTTCTTTCTAGCCATTTCGACCAGAATTCTCTGACTTGGACTATGCAGATGTGGATTATCGCTCTTATGGGCCCATAAACTACAAGAAAGCTTCCATTGAAGCTGCAAGTCAACGCAAAGCTAAGAACGACAGCCCAACAAAACCAATCTACCCACAGAATAACCAATATTATGACTTACTATAAAGCCGTGCATTTATACCTACCAATGGGCTCTCTATTTTCCCTGTTATTTCCTCATGAGGATTCAAGAATTTTGTTGTATATAGATCTGCTAGGCTGCATAACATGATTAACCTGTGATTAACCACAAAACTGATATGTGTTCTTTCCTCTGCTTAACATCCTGGCTCCTGTTTTCCTAATATAGCTGTGTCTGCCAATAACTAATACAGTGACAAGACTTGTCATTTATGGTGGTGCTTTGTGACTCTTTCAATATGTACTTCAACAAATTTTCAGTGACTAAAGTGTTTTCATGTGTGGTGATGGACACAAACAATGTGTACTGGCTCTAATGTACAGTTGCCAAATAAACAATTCTATCCAGTACATTTAGGTTGTGAGTGTTTTAATAAAGAAGTTAGTTTTTTTAATGTATATAAGCATATGTAAAAACAATCAGATTTAAAGAGGAGCTTTTAAAGTTATCATTGTAAGAAATGTTAGTGTGATAATTAGTGGGTGACCGATGTGTGTGAGTGAAAACACTGGGGAAAGTGTACGCGTAGTGATATGGCTTCCACCAGATTTGCAGGAAATACCAGAAATGGGAGTCAATCCAGGTATTTTTGTATCCATGTTATGTGCACAAAGTAGATCAAAAAATGATGGAACAATCATGCTTAATTTTTTTGTATATACCAAATAAGCTAGAAGTTTTTACATCGTCCAATGTTATGAAAAGTTTGGAGTTCTGAGTTTCTGAATAGCCTGTCTTGAATTTATCAGTATATGCTAGGGAAGCTGTTAGTTATACTGTTATGAAGCCAATTATCATTACTCATTTCTACAAAAGAATTTTGCAATGTGAGCAATGATTTAATAATGGTCTCTGGACATGTAAATATCTTTGCTCAAGAATAACAGAAGATACAAGTGATCAAAAAATCTCCAAGGTTATTTGGTATCATTTCACCTATGCATGGATTACTCTCAAGAACATAAAGTGTCATGGATATTGCTACATAAAATGTTTACTACAATTAAATTACGTTTGTAAGAAAATATTAATATATGTTCTAGTCCCATCTCAGCAAACTTTGCATAATTCTGTAATTACTGTGTATTGTTAAGTGTTGAAACTCAAATTTCAGACCAGGATTCCAAGATGATTTACAGGAATCCTGGATATTAGGTCGTGTAAGTCAAGTTGCTTTTCCAGATGTATGCTAACCAAAGAAAGAATTATGTTACCTGTATAGCAATGTGCTTGTTAATTTTGTTGATATATTCTGTATGTAATAAAAATGGGAATGGAAGGTACACTTGTTAGCACCTTCTATGGCTTGTTAATAATGCATAGTAAACTGGGACATACTATGTGCAGTGCATAGCATCTATTGTTTGTAAATTATTGGAAACTAGTAGTAATGTACAAAGATGATTTCTGGATTGACACATTTCTCTACAAAAATAGTCTTTCCCTAATACCATATAATATTTGGTGTATGATAACCCATTTATACAAATTGTGAACATGCTTATATATTTTTTAAATTGAATTGTTCCTCTTTGCCAGAACTTTAATACTGTAATCTGGATTGTTAGCACCTATATTTGTTATGATAACAGGTGTCAAATGTAACCTGTATGTCCATGTGTATGAATATGAAATCATTGTTTTGTGACATATTTTCATTGCTGGTATGTTTGTTACATGTTTGTCATAAAGTGAATATTGCAGTATTTGGTTCCTGTAATTTGTGCAGAATGGAAACTATGAACAATACATCTGGGATGGGACATTCTTGTATGTGTTCTTTTTCAACCACATGAAAGTGTCTCTCATTTCTATATTACCAATATATACTAGTTTCCAAAGACAGTCATATTTCAATATCATGGTTGATGCTTGGATATATTAACTGGTTATTTGTTCAAAGAAGAAAAAAAACATGTATGTAATTGTTGGTATTAGATAAAATAACTATATACGTGACTTCCTGGTAAATATCTCCATGCCGCTTTCCATATATTCCAGCTTCTGAAGATAGGCAGCAGCCATGAAATGGTAACAGAGGTGTCTGCCGAGAAGTCTTCATTTTATACTTTGTTGATATACTTAATACCAACATTTGTAAATTAGAAGCAATGTGTTAAACAAACCTAAAATAATATTTAAACCTGTAATTTCTTTTAAACCCTTTTTACACCAAATAAGTTGAAACTGCAAAGATGACCAATTTTGAAAATTTCACCTCAATTTCTTAAATATATTTTCTCTGTGGAAATTTTGAATTATAGATTTGTGAATTTTTAAGCTTTTTAATCAGTTTCAAAATAATTATTTAAGTAAAAAGCAAAGTCACGATACAATCTGACCAATATTCATTGTAGAATGTCTACAAACTTAACCATTATACTATTCTGTATTGTAATATTACTATAATGAAACATGGAACACATACTGAGCTTCCAGAGAAAGCATTATCTCCAAGTCATCCTGCATTTTTTCATTTGGTTGTGGGGTTTTGCAAGTGGTTCATAGATGTCATTTCCACACCAAATACTATCACAAATTATGAATGCCAATGCTCAGTTAATATTGTTTCAAAGATTTGGAACAACCAAAAATAGAAACTGTATGATACCTAACTTTGTACATTAAGAAAATATTTATAGTTATTAAAGCAGTTATGATTGAAAAGTAATTTAATTCCTGGTAGGCATGTTACAAGACTTCCAAAACTATGACTTTAAAATATTTTGCTGACATGACAAAAGCTTGTTGAACAAAGAAAATAATTAATTTCCCTGGAACAATGGATTAAAATTCTATTTGCTAGAATTTGAAAAAAATTAAAACAAAATTCATATCACATTAATATTGAAATTGATATCACCATCCAACATTAATACCTTTCAAAATGGTAGTGGATAGGTCTAATCTTTGGGAAGGGGATGTAGACACTAGCTTTGAAATTTAGTTAATTGTACTCTCTCGATAATTCTGTAGCGTATAAATTTAATGAATTCAAAATTATGAAGTTGAAAAAAAATTGTTGTTTTCAAACAACTGCAGATTGATATATATTTTTTTAATTAGAAATGAAATATTACTAATTTTATTAATCTGAACAAGTCAAAAACTAACTGACATACATTAAAGAATATTTTTAATTACAAAATACAAATGAGATACACAGATATTAACAATGTATTAGTTCAATTTTTTAAATGCAAATGTCATTAAGATCTGTACGTTTCATTTGTATTTTATTTTAAAAAATCTTTAAATAACCATTATTTAAGTTTGTTAATTTTTGGCATGTTCAGGTTAATAAACGTTTTACATACAAAATTTGAAAGAAAAGACATATGACAATTATCTGGAATGAAATAAATTATGCAAATTGATATATGTGGTTGGTTCTATGGTTCATAATTCTTGGGAAAACAAATGAAATATTGTTTTATTGTATACCTCATAAGGTTTTGTGAAAAGTATCAATTACTAACTAATCTTTGTAAATATTCACAATATCATCACATAATTTATTTAAAATATATCAAATTTTTAGTTAAATAACGGAATGAATATATCCATTAAGCACCTTAAAAAAACTTTCATATCATACTACCCTGATACATGAAAATTTTGAGTTGATCTCAATAGTGTGTAGTGGGGGAAAATACTTATATATAATGGAAAACAATTATTAAGAATGCTGAAATGAAACATCATCTCGATTAAAAACAATAGTATTTGCAGCAAACAGTTTTCCCTTCTTTTTTAACAATTTTGTAATTTATAAAATATATATACAAACATTTTTTTGTTCTCTTATTTTCTCATTTCATAAGCAAAGCAAGTTCTACTTTAGAGTTATATTTTTTTGGGTCAGACACAAATTTTATCACTGACCCCCATCCATGACACATTCAGATTAAAAAAGTTTGTCCTATGTTTAAAGTTCACTTTCATATGAAGTACAACTGAAGCATATATAAATACTGCATTGTATTGCAGTGACAATTAGTATCTAAGTATGTTGAATAGGATATTTAAAACACATCTAATGTGAAGGATGTGAATGCAGAATAATTTCTTAAACTTTTCAACTAGCCTTTTGGTCTGGTGACTTCATTACCAGCAAGTGTAATGTAAGTTCATCTTTAAATTCTCAGGTGCATATTTTTTAAAGTTCGTTTAACTCCTTCTTCGCATACCGGTAAATAGTATGCAGAAAACTTCTCGCTAAAACTTTTGGGTTTCCGTGCATACAAGATAATGGAGGAGATTGCATACCGAATAAAAGTTCAATTTCCAAAAGGTGAAATGCATTCAAGAATATGGACTGACGTTAAAAATATACAAATCGTAATAAGAAAAAAATTACGAAACGAGCATAGAATAACCCAAATCTAATTAAATAACGCTCATTACTTATACCGTAGTGGTATCTGTAGTGTGTGTGTGTGTGACGCGTATATATATATATATATATATATATATATATATATATATATATATATATATATATATATGCGTGCAAGCATTTGATTGCAGTACAGTGCCCACGGAGGACAGCGTTGCCACTTCTGACACAGCGCTTACGCGCAACAATCGCCTTGCTGGATACTCAAATTGACATGAAATTTTACCAGCTTGTTCAATACCTTTCAAAATCCATAAAATAAATTTCATTGTGATATGAAGCATTGCAAGTGGTGTTTTGCAACAATTAGTATTCAGATTGTTCATCACGTGCTGCCTATCGAAGCGCAGAAATCTCCACGCACCACCTGTCTTGACGAGGTTGAACACGTGCATGAATTATCCAACTGCAATTAATCATTGATGTATACAAGTTGCAAAACATTTTCGACAATTTTTATACGGTATTCCTTAATTTAATGTAATAAACTATCTTTTGCAATGTAAGATTCTTTACGGGTTCCCCTAATGAATGGCCGAATTCTAATGTATACTTGAATCACTTTCAAATAAAGTTAAATAATAGTTTCAGTAAAATAATTGTCATCAAGTAATAAAAATTTTCACTTGCCAAAATTATTTTAATTTTGTAACGATGAGACTCCCTCTATCCCTTCACATGTTTCACTTCCGTTCTCTTCAGATAAACCTGAGGAGTTAGATGACGGAAGACGACGATGTTGATAAATTAATTATTAATTATTCTACATCACCTTCCTACATCTTATTTTCACTTCGTGTGAAATGTAGTTCTGCCAATTTTCCTGCGTCACCTGTTTGAAACCTTCGCGTATAAAGGGTTCCATTTCTTGGGGTGGTCTTGAATGAAGTATTTCTCATTGCTACGTAATTTTTTACCTGTACCCATAACATTTCAATGGGGATAAGTTCACAGTGGTAAGAAGGTAGGTAATACTTCACATCCACTCGCCATTGCAATTTAATCAATTTTAAATTTTTCGTATTTTGGTTTCTCTTTTTTGTCAATGGATAATAATTCTCGCTTTAATAGATCCTCTTTTTGAGCAATGTTTTTCTCCTGTAGCCATATCTGGATAGACTCTTTCCTCCACTTGTTCGTTGGCAAAGCCTCGCATTTTCTGCAGTTCGGAGCGTTGTCTATAACTATTACGGAGTCCTTCGATACATGAGGTAGCAATGTCTGCTCATTGTTCTTTAAGTTCTCCACCCACTTCATCGTGAGCATCTGCAGTGTTTTTTTGCATAGCATTACCAATTAATTCTGCTTCAACTAAACCTCCCTCAGTGCTTCTAGCATGTAACAAGGCGAAACGAGGACCCATGGACGCCGATGACTTGAGACCAACACTCAAACCTGCAAGAAAAGCTTGGCGAGGTGTTTTAATTTCAGTATCTCGCCAAGCTTCTTGAACACTGTGCCTAACATTAACCCACGACTCATCAGTATAAAAAATAGTTTTGCCTTCTTTCCGAAACTTTCTAATGTCTCTCAAATATTTGTGTCTCCAAAAAATAATGTCGTCCCTTTCCATTAACATTGCCATCTTTCCTTTTCTTTCTTAAACAAAATCGATATCCTGCAAGATATTATGCAACGTGGATCTTGATAAGTTAGGCAAATTTGTATTAGCATTGATAACATTCATAATTTTTTCAATGTCGGGGGTGTATTTTTAAAAAAGAAGTCATAAACTATTCTCCGCATTTCAGATTTTACGTATTGTGTATGAACTGCCTGGCATTTGGTTTGCTATGAGTTCTCTTTTTACCTGGTGTCATCAAACTGTCTTGGCAGAATCCTTTCAAAGCTTGTAAATGGTTCTTTCCGAACAACTTGTTGAAACAGACGTTTCTTTGATAGTAGTTGAAACGTTATATTGTTTACTAAAATAAAAAAAACATTGATAATAATTCGGGGTTCTTTGCTTCGCAAAGTTTCTCCACGACGCCTTTTCTTGAGAGAAACACTAGACATTCTTGCAAGTAAGGGAATATACAATTAATGAAAAATGGAGATGGTAAACACTATGAGTTTTTAAGACACTGAGACCCATATTCGCACAGCTTGAAACTCTAGTTTACTCTACTGATCAATGTTGAGAATATTTGGTGCTCTCGCTTCCAACACCGGATGTCACGCGAAAAGGTAGCTACCTTCCCACGCACGAGTGACATCGATATCTCCGGATATCACATGCGACTAAGATATTTTTCGTCCCTTTATACTAATAAGCAGGACTGGATTTCGACAGCGGAAGTCAACGTTTTTCATATCTTTGCGTACAACTCAAGTCTAGACAAAGTTAACATACCATTTGAATGAAAATCACTTCAATACATTTTGAATAGATGACTTAGCAAAATACGTCCAACTCCTTGCGAAACATTGTTTATGCTTCAAACACTGATGGGACTTGAGCTGCTTTTTTGCACAAATGACATCGATATGAAGATCAATGTTCCTAATTTTCAGTCTCATTCATTTTACTTGTCCAGTCTTTATTTTTACGCAAAATAAAGGTAAAACGCCAATTCATAAACGTAATATGACGTGGATGGTATTAGATACTGCAAGAGACAAGGCCTAATATTCTTTTTCAACATTCAGCTAAAAATTTGCCACATCTTTGCATTTGAAAACACATTTTACGACAGAATTATTGGTTGAATGACTTTGGAATTAATAGTGTTAATTGTAAAATTTCTGATTCAATTATTTTGATATGATTATTGTATTTCATTGTTTAAAATAAGTGAAATTCTAAAATAAATACTCTCCCCCCCCCATCACCAGTTTAGAATCGTGAAGACTTATTAAAAATCACCGACCGGCATGAGATGTTCGTTCCGATAGCACGGAATATTGTTTTTATCATCGTCTAACTCAAGAACCATGATTCATACAGAAACGGGGATGGTCTCATAACACAATTTGGACTTCCCGTGTCATTTCTTCTGCCGGATGTTTGTGCTTTTCTTCAATAACAAAAAAGTTTCTGACATGGTGAAAAATTAAGGACGTCAAAATTTAAAAGTAAACACTCGGTAATCATTTATTATTAATTTCTTTGTAATTAAGCCAGGAAACGCAATTACAAAATAACCATCACATTTATAGAAGTTTTGGGAATACCTGGTAAAAAACTCAGTTGTCTAATATCAACACAATTGAAGCTATCGTTGAGTAAACATGTTAAATATTTGCGCGTGAAACAGGATGGACGGGCCCAATAACCCCGACCCTTGTGAATTGGCAACACAGTTTGCGGTACAAAGGGAGAGTCTTATGTAAAATTGTATTAGAAAGAGAAGGCAATATTCCAATAAGGCTCCGTACTGCAATCAAATGTTTTGATGCACTCTAGTGGCAGCAAGGGTGAACTTGTTTTGAAGCTCTATGACCTCAGTGGTGTCCGTGCTCTTCTTGCTGTTACCACGTTTGGAGCATTTTTGTGCATTTTGGGAAGTGAAAACTTATGTAAGTCATCCATTCTTTATTATTTGCATACGTAACGTTTCGTTCTTGGTTGTGTTATTTATGTTGTCCAATAGAGCACAGGGGTAGAAGGAGGTTCACTTTTGTATTTTTGAAGATACGTTCCGGTAAGGGCACCCATGTGTCAAAACCTCCAAAGTATATGTACAGTAGGCGCGAAATGTGGAATATAATGAGATTGAGAAATATGAAATGGTATCCCATGTTTGTATACTATTGCAGACACCAGAGAAGAAGAGTGGGTCCAATGTTTATGTGAAGAATGGGCTCACGTACAGCATGCGCTGTAAAACGTAGTCACCATTCTAGAATATTTTTCTGTAATTTATAGACTACAATTGCTACTATCTACTAGTTTCTGTTTCATGCATGTTTCTTTAAGTATTGTCTGCGTAATGATAATGGGTTATGAAATAATTTTATTTCGTATAGTGTTTAATTGTTTGGCCTGATTACATGAGTGATCGATTACACGTATTCCATATTTGTCACTCATTTCGTACTTTCCGATATGTGCACTCGACAAATTTATTTTCCGGTATTGCTATGTTTTCTCAGCATACAAGGACAACATTTTGTGCACGATTCGACAACAGTTCCTAGCACAATGTTGCTATGAAATGTTGCCACAAATCATCACATCTAGGGCTAAAATGTTTGACATTTGTAAATGGTATTCCATATTTGCATTTATACCATTCCTCTATACAAGCATATTTAAACAGTAATAGTTTCCGAGAAATAGTCATAAAACAACGAGAAGAGCGCAAAGCAATCGCTAATATTAACTCAACGGCGCCCGCTTTTTATGCCGCACGCCCGCAGCGATTCGTACACTTTTGTTGGCGAGAAGCGCTCCTGCTCATCCGTTTTCGGAGAATCTCGACTGTTCGGCGGTTTACCGCCATGCCTGCCAGTAGCGATTCGTAGTTAGGTTGCACAACCTCCAGATAATCAAACGAATTCCTATAATATGTTAGGAATAAACATTTTCAATTTAATGCCATTTTGTATTTGAGATATTGCCGCAATATCGGTCTGTAAGAACTCTTGTGTGTATCGATCGACCTCTGCGGCGTCTCATGAGCGCCCAGACAGCACATCGATATCACCGCCTTTTACAGCATTTAATACTGGCTGCGCGTCTAAATTCTTCAAAAGCAACGGGCCCCCTGTGCATTCGGCTCGCAACATTGGTAGAAGTGCCACCGACTTACACTGCAGAGCGATGGCCCCGCAAATGGAAGATGGTGAGGTCTAAGAGCGGAGGGTGAGCGTTGGATTTTCGAGGAAATTCTAAATGTATGTCTTCATCTGAAAATATACTTTCAATTTTATGAATTTCGCGTGTTTTTGAAAGAAACAAGTTTAGTCAATTCTGGACGGTTTTGAACTGCATATTTTATTTGATGTTAGGTTTGTTGATTCAAAATGAGGCATTTGACGAGGTCAATTTCCTTTGTTTGAAGTTTGCTGTTCTCTGGAAGAAAGTCACTCTCTTTTCACCCAGTGGTGGATCCAGGAGGGGGGGGGGGACGGCTTGGCCCTCATGCCCCCCCCCCAAATGTCTAGAGCTTTAGTTTGATATCTTTACTTATTTAGCAAAATTGATTGAAATGCTTATTAATATTAGAAAGAAAGTTCCCCATTATCTCGTATTAACTGGAAAATGGCAAGATTCATGGAGCAACGCACAGAACATGTGGCTTACGGCATCACCAGAGACGTTGATGACTGAGAGGCCGTTGGGAGGCGGACAGCGCCGGCAACTGACGCGAAAAAATGCTACGATTGTTTTGAAAGTACTAGGAGGTTGTTGCCAGCTTTGTAAATCGGTACGTGCCGTTCCGAGTCGAACCTAAGTATCTCAACGCGCCGTGCTATTCAACGCTGGATCAGGACTAGGGAGCTCGTGTGCCAAGAAAATTTGCGCGATTAATAGATCTTCCATTATCGCAATACATACCAGGGTAGTGCAATTTTCGAAATAAAATAAATTTGACCAATCAATAGTGCTTGTTGCTAAGTGCTGGAATGCAATTACCGTACTTTCTAAACCATGTTGTTGTTTGTTTTGAGTGAATTCAATTACCGCCAAATGCCTCAATGCATAACTAATACAAACACTTGAGTGTCCACTATAAATCAAAGCCAGAACTACGTGCGCTGGAGCTGAATCTATTTGACACGGACTCTAAGCATAAAATTATTTAAGTAGTATTTCAATGAATTTCATGAAGGTTTTGCGGACAAATCCTTCGCCGTCCTAACGCTTGGTGCCAGATCAGGGAAATGCAACTGTGGAAGTGAGTTTACTAAACAATTTATTTTACCACAGTTTCCGGATGTATTCATCCCTTCTCATCTGTTGCATCTGCGTAGATACGCTGCCTGCCAGGTGTGCTTGTCGCTGGCATCTCCGTCTCCCTGGCGCCTGGCGTTCGGTGCGGCAGTGAGTGAAGGCGACTCGTATCACCTTGGCGTTGGCATTCACCTCGGCCGGACGTGGCGTCGCCGCAAATAAGTTAATCGTTGTGTTATTTCCCGCATCTGTCCACGGGCGGGGTGGACAGTCATGCTTGAAGTCATGAGACACTTTTTGTGAAGGGTGACACGGCCTTCTGATCAAATACTTCCTCATCGGAAACTAGTTTAGTTAAAACGTAAGACGGAATCAGTCGTTCATTATAATATTGAATTGAGAAATTGACCATGCAAGCTTAATAAGAGTGCGCCGAAGGTAATGCAACAATTTCATTAGATTGCGACCCAACCTTCCAAGAATATTGATAACAGGGAAGTTTCGACTTTCTCGCCTACTATATACTTATTATAGAGAAAGTATTGCAACACTGGAGCGGAAAGAGACGATTTCATAAAAACTCGTATTGTGAGGCCGTGATATCGAAACAGTGAATAAGTCTTCTTCCTATGCTTAAATCACTTCATCGAACTCTTGTAGATACAGTCCACATCTTGTGGCTCCTTGATACTGAAAAATTGGTTTATGGCATAACGTCTCATTGTCCGCATGTGGTCAACGCTAAACCGTTCAAATTTTCTTCAAAATTTCTATTCCCCGATCGCTCTGGACGAACTCGAGGCCCTCCGCATTTGAAACTAATATTTTCAATTTTGAGGTTACCGTACATTTTCAAGGTTTTCTCTAAAATGACTCCAAATTATTGAATTAAAGTTTTTCCTCCGAGAGATTAAAGAACAGGTCTCTTTTCGAAGGGCGCTTAAAAGTGGCGCAGGGCTCATTTTCCTTGAACTCTCTAAATTTTCAAAAATAGACAAAGTTCAAGAAATTTTCGTGGTCTTCTTACAACTGCAATACCAAAGATAGATTTTTTCATATATGAAATATGTTCTTCAAAGACAGATCCTTCAATAATGTCATTTTCGAAAATATGAATATTTTCCCATAATTTTTCAACAAATATATGCAAATTTTAAAGAATGTTTTTGAAAAAATGCAAAACATTAACATTGCGAAATAACTAAATTGATGATAAAGATTTTTTCAGAACAGATTTCATTAAGGAAAAATATCTAAGGTTCCAATTTTTTAAAAATATGAATTTTTTTTTGCATAATTTTTGATTGAAATGAAGATGTATTAAAAAAAATATTTTCATAGAAACGGCTTCAATTTTTTCTTTTAAAAGTTTTCTCGACTAGAGCATATTACGCTTATAAAATCGCAAGTGAGATTTTCTTTGAACACTGTAGGTTTTTGAAACTTGCAAAAGTTACAAATAATGCGAGAAAGTATTTGCTGTAGTAGCACTATTAGTTTTTCCTAGAGGTCGAAGTCCTAATAACTCTCAGAATTTGCAAGATATATCCGAATTGTAAAGTTCTAATCTTAAACTTTTGAACATTTTCCCCATAGGTACTTAACATTTCGCATTAAATTATTCACATTTTCGAATATGGCGACTGTTTTGGATTTGAGCAAATATAGTTATTTAGGATGATAGATCGCGAGATTGAGAAATGGATTTCAATGACATAGCAATTGCATTATTCAGTCACTATTTCACATTTGGCTGTACTCCTATTCAGCAAAATCGAATATTCTATTAAAATCCTTGTAGTTAAAGTTACGTGAAATTATTATTTCACGCCGGATTTTCAAGGCTTGTGCATCGTACTCCATTATATCTTCATTGCTCGAAATCATCTGATTGATACTAGTAGATGTGGAAGTCAAAGGGGAAAGACCCCAGAAATAGCCTTTTTGTTAAATATAAATTTCACACTACAGTGCCTTTGTGGCTTGTTAACATCTAACAAAATGATAATGCGCGAGACATCTTCATAAGAAGTTCTATTACCGCGACATTGAACCGTAAACCTTTGGTGCTGCATCTCAAAAGGCATTCGCCGCGCAGTCACGATGAAATGACACGGGTCACTAGCGTCCAAGGCTCCTGGCCGTTGCACAGCGCGCTTGGCCTTCTCGTGGTGCTGCGGCAGCGAGACCTCGCTTCAAGGCCACAAGCCTGGACAGGATGAATGGAGGGCGCGGCGGCGTCGGCGTCGGGCAGAACTAGTATGGCGCCGATTGAACGTCCTCCTGGAAACTTCCGCTTCCGGTAACGTCGACCCCGCCGGCCACACCGAATCGCGAAAACGTCACGCCCTTCGCCTGCACCCGGGTCTCGGCTCCCAAGTAGTTCAAAGTTGTGCCGACAGACTTCTCGCGTGTCGTCTGTACTGCGAGTTCCTGAAACTTTCAGCAGATGGCGCGCGCATTCAAACGAGCGCGGATATATGGTTTATGAAGGATACTCTTCAGCGGTAACTTTTTAACCATGTGCAGTGTATATTTACATTGGCAGTGTCTGGGTTCCTCAGTACCACAGTTTTGATGTACTTGCTTGACACTTACAGTTGCATGCAAAATTATCCGGCCAACCATATTTTTATATTTAACTATGGTTTAAATAGTATAAAATGAAAACTGCAATATATCATTGTAAAGTACATTTATTGTGCTACATTACCACATACTCAGATAATTAAATACAACAATCAATAATTATTTATAACAAAAACAAAAATATTTGATTCTCCATAAATATCCGGCCAAAATCTATAAACGTATTTACTAGTCGGGAAACAACGTGTTTCGCTCCGTGTGTTATGTACACATTGAGTAAGCTGTTTGTTCTGTATTATCCGATCAGTTATCATTCGTCAAAATGCCAAAACGGACGTCTTTAGACAAACGTGAATACGTTTTGAAGCTACACAATGAAGGTAAAACTTCACGTGAAATATCGTCAACTTTGGCTATTGGAAAATCGACTATCAATGATATACTCAAGAAGTTTAAGATTACTGGTATTGTAGAAGCTAAACGCAATCCTGGGCGACCTAGAAAAACCACTCAGCGTGTTAATAAGGTGATCAAAAGGGAGGCTGTCTCAGAAGTAAAGAAAAATGCTGCTATTATTGCACGTGAATTACGTCAAGAAAATTTAGCTGACATTAGTCAAAGAACCGTGTCACGAAGACTAAATGAAGTGGGACTTTTTGGACGCGTTGGTGTTAAGAAACCATTGATCAGTAAGACAAATAAGGAGGATAGATTGGAATTCGCAAAAAACACCAGTTCTGGACTATTGACGATTGAAAAAAAGTTTTATTCTTGGACGAAACTAAAATTAATTTATTTGGAAACGATGGGAGAAGATACGTTCGACGACCTAAAGGTACTAGAAATGATCCACGGTATCAAATACCAACTGTGAAACTCTGTGGCGGAAACATCATGTTATGAGGAGCTTTCTCTTGGAAAGGCGTTGGTCCAATTTTCAAAATTGACGGCATTATGGATTCTACTAAGTATAAGGGTATTATATTAGATGTAATGCTGCCTTGATCAATGATCCAAAACATCGACCACAGCTCCTTCAACAAGTTTTTTCTCAGAAAAAAGTCCGAGTTTTAGAGTGGCCAAGTCAATCACCGGATTTAAATCCAATAGAGCACTTATGGCAAAAGTTAAAATTGAGAATAGGAATTGAAACTTGTGCAAATAAAGCTGATTTGTGGAAAAAAGTCTAAGAAGAGTGGCAAAATATCTCTCAAGAACGAATTGTCAAATTGATCGAATCGATGCCTCAACTATGTACTGCCATGATAGCTGCAAAGGGTATGGCTACTAAATATTGATGAAAAACGTTAATTCTTATATGTATTTACAGGTATAATATTTTGTAACTGCTTCTTCTTAAGTTTTTTGTACATATATTGAATAACTTTTGTTTTGGCCGGATATTTATGGAGAATCAAATATTTTTGTTTTTGTTATAAATAATTATTGATTGTTATATTTAATTATGAGTATGTGGTAATGTAGCACAATAAGTATGTGGACCCGTAGGGCTGGGCAGATAAGCTCGTTAGACTGTATTCAAAAGGGAGCGATAACACTTGTGGGGAAAAAACAACGATCAAACACATATGTGGGAACTCTAGGCAAACGTCGAAAGGTAGCTAGGCTAGTAAATTTTTACAAAGCGTACACTGGAAGTAAGACGACATTCGTTCAAGGACACGGCACCCGCAGTATTTCGGAAGAGACGAACATCCATAATTCAATACAGGAATAAAAAAACCGACGTAGCCGAATACTCTTTCACCAATCAGAAAACAACTGACTGGAGCACTCTACATGCTACAGTACTAGCGACTTCTCCCTCTTGTGTGGATCGTCTAGGGAATTGCATGTGATGGCAATATTTGTGTGTGTTGTATGTCTTCTGAATTACTAATTAGTAATTTCCTACAATGTTTTCTTAACTTGTCTTTGAATGCCTTTATGCTGTATATCTGTCTTTATATGTATAAGCCGTCGAACGAAAACTCATTAGCAGAAAATAATAACAGCAATAATAATAATAATTATATTATTATTGTTATTATTATTGTTATTATTATTATTGTTATTATTATTATTGTTATTATTATTATTGTTATTATTATTATTGTTATTGTTATTATTGTTATTGTTATTGTTATTATTATTATTATTATTATTATTATTATTATTATTACCTGTAAACTATTGAATTCGGTGATGTGATTCACACTATGCTGCTACATCGCGTGTACAAATGTTAGGAGACAAAAATTACCTCTTAGGCGGCTTCAAAGAAGCTTCAATAAGATTTATACAATTGAAGACTGTCTTATTAATTTATTTACCTTAAAAAGGCCCCTTTCAAATTTTTGGACAGCATAAAATGTTCTAATCATTTTATTTCATAACAAATAGTAATTAATCTTAAGTCTGTAAAGCATAGACTTAACATTAATTATAACTTGTTATGAAATAAAATAATTACATACATTTATGCCGACAAAAAATGTTTATAGGGACCTATTCCTTAAGAAAAAAAGGCTTCATCTTCCCAACAATTTAAATTTTCTAATGCAGTAAGCTAATGCCTGCTTCTTGCAAAATGTATTTATGTGACTTCGACTTTGCAGGGACATCTTATGGATGAGGAATTGCAAAAAATGGCGCTACTTCTAATCCAGCGTGTCGAATTTGTAAATATTTGAAGTCCTTATTGTGGTCATCACAAGTCGTGGCTTCTATTTCATGTGGATAGGGGAATGGGAGCCCTCTCTAGTACAAACAAGTAACTGGATGATTTAATAAAACATTAAACAAAACAAAAACAAGGAGATAATTCGCAATTCAAACATAGAAGTAATCCTGCCTCAAGGCAGAATTTAAAAAGAAAATGAATATGAAATAAAGTAATATGTAGAGAATCTCGGTTGTTCATACACAGAAAAAATCAGGCAAATCGTAGCAAGTGTGACCACCCGTTTTTCTCATGTCAAGGAAAAACGTGGCACATTCCTCTTCACACCGGAGAGAAACAGAAGTTCGGAAGACGCGCGCCTAGTGTCGCAAAGTTCACAGAAGGGTACGCTAGTGTCGCAAATAGGCGATATGTCTTCCAGTCCTAGCGAAAGCGTTCTTTTACCACGAAGCAAGCGAACGGACAAGTCGTGTTAAGTAACATTGCAAGTCGAAGAAACTGTGCAGCAAATACGGACGTCTCCCGGACGAACTACTAAAACTCGACGCAGACATTCAGAAGAGGTAAATAAACTTATTTAACTGTAAATTTGAAGATATAAGAAATAGGTATAAGGAAGCGTGCTTAATGTAAAATACAACGCAGCGCAACGTTGAAAGCAGAGAGCACGTGCATGAAACATACAAGTGTAATTTACACGCGATTGTTTTTTCAGTTTCTTTACATGTTTATCGAACTAGATATTCTATTACAACATTACTATGGTTGAGTATATCAAGTAATTGCGAGAGGAAATATTTGAATTCGCGAGACAGCGTGAGGCAGTGAGCTACCCGACCGCGTACTTCCCGGAACTTGGGCACCGGCAACTGGAGGCGAGGCGATTCGGAGGTCACGGGGCGAACGCAAGAACAGCGTCAAGAATCCTGGTGATTGAATGTATCCGACGTCTCGTCTCTCTGCGGTCGAAATCAAGTAAGAACGGTCCAGTGAGGATTCCATTATTATTTGAACCCAAGTTAGAGCCGAGAAATGCAGTAATCAGCTTAGAAAGGACTTGCAACTATTTAAAAGTTTAGATGAGTGAATGAATCAATCAATCAATCTTTCTTTCTTAATTTGGAAATGAAATCCAAGTAATGAAAAGTTGGTTATGTGTTAAAACTTGTTGATTTACAGATAAGTAAATAGAATGACAAGGTGCCACACAAAGTTACTTTGTCAGTAATAGAAAGTTGTGGTTGTGTCGAGCACTTGATAGTAATCCATTTTAAGGAGAGATGTGCTATTGGTAAAGAAAACAGTTACCTTAATCTTGTTTGAATCAAACTTGTAAATGTAGAAGAAAGCTCGTATTTGGAAAATCATAAAATCTAAAAAGGACATTTGTTACTTTGTTGTGTCATGTTGTGTCAGAGGATAACTTAGTCATTAAAAGTATGCACAGTAAATATGTTAGTATGTAAGGATGGTTTTTCTTCCAGGAAAGATTTAATTTAAATATTTTGTGTATATTCTTAGTCTGTAAATGTGGGAGGAGTTAAAGGAGAAGACAGTATACTTTGTTTAAAAGCAAACCGGTTTAATTTGAATGATTGTGAGAATCGTGTGAATGCACAGAGACCTCCAGAAAGATTTTATTTAAACATATTTAAACATATGTCCTACTGACCCAGCTAGCTTATTGAAGATGGTTACCTCTCACCTCGACGGTTGGTCGTACAAGCAAACCATCCTTCGTGGTCTTTCGAGCGCGCTTTATACTACAAGCTTCAAGCTTGTAAACAACAAGCTTCTCTGCTACAGGTTACTTGTGGACACCCCTGTCAGGATTTGGAAGGGTGCCCGTGCCCGCAGGAGCGCTGAGCTTCCCAGGTGGGCAAGTAGCTCGCGCGAGCGCAGTATGACATGTTTATATCTACAACAATCTCACAATATTTAATTATGAGCACACTGTTGAAACCGTTGAGAAAATGTCACTCTCAAACTCTTTTAGAAATTATTTTAATGTAACCCCTTTACATACTCCGACACATCCAGAAACATCGAAACACAAACAAACCAACATTAACTTTTGATGGAATACCACCAAATATTAAATACCGCGACTCCCCGACAACCAACAACTCGACTCGTACTTGACTTCATCAGTGAATTATGGTTAGGTGCAGTGCTTGTGTAATTTTATGGCCGGTTGTACGATCAAGGGTAAAAATGTGCTTAGTAACCCCCAACTATTGCTTCTCTCTGGGTTAAGGCTAAATGTACCGAAAAATACTTGTAGGAAAATTCAATAGATCGCAGCACTATCACAGGGGAATTTACTTTACAGATAACGTCTGAATCAATGGTCCGATTTTCGATTTGTAAACGGCATTTGACGCCTTTTTAAAATAGAATTTACGCTACGATGACCTTTTTCCAAAAATCTAGCAAAAACGCGAATTTGAAAATAGTTCTCAAACTTCCGAGAACAAATTTAAAAATGTGGCATTATAGCGCGATGGCGACATGCTTCCTGAATCCAACGCCATCACAATCGTGCAAATCGAAGGAATAGGAGCGTCGTAAAGTGAAATTTACGAAAACACCTCGCCCCCCCACTTACTCTTCTGCGCCGTTGCGTCACCCACCCGCCCGTTGTGGGCCCTCTTGTCAGCGCGGTGGCAAGGCCAGGCCCGGCGTCGTGCGGCCAGCCCCGATGGAGAAGGCGGTACTTGGGGGACACGCAAGCCACACACTCGGTTTATGCGTTCCTCACTTTGCATCTCAATCTATTTTTCCACGGATATCAAACTAGAGATTCTATACTACTATTACAGGCCGAGGTAAACGGTCTGTAATAGTAGTACATAACTACCTTTTTCACATATTTCCGTCTTCCTTCGAATACCATTTTAAAAATTTTTGATGCATTACTCAAAATATTCATTCCGATTTTTAAATATTTTTAAAAAAGGAACTAATTGTGTAAATATCCGCATTCCATCTCCTCACATCTTATTTTAGATATATTTTACTTCTAAGGACTTCTGTTATCACTCCTCCTTGGTCTAAGATCTTCCGTTGTCAAATACCGTAAAAAATGAGCGGAGTATACGCACGAGTTCTTTTATCCTACAACTCGATTTTTGATCTCAAAACGACGTTTATCTGCGTTAAAGAGTTCATCTGGTGAATCTCTTTTCCCAAGTAAAATAGTCGAATTTTAAAAATGTTTTCTTACTTTCGGACAAATTTAGAAAAATGCATTATCTTGGCTGTCCGGGTGACGTCGCGTCGAAGCCGTTTCGCCGACGTTTCGACCATTTTGTCGTGGTCTTCCTCAGGGCTGGTATGCCTATACATTTTTAAAATCCTTTTTTTTTCGAGGGATGACTTTTGCCGATTGACTGAATTACACGGTATTCATGCAATTGTGTTGTTATTTGCACTCTCGGCTGTCTCCTTTCTTTGGTAATGGAATAATTATAGTGCGTTGCAAATCTGTTGTTCACTGCTTTATCCTCCAGATCACATTGCATAATTGTGTTAGTTTCGCCAAGATTTCTTACCGTGTATCTTTGAATAGTTCGATTGGAATATAATCTACAGCCGGAGAATTCCCATTTTTCAGTTGTTTTGACGCCCAATTAATTTCTTCGATCTCAGGTTCTTATTCGTAATCATCTATATTTATGCATTACTCTATTTGTAACACCTTATCATATAACTTCTCCGTATTCTTCCCATCTTTTCGTGAACTCTTCTTTTATTGTATTTATTTTGTCGTTCTCGTTCTTAACGTTCGCAATTGTTGGTTTACAGTCCGTGGTCATATATCAGATGATCTGAAAAAATTCTTACGATCTCCATTACGTCTAGGTCGATCAAGTGGGGGATCGACCCAGCAAGTCGATCAAGTGGGGGATCGACCCAGCAAGTCGATCAAGTGGGGGATCGACCAGAAGTCGATCAGTGGGGGGAATCGGGCCCAGCAACGGCGATCAGTGGGGGATCGACCCAGCATGTCGATCAAGTGGGGGATCGACCCAGCAAGTCGATCAAAGTGGGGGATCGCCCAGCAAGTCGATCAAGTGGGGGATCGCCAGCAAGTCGATTCACAGTGGGGGATCGACCCAGCAAGTCGATCAATGTGGGGGATCGACGCCCAGCAGTCGATCAATGGGGGATGACCAGCAAGTCGATCAAGTGGGGGATCGACCCGCAAAAGTCGATCAAGTGGGGGATGACCCAGCAAGTGCGATCCAAGTGGGGGATCCTGACCCAGCAAGTCGATCAGTGGGGGATCGACCCAGCAAGTCGATCAAGTGGGGATCGCAACCCAGCAAGTCGTCAAAGTGGGGGATCGACCCAGCAAGTCGATCAAGGGATCGGACCAGCAAGTCGATCAAGTGGGGGATCGACCCAGCAAAGTCGATCAAGTGGGGGATCGACGACAGCAAGTCGATCAAGTGGGGATCGACCCAGCAATCGATCAATGGGGGATTCGACCCAGCAGTCGATCAAAGTGGGGGATCGACACAAGCAAGTCGATTAATGGGGGGATCGACACAGCAAGTCGATCAAGTGGGGGATCGACAAGCAGTCGATCAAGTGGGGGATCGACACAGCAAGTCGATCAAGTGGGGGATCGACACAGCAAGTCGATCAAGTGCGGGATCGACCAGCAAGTCGATCAGTGGGGACTCGACACAGCAAGTCGATAGTGGGGATCGACACAGCCGGTCCCCGATCAATGGGGGATCGACACAGCGCGTCGAATCAAGTGGGGGGATGACAGCAG